>KE372754.1:320333-362843 GCA_000418225.1 Zizania latifolia | reverse complement strand
TAACGATATAGTATATCAAATAATATAGTTTCCGTATTGGCAACTTTCCTCTCCGTATAAAAGTGTTATAGTTTGTTGCTAATTTAATTTGACATCAAAGCAACAATCTGACTTATTTTAATCTGTCACTATACCCCCTAGCTTTGGCTAACTTGTGTTAGTGGGCATGCCGCTATTACTCCCCCATTTTATATTATAATATTTGACTTTTTAAAGTTAGATTTCTCTGATTTTGATCGAGTTTAAAAAAATATTAGCATATATAATATCAAATAAATATACAATTTGTGATATATTTAATGCAACTAATTTGATGTTGTAGTTATTATTATATTTTTCTATAAAATTGATCAAGATAAAGAAGCTCGACTTTCAGAAAAGAATCAAATTAGCATCTCCAGAAACAACAAAGGGCATGTATTCTATTAGCTGTTGCCTTCACAAAAGAAAAATGCCCGGACACAATTCAGAAGTATTATTCCATAGCTGACATAAGGCAAGATCCATCATCGAATAATTCCTTGAAAATGATTGGAGGTCAACTTTGTGCCACAGTTTTTTTTTTTCACAAAAAGGGAATTAAGGCCATGTTGGATATGTCTGTGATCTTGCGCGGGAACAAACGAGAGTGATCCCAGCTAGTGCAAACAAGACTAGTAACAGAACATGTTTGGCGATGAGATTCCAAACAGATCGAGCAGAGTGCAGAATTTTGAGTGGTAATGTCCAGATCTGGATGTGTGAAGGATTCTGATTCCATCTGCAGCAGTGCCATGTATGAGTATGACCATCCAGTTATGAACTGTTCAGATAAGCTTCAGTGATCAGATATTTAGAGAAAACTATCTGGACAAATGTGAGAATTAGTGGTGCACTTAGTTTTTTTTCATGAAAAGTGAAGAAAAAAAAACAAGTGGTGTGTATGATTAGCTTTTCCTATTTACTGATGAAAGAATTTCTATGACTTTATATTTTTTTTCAGATTTAAGGATTCACCTTTGTTTCAGCTGCTGCTTTTCGTTTGTATAGATTTTATCCGTCGATAGGTTTGCTTCACTTGAAGGAAGTTGATCTTTTTGTTTCGTAAAGTTATGTTTTATGAAACATTTGGATATAGCTATATACAAAGCATGCTTGCACCATCACTAGCATGAAGCTTGGGGTATCACAATTTCAACTTGTGAGGCAAATTAGAACTGATAAAATTGGGAAAATAGATGTTTTACTGAAAAACCTCTATTCTCTCTTCTACCATATAGAATTCAGAACTATACCAAAACAATTGCCGGACATTAGAAATTCAGAGAAAATAGATATATCCGGCATAACCTCTGAACAAGATCTTAAGTAATAGTTAAAATTTGAAAATCTTCTATAAACGATGTGGCCTGCCTGGTTAGTGCATAAAATTAAGGGTTCTTTCTGAATTTTACAGGAATTAGTTTAAATCCCGTGAAATCCCTCAATTTTTTCTCTGTTCCAAAGGAGACCTAAACTTTGCGACTCATATGATGGTTCTATTTTTCCTCCATTCCAAAGGAGATATAAACTTTGCGGCTCATTCGATGGGTCTATTTTTCCTCCGTTCCAAAAGAGACCTAAACTTGCGGCTCGGGCGGACAATGGCAGATGACGCAGCATCACCCCGGGTATGGAATGCAGATAGGCTTTGTCTTGCAACAGCACTAAACCTCCTCCTCTCTTTCTCCTCTTCTCATATCACCATCTCCATCACCTCAGAAGGGCCCTCCTCTCCTCGCCATGATTTGGCCCTTTGCCTGCTCACATCGAGGAGCTATGGTGTGCACCGGCCATTGCCAGAAACGGTGCTTAGGTGCACTGTTCCTGCTAGGGCCAGCCCCAAGTGCAGCCGCCCACAGCAGCTGGTGGCCTCAATTGTTGGTTGCACCAACACACTCATGTGCAGCAGCGACAGCGACTCACCAAGCAGGCTAAGAGCAGAGCTGACATAATTGTGTAAGAGAAAAAAAAAAGGTCAGTTAGCCTCCACATACAGGGCAGACTAAACTGTGAATATAGGAGAATGTTTTTTTCTTTTGGGAAAAGGAGGGACATGGAAATTCAGCAGCAGGTTGATCAGATCTTTCTTGGTGAATACTCCACCCGTCACACAAAGACTTTATTTTTAGCAATTTATAGACGGATTAATATTGTGGACAAATGGCTTGGGTGCCCCTAATTATTTTTTGTTAGCTCTGATCTATGTATCACCGATACGTGATATGGGTACGATGAATTCCAAAAACCAAGATACGCCGATACGTTTAGTATATATAATATGTTATTTTTTGTTTTTTCTCCAAATAAAAATAACTGAATATGTAGACAATAGGATATATAAAAATACAACACATATAGGAGATGCGAGATAATATAAACAACAAGTTCAAGTTTAAAAGACTCAAATATTGTGAATTAACATAATTTAGGGGTACAAACCATAAGGCCAGTGGACAGGTTTTATGGGCCTTAGCTTCAACTGTGCTTTAAAATGATGTGTTTCTGTTGACAGACATATCGGATAAAGGTATCACCAAATATCGGACATATATCATAGATTCAATTATTATTTTTAAATCGAATTAATCCAATACTTCTGGATACGAGGATATATTACCATATCAGATACAGATACGACACGTTGTTGCCGTACGATGATTCATATGCTCTAATTGCGAGTATTATTTGTCAAAGGCAATGCAAGTAGCAAGATAGAGTACCAGATGCAATTAACTGCATTTAATTCGTGTGTTCCTGCTTTGCATCAAGAAACCCATGCAAACGGTCCTAGCCGCCAAGATCCGTAGGACGCCATTGATAGTGGCTGTCCCCTTTTCATGCTTCAAGTCCCAAACAGTACCATGGACCATGGACAGAGCTTGTAAGCATTCTTGCTTCCATTCCAGTTTCCACACCCTCTCTTTACTCTTGTGATGTGCAAGGCTTGAGATGACGATGAATTGTTGCTGCTTGGACAAGGACTGGCCACGTCCAGGTTCTCCAAAACAAAAAAATGTCAAGGTTCAGATACAAATTGTTCAGTTCTTGGCTTCTTCTGCCATTGCCCTTGTGGCTGTGCAGAGACTGCAGATCAGCGACAGTTAGGAGAAAATGGAGAATCACATACCACAAGAGCATGCAGATGCAGTGAGTGAAGCAAGACTTCTGGCTGGAGGAGTGAATATGAGAATGAACCCTAAGTCCTAACTGGAATATATGTGCTTTTTTACAAGCAGAAGGCAACCACTTCTCCAACTGTGACTCAAGAGTAGACAGGCACAGCTGGAGAAGAAGCTGGTGATCTACTCTACTGCACAGCCTCCTGGGTCAGGTATGACTGTGAATTCTAGCTAGTAATGTAATTATGAGTGAGCCAAATGCTGTTGACCCCAATGTACATGCGAGGCAGTGGATTCTTCAGTTGAACACTGGAGTTGGCTCAGGTCATAGACCACACACTCATCCTAGTGTTGGGGGTGGATTTGGCCAGGCAGGATATCAGTCAACTCATATGCCTGGGGTGCAAATATTTGATTCTCAAAAGAATGTAATTGCACACCGTTCAGCTCCCGGGGATTGTAGCGGTGCCGAATCAAAGTCGGGATGGTGTGAGGGTGGCATGAGGAAAGACGAGCTCTTCAGATGACATCTTTGGTTATAGTGCCACTTCAAGACAATGACATATAAGTTAGGATAGCAAAAAAAATAAAGATATTTTTTAACAGTGATAAATTATTAAATCCCTCATTCATCTAAGAGGAAGAAGTGAAAACGTAGAGGTAAGACAACACTAGACGCGTGATTAACGTTTTTACTTTTAAACGGTAAGACAGACGTCTCCCCTTCTTACAAACATAAAAATATATAGAAATTATGAAAATAAATATTAATAGATAAGTAACAATTTTTAAATAGCAATAACAATATAGCACGATAAAAGTAGCAACAGACCAATAGTAATATAGAAATGTAACGTAATATTATAGTAGCGAATAAATTTAACACCTTATCTATCCTCTCTCTCTCAAATATCAATAGCCATCATGGAACTAGTTATATCATCTTGTTCTCGTTTAATATTTATCTAATTCTTGAATAATCATAATATTTATCGCACCAGCCGTCGTCGGCCATGTCGGCGTTAGACGGCGGGGCATGCGCTTGCCACGAGCAACCGCGGCGGACGGCGGTTAGGCCGGTCCATAAGCTGAAGCCGTATACTGGGCCGTGGGCCGTCGAACTGTCGAAGCAAGCGAAGCCTTCATTTGTCGCGGAGCAACTTGTACAAGCCAAAGAGGTCCCGTCTCGCCTTGCGGTTCTAGAATTCTCTTCGCCTCGCGTCGCCGGCGCTGACGCCGCCGTCATCTCCGGCGAAAACCCTACCCCGTCCGGCGCCAGGAGGGTACCAACCGGGGAGGAGGCGGAGGATGGTGTTCGGGCAGGTGGTGATCGGGCCGCCGGGCTCCGGCAAGACCACCTACTGCAACGGCATGTCCCAGTTCCTCTCCCTCGTCGGCAGGTAAAATCGTGCTACTTCTGCTTCAATCTTCGCCGGTGCTCTCCATCCCAGGATGGCCTCTTCTTGCGCGTGACTCCGGTGCTGCGTGTATGTTCCAAATGCTTGGTTGGCCTTGCGTTCCGTTCGGGGTACTGAAGCATATTGCTTACTGCCCGGGAGGCTGGAAGTAGACTCGCTATGCAATTCAGTTAGGAAGTGTGGAGAGCAAGAACTGGGTCGCTGGATTCAATTAGTAAGTAAATTTCAGATTGAGTATGCTGGGTTTGTGCCATAGGAGGGTGAAGGTTCGGAGAGTGAGGCGAGGTGGATAATTTTCTCACATGGAGGCATTGAGCTTGCTCCTGAAGAGATCCCCTACTTGCAGCTGTGTTAACTGTTTTCCTGCCTAACTCATGTGCTTCATTGTTGCATTGCAGGAAAGTCGCGGTTGTCAATCTCGATCCCGCGAATGACGCGTTGCCGTATCCTCTGCTCTTTGAGCTGTAAAATGCTCCATTTCCTGTATTATATCATATCACTTGGTGGTTGTTGGCTTGATGTTCTGCAGTTACACCTGAAATGTATCCTTGACATCAGGGACTAGATATGAATGTGCCGTCAACATTGAGGATCTCATAAAACTAAGCGATGCCATGGCTGAGCATTCGCTTGGTCCAAATGGAGGTTTGGCCCAGTGCCCCGATGTTCGGGAGTCAATCCTATTAGTTTTGTTTATAT
The DNA here is from genome assembly GCA_000418225.1 of Zizania latifolia. Taxonomy (NCBI): domain Eukaryota; kingdom Viridiplantae; phylum Streptophyta; class Magnoliopsida; order Poales; family Poaceae; genus Zizania; species Zizania latifolia. Next base: position 357,586 of record KE372754.1, on the reverse strand, counting down.
GGTTACTTATGCTATGATGTTGGTATTTGTGTCAGGGCTTGTGTATTGCATGGATTACTTGGAGAAGAATATCGACTGGCTTGAGGAAAAGTTGAAACCTCTTATTGAAGGTGAGCACAGGATGGCTTTCTTCTCTAATAAAACCATATCCTTGAGCTGCAGCCTGCAAGATCCTCATATATCAGCCTGTTGCAAAGTATACTTTCTGTTTATTGAGCTATTTTTGAAATATCGTGGTACTGGGTTACAAAAGTACCTAGACAGTAATACTGCTCAAATTTCACGATTTTCCTATGTAACTTGCTCAAGGTTGATGATTGGTGCAGATCACTATCTGTTATTTGATTTCCCGGGTCAAGTGGAACTTTTCTTCCTGCACTCAAATGCAAGGAATACTATCAATAAACTTATCAAAAAGCTAAACTTGCGGGTACAATCTGTGTTCAATCCTTTTCAGAGTTCCTTAATTATGCTAATGAATTACATCACAGTATCACACACATTTGTTCTTGGTATTCTACAGCTCACTGCTGTGCACCTTATTGATGCCCATTTATGCTGTGATCCTGGGAAGTATGTCAGTGCTTTGCTTCTTTCACTATCAACAATGCTACACTTGGAGCTACCTCACATTAATGTTTTGTCAAAGATCGACCTGATTGAGAACTATGGAAACTTAGGTACTGTGCTTGCTTGCAGCAGATTTTAGTGGATTACATGTTTCCATGTGATAGTTACTCTTCTTCATGGTTGGCAGCATTCAACCTCAACTTCTACACTGATGTCGAGGATCTGTCTTATTTGCAACACCATCTTGATCAAGATCCTCGTTCTGCCAAGTACAGGTAAATTTTCAAAATCCAAACAACAAATGCCTAACTTCACTGCCTCAGCAAGTAATGCATGTGATCCATGTTGTACCTATTGAAACCTTTTAACTCGATCAAATTTGACATTTGTAAGCTCACATCTCCAGTTTTCTTGGGAATATTGTGAAATATGCCCGCGGTGTCTTTTTGTTCATTTCTTTGTTTATGAAGAACCCAATTGTAAGCTTCAACTAATGTACTGGCGCAAAAATCTGACACTAACCCTGTTCATGGGAGATTAAGAACTTGCACTGAGGTAAAGATGGAAAACAAAAGACAGGAGTTGTGGATGCATCTGACATTTTGTTTCTTGGTGATTGCAAGAGGATCATTCTGAATTAATTTGTGAATTAATGTTGCAGTACGACCTGTTATGAAGTGAAATGCAGTAACTAGGGAAGCATTTAATCATTCGAACAAAAAATCTGCAATGGTGTTGATCTTACGCTTATATTGATAATTGCGTCCTGTAGTTATTTTACTGCTTGGGTTATTTATAATCTTTTTATTTGAATCTGCTGACAGGAAACTTACCAAGGAGCTATGTAATGTGATTGATGATTTTAGCTTGGTCAATTTTACAACTTTGGACATCCAGGTCTTTGTTGGAAACATTCGTTTATTTCAATTAAGATCCTCGTCAACTTGGTTCTTACTAGTTGTTTTTGCCTCTAGGACAAGGAAAGTGTCGGCAATCTTGTGAAGTTGATTGACAAAAGCAATGGCTATATATTTTCTTCCATAGACAGCAGCGTCGTTGAGTTCAGCAAAATTGCAGCAGCTCCACTTGACTGGGATTACTACAGATATCCTTTATTATCTTCTAGCAGCTAACTTAATCAAACAAGCCTCTTAACTCTCATACCTTCTATGTTATATCCTCAATGTTCTAGAGGTACAATATTCAAATCACCCCCTCTGGTACGTACAGGCATAAAATATTACAATATGGAACAGCACTATACCACCTTGCAGTTAATGAAGTTACATGACATTCCAGCAAATTTATGGCAATGCAACTTGCCAACTTCTCTCATGTATCCTGTGGCACCTTTCATATTCCAGAGTTCAGACCAATATGTAGGTTTACTAATTACTACTGCTGGGATGTACACTTGAGCCTTGAGGGCATCATATCATCATGTTAGCACTTAGCAAGCCCACTGTATGATCCTTAGATGTTTCTATAAGCTTTTTATATTTCCATGAAACACCTCAAAACGTATTGGAATCCACTCCTTGTATCTTTGCATTTCCTTTTTTGCCCTTGACATGTGGCTACAACAGCAGAGGTTCAGGAGAAGTACATGAAAGACGAGTTTGTGCAACAGAGGAGCAAGAGGCAATGAGACTGGGATATCCATTTCTTCCTCTCTCTCCATTGTGCTTACATGAGACCTTGGCTTCCCCAATGGATCTACAGATGTAACATAACATATCGATGTTGGCATATACAGGATTGAGACATGTATTTACCACAACATTTAATGCTCTTTCTCTTTGAACATGTGTACTATCCCAGCTCTAGATGTTGGCTGACTTCTCTTGCTAGCTTAGTTAGCTGCTAGTTGCTACATGTGTCATGTGTAGGAGTAGAACAACTCTGTACCTTGTACTACTACTGATTTTGGCCTAAGTCAGGCACTCAGATTTGTTCCTGCCAGTTACCCCTCACATTACCATATGCAAGCAGTTCTGTTACTTTTGTAGCAGTTGGACTTGGAATAAAGTGGTAGAGCCTGCTCTGATCTGGAGCTTCTGATTTTTTTCAAACAATAAATTTTTATTTGAAAATAACCGATCTAGTCCATTGCGAAGAATTGCGAGCTAGTTTGGCCATTGCTTTTGAACCATGGGATTATGGCTGAACCAATCACGTGTTCAAAGGGCCGCTTGACTGGGGTGGGGGTGGCCACTTACACTGGCCCCCAACTCTGGTCGTGCTGCGCACTCGCCATCGAGATCGCCTCCACGCCCTCCCGCCGTTCCCTCCGCCACCGCGCGCGCTCGTCGCCGTCGCCGATCGGTCGCCGTCTCCACCCGCCCGCGCTCGGGGAGAGCTGCCTCGAGGTACGCGCGCCGAGAACCCCCTCCTCCCTCCCGGAACAGCCCGGAGAGTCGTCTCCTTGGATTGATGGATGGATCGAGCGCGGGTCGGGTCGGGCTGCGCGGCGCGGCGCGGCGCGGCGCGGGCGCAGGCGCTCTGGTCTCGCGGAGCTTGTGATTGGCCGGAGACTCGATATGCATGCTCGTCGATTTCGTCTCCTCCGCGCTCGTTGGTTTTGAAGGCGCGCGCCTATATTTTTCTTCCTTTTCTGTGCGGCGAGCTGAGGCCCCTTTTTTGTTAGAACAGCAAAAGGGACGGCACAAAAGGGTATGGCCTGTAGTATTTTTTTTCCTAATGGGTTCATTCCTTTGATTTCCTTGCTAGCTGCGCAAATTTGTTAGGTACCGCAATTCCACGCTTACCTGATCGTGATCTGATCTCTTTTCCGAAAAATCATTGTAAACTATAGGATCAGAGGAAATGCTTGCCTGTGGTGCTCTTCCAGCGACAGCCATGCAGATCCCTCATCGCCCGATATCTCCGATGTTAGCCGCTTAGGGTTCAATGCCTGCCTGTGGTGCTCTTCCAGCTACAGGCTGCCTTCGAGCTGCGATTCAGCCTCGCATGACTCATTTCGGTAGCTGCATGCAGGGCTGCAGAAACCCCTCTGTTACTTTTCTGCAGAACCATTTTGACGCCATTGCCTCCAAGGATCTATCTCCCTGCACCATTATGTGCCACTTGTTCAGCGGCCGACGTGTTCCTAGTCATCTGACAGTCGTGTATGCTGAAGGTTCACATATCTATTTTATTTCCATGATGGATGGCTCATTAGCTATGTTTTCTTTCCATCACAGATATTATTTGTCTGATTATTATCTCCTGTCATTTCTAATGTCTAGGGGTATGCTCATGTTGTGGGCATGGCTTGCTGAATATATTTACCCCTTTTCGTTCCAGTATCTTGACGCTATCCATAACATATGTTATGTAGATCAAATTTGCCACTGACCTATTTGCTTCTAACCTTTTGATTGTTCATCACACTTCAATTTTCAGATTCTGTTATTATTTGTATCAGGGCATCCCTCCATGGGTGTGGCAAATGACTCAACCCCCTCCTCTAAACTCCACACAAGACTGAGACTCTGGGAATTCCCAGACCGCTATGTATTTGAACCAACTGATGGCCTTGCTGACTTATATCTGTCAGTAAGCCGCTCTGATGGTTCAATGAATCTAGTTGAAGAGCTGCCACCACGCGGATCTTCTACAAATCCAAAATGTCAAACAGTATATGGTGTGATAGGACTTCTCAAGCTTGCAGTTGGATCATATTTTCTTGTGATAACAGGCCGTGATTGTGTGGGATCCTACTTGGAACATGCAATTTTTAAAGTGACTGGATTAAAAGTTCTTCCCTGCAGTAACTCACATAGCACTTCTGTTGAGCAGGTCTAACGATGCTTATGCCTTCACAATTTTATATAGTTTTTATCTATTTTCAGTTAGTGACTTGAGTAAGTTGTTGGCAGAGTAAAATGGAAAAAGAATTTTCAGAACTCCTGCATGCTGCAGAGAAGACTATAGGCTTGTATTTTTCATATGATATCAACCTAACACTTAAGTGAGTATCTTTCTTATCAAACATTACAAGTAATGTACTAGCTTCTCATTGCATACTTGCATAGAGGATTTGCAATATAGTATGCAATGCTGTGCATGGGTCCTGCTACTTTATTAGTCTAGTAGATGGCAGTTTCTCTCTTTGTTTCTACAGTCCACATGTGCTATCATCTTTCATTTCATTCTCGTCTTCTGTTACCGCTATAGCATGCTTATCTATGGCTCCTTCTATTCCAGTTTGCAGAGGCTACATGATCTTGGTGGCGAGTTCAAATCACTTCCTCTTTGGAGACAGGTTCGGTCCCTTCACCATTTGGAACATTTTAATTCTAGAATTTGCTGATCTTTCTCCATTGTTCTTGTAATTCCTGAGCTTTTGCCGCTTTAAGAACCTGACCCGCACAAATCAAGTAATTATGTTCTTTACAGGCAGAGCCAAGATTTCTATGGAACAGTTACTTGTTGGAACCTCTAATTGAGAACAAGGTGAGATAAAATTTGAAGTTTATTGATTTCCCAGTTTTGATGGATTTAAGAACTGATATTTGCATAGTTTATTGATTGTTCCTTTCTTCCTGAACAGCTAGACCAGTACTTATTGCCAGTCATTCAAGGCAGTATCCTTTGCGCTTGTCATGACACCCAACTTAGTCACTGCCAGAGATGCAATGTAGTAATCTATTATTATTTGAACTTGAGTCACCTTTCCTGTAGGGTCATATGTTAATATAAGTTGCCACAACTTAACTAAATATCAGGCTTTCAGAATATCCATGCAGAAGTTGGGTCAGAGAAGGTAAATGTGACCCTGATTGCACGTAGGTGCACACGGAGGATAGGTGAGAGTTATCAGGGATCAAAATAAGTTTGTTCCTAATTTCCCTTTCACTTGTTGTTCCTTAAATACACTTTTGCTATATTTGATTAGTTTTTTAATTACGACCCAATTCCTTATTTCTGAGAAATTTACTGGCCTATGAGTAGATTTAATTATAGTTGATGAGGCTATTTTTGTAACTGAAGGTACACGAATGTGGAGACGAGGAGCTGATGCAGAGGGTTATGCTGCCAACTTTGTTGAATCAGAGCAGATAATGGAATCGAAAGGGTTTACAGCATCCTATGTACAAGTAGGTTTCTTCGCACAGTTTAAAAATCAATCTCTTTGCCTTTCTATTTATTTGTGTGTTGCCAATTTCATCAGTAGGTTATTACTGTTCTTTATCTGACCACATTGTAGTACCTTGATAAACTAATGTGTTTTTAGGTTCGAGGCTCCATGCCATTCTTGTGGGAGCAGATTGTTGATTTGACATATAAACCTAGCTTTGACATTGTTAGGCAAGAGGAGGCGGTGAGCTCACTCAACTAATGCCTTGTTCTATTTTGTTGACCATGTCACAATTACTGCACGATACCTTTTGATGACATTGCATACTATACTAACCCATCTTAAGCTAGCTGTTGCTCTGCAATGCAACCTAAATTTTTTCCTTTTTATTTTAATCTGTATTCGGCTTCTTTCTTCAGCCTCGCATACTTGAGCGGCACTTTCATGATTTACAGAAGAAATATGGAGCTGTGTTGGCTGTTGATCTTGTCAATACAGTAAGTAGTGTGCCATTTGACTCTGGACTCATTTTAGCCTTCTGATTTTTTAACTAAGTATTTGCTTGCTAAAATGTCACCACATTTGTTCTTGCATCTGTGCAAGGTGTCTGTCACATACAAAATCAGAATCATATTCATTTTAGGACTGATTTCCCATAGTGATCCTGCCTACTTCATGCTATTCTATTGATTGGGAAAACAGCATGCTATGTACCTGGGAATGAAATTAAGCTATTCCTTTTATCTTGATTCTGTCATGAGCATTAGGCCAGGAGGCTAAGGCCTAGGGCCAGTCCACTAACCGGGATGAACAGTACCCACACGGCACAGTAGCACCGCGTGAACACTGAACAGTGCACGGTACTGTAGCAATAGGCCGATATGGCGAGTTAGGTTATTTAGGATAGAGATATAGTTATTTTGGTATTGCATCTATTAGTTAGGAAGATATTGGTTTTAGTTAGGATTAGAGATAGAGATTAGATTGGTTTCCACAATAGTAGTGATTATTTCCTTGAATATCAAGTTAGTCCTCCATATATATAATGGGATCTCATGTACTCTATTATCAAGCAATGAATGAATCTCTAAAGTTAGCCCTAAGCCTCAGAACCTCTCTTAGCTTGACAAGGAGAAGCCCTACTGAGGGTGAGTGCCCTATCCCCTGGTCTTCAAACCCTTACCCTAGCAAGCCCATAATAGATTCATGCATATATGTTTGGCGATTTTATTTAAATTGTGCGCTAAGATTATGGTAGATTTTTTGTCTAACATAAAGGTTCCAATTATTTCTGATATTGTACTATTGTAGCTTGTTGATTCATTCTAATACCCATGTGGCCATGTGACATTCATCCTTAAATTTTATTTCTAATTCCTTTATTCAGCATGGTGGTGAAGGTCGTCTCCATGACAGATATGCAAAATCTATCGAACCTATTCTCAGTGAAGATGTAAGGTAGTGATTTATTTGGCCCAAATGTAGTGTTCTCCAACATATCTTTTTTATCCGGGAATAGTTGTCCAACATATATTACTGTATTTAACATGTATCTATACCTATCTTGCAGATATGTGCATTTTGATTTCCATAGAATTTGTGGACATATTCACTTTGAGCGCCTTTCTCAACTGTATGATCAAATTGAGGATTATCTCAAGAAACAAAGGTATGTTTCTGGAAGATGAATTGTAGAGTGTTCCATTTCATCTGTTTGTTATTTTTCTTACATTGCACTTTGGTGTTACTTTTCTTCCATTGCATTTTTCTGCAATATATTAGTTATCTGTTTTTATCTTTTTGTTATTGAGTTCCACACATCAAGCAGTCACCCAAAATCTTAAGCTTTCGACCAGTTCCCTGCACTTGATTCTTATATGAATGCAGCCAGTTTTTGGTGCATCAGTTCTTGATTCTTGGTTTTACATATCAAACTTCTAAAGCAGACACCTGCTCAGTCATGTTCCTTTAGTTATCAAACAATTGGTTCTGTTGCTACTTCTGAGGTTCAATCATTTTAATATGGTTGGTTAATGCACTAATACCGATAATAGATTATTTTCGCACACTGCATTCTATGGTAGAGTAGACAAACTGAAGTGCATCTATTCACTTGTGTTAGTCATACTGTTTTTGAGTGTGTTGTGTAACTGTTTTATATCCCCCTTCTTTTTTAACAAAAAGAAAGGGAAACATAAAACATTATTCCAGCTGTAGTTACTATTTTTTGATAGGTCGTCTCCATGACACAATTTGAGTTTTTCCATGCATGTCTTTACTATGGTCCTACAAACTTAGTTATCTTATACTAGCTTTGGATCTTTCCTTATTGATCTTGCTAATGATGATTTGGGTTAGGTACTTCCTTTTGAATGAAAAGGGAGAGAAAATTGAGGAGCAGACAGGTACTGTCAGGACAAATTGTGTTGATTGCTTAGATCGCACCAATGTAACTCAGGTACATACTTTCAAGTACGGTTTTATCGCATGTCAACTTTGATTGTAGATATTGTGAACACATGCAGTTACTGAAAAATTTATCTATCCTGTTGCACTGTAGTTACTATTTTTTGATAGTGTCTCTTTTGTCTTCTGAAATTTGTATGGAAGACAAAATGTTGTTTAAACAAGGGACATTCTTCCTCCTTTTGATGAAGTATTACAAACCTAGATGCACACCTAGATGGATCCAGAACTTGGCATAACTCGTCCTTCTGCAGTGTATGGTCTGATTGGATTTATCTAAGCTAAATCCAAACTATTGGACTTAGTATGCACTGATGTACCTTAAAGGCTGGCTCGATTTACCCTGCTTAGCTGGTTTATGTATCCTAGAATAGAACGTAATGACTGATGTAGTAAGATCACATGCCTCAAATGGGAAAGCTTCTTCCATTACATCTAATTGCAGTCAATTCAACTAGATTAGCTTCAAATTATTGTACTCGCATGCTTATCCATCATTTATATATGTGTTATTTCCCTCTCTGTTGTTGAACTTTCACTTATTTATCTTTACTCTGATTATCAATATGATGACTAAACAGAGCATGATTGGAGGAAAGATTCTAGAAAGTCAACTGCAACGAATAGGGGTTCTTGGTGCTAATGATACAATAAGCAAATATCCACCTTTTGATGCAAAATACAAAGTTTGTGAGTTGTTTATACTCATTAACCCTGGTTGTTCTTGTTTGTATTCTCCCATGCTTGTCCATGAACAATTGTTACTGAAATGAAAAAACTATTTTTTCAGTGTGGGCCAATCATGGAGATTCAATAAGCACTCAGTACTCTGGAACTCCTGCATTGAAGGGTGATTTTGTTCGGTAATTCCTATACAGCGAAACTGTCTTGTTCTTTTACTTTTTAAAGTGCATTGCATTTACTGGGGCAATGTTACTGGAAGTTCAAGGGTGAACGGTGTTACTGGAAGTTCCTTTATTGTTAGCAGGAACAAGAACTACTATCCTGCTTATATTATGAAAGGAAAATTACAAAATTTTGACCACCTTGAGTCCATAGTTATTAAAACGGTAAGGTGAGTCAAGGCGCCCAACTAACTTTTTATCTTTTAAGCAGTAAGGCGTAAGGCGTAAGGCGAGGCAATGCCTTACAAAATGAAAAAGAATATATAGTTAAAATTGTACTAGCACATTTAAAATCCAGTCTAAGTCTAACAGTACATTTAAAGCCCAGTTCAACAGCCCATCTATATAAATCCAGTCTAACAGCCCATTTAAAGCCCACCAGGTTTTTTCTCCTCTTCAAACCTTAACCCTAGCAGACTACTACTCTGTACTCTCTCACTCCTCTCCCACAACAGCCGCCGTCACCTCAATCTCCCCTCTTGCTGTCATCACTGCTGCACCGCGCCATGGCGCCACTAGCGTGGCTAAGGCGGTGGGACACCTTAGCCTGACGCTAAAGCATCACCATGATGACACCTTGATAACTATGCTTGAGTTTATTCATAATTGAACCACTTATTTTTTGTGTGGAACTTAGAAGTTTGAAGATTCCACCCAGTTTCATTGCCATTAAACTGGTGTACCTTGTATTACTCTTGCTGTAAAATGTCTCCGTACTTGTGGACATCATATATCAATGACCAGAGCGAGTGACTAATTTCCAGCTTGCCAATAACCATCAGTGAAAAGGGCCTAAAACAATACCAGATTCCATGAGACTGATTAGATACTCTGAGATTGTATATGCTCTCTTTTTTTGGCATTCATAAGTTAGTGCTGCAGGGCTTCTTAATTTATGTTCATATTCTGATATTTACAAATGAAATGTGGCACTGATAATTTAATACTTCTTTGCCAGTTCCCATATTTTATAGTTGTTTTTGTTTATTAGGTACGGGAAGAGAACTACCCAGGGAATTCTGAATGATCTGTGGAATTCACTTGCTAGATACTACTTGAACAACTTTGCAGATGGCACTAAGCAGGTATACGGCTGACTCATATATATAACCGTTTATCAAAATGATTTTGGCAAAAAAGATAAACCAATAAATCAGAATGACCAAAACGATGACTGTCACGCATCACAATATGTGAACTTATTTTCTTGTGAATTTCTAACAGAATCATGACAGACCAATGGCCATGTAAACATCCTCAAGCAATAGTGAGTATCACTCTAGGATGTTGATAGTGCATGGGGATGCTTACATGGTGACTCATCTTTTGTTTCATTTTCCTCCAAAACAAATTTAACCAAGAAAGACCAGTGCCTTATTATTTATTGGTTGTTTTGTAAAGGATGCCATGGATCTTCTTCAAGGACATTACATCACATCTGTTAGCCGGGGCATGGAAGGTCCAAGCAAAGCAGGATTTCTAGAGAATTATGCGGTGGGTACATTTTTGCTATCTTTTACATTGACACATGAATTGCTACTGTAAATGTTTTCTTCATTACGTATGCAATCACTTGTGACTAGGCTAGAGTGCTCGAAGGGGAGAAACTGATAAAGGGGCATCTGGAGAAAACTCTAGCAAAGAGGGTTTTTATATAGGTTGACCACGATTAATCGGTGGTCAACCCAATTACAGGCCGATTAATCGGTTTGACCACCAATTCATCGTGTTGACTAGCCGATTAATTGGCCAGCCTATTTCATGGCCGATTATACAATAAATTAACTGGTCATGTGCCGATCACAAGTTAATCGGCCGATTAATCAGCTAATTGTCCAATTTTTCTAACACTGCTTGTGACTAGGCACTTGTGCTTAAGAACTTACGCTGTAGTCTGTACTAGCTTTAGTATTATTATTAATCATGGGAAACAGTTGCCTAAGCTATGGAATATGTATTATATATCTTTCTCCAACAGGTTAATGCTCCTAATTGTGCAATTCTCATTTTACAGTCTTTCCGCCTTGCTTTTGCATTGGTTATGGGAGCTCTTATGTTCATGATGATGTCGCTAAGACAAGGTAAGATTTCTGATTGTGAAGCATACATAGTTGAGTATATTTAACAATTGTTTTCTTAATAGGTTTTTTGTCAGGTTTGTTTGCACTGTCACACAAGCATTTTCTGAGCTTTTTCTATGTGCATATTAAATTACAAAAATAAATAATTCTCTCTTACATACCTTGGTTCCTTTAGGTTATCCCATCAGCAAAATACTTTCGCCGAATGTAGTTGCCAGATTTTTTTTAGTATGCCATTTTTTCTGTCCTTTCATGGCATGCCCGTTGCTTGTTTGCAAGGCATAGTCAAGAAAGATGGGAGGCTTTAGCCCAGGTCCCGATCAGGAGTGATTGCTGGTAGTTTAAGTAACAGAAGAAGAAGCATGCACACAAAGAGAGATGCACTTAGGCAGTTAGGCATGGGGGAGTAGTAGCAGCAAGGATAGACCAATACTTCTGGCTTAATTTATTGATGATCTCTGATCCTTATATAGGATCATACTCCCAACATAGATGTTGAAGTATCTAACACAAATCTCCTTTCCTGACATAACTCACCTAATATATCCCTCTAGTTATATACTTATATCGAACTCTGGTAAAGGGAATCGAATCCCCTGACGTCGCTGCCCTCTTCAGTCGCGATCTGCGCCGTCCGGTGTGGATCCAACGGTGTGGAGCCCCCCTTCGACTGTGCGGAGGTGGGCCCCACCATGCGCGAAGCTCCCTCCGGCACCCGTCGGATCTTGATCCGACGGTGCGGAGGGGCTGACTGCTCGCCGACTGCAGGGGATCTCGATTCCAAGCCAACTAGCCAACTGCAGTGGACGCATTCATTAATGTTTACCCCGCATGACGTCATTAGCTTTGAAATATTTTTATGTGCATGCATGACTATTATTATCCACCGTATTAAAAAATGTTACTTAAAAATAAGTCATCTTATAAGTAGACAACCCAAATGTCTTTACCACTCTATTAATATCTTGACTACGACCAAAACTACAGAACCACAAGAATGCTACCCCTGAACTGTCAAAATTTGCACAGATTGTCCCTAGGTTCCAACCCTCCTGGACTTCATCTCGCATGGTGCTCTGCTCGTAAAAATGTGTGTAGGTTATTACTGCTAGGAGCTGGCTATTTTTTCCCATTTGCAAGTTTCGGCTATGTGGCATGCTGTCCAAAACCCTGAGTGCGTGTTAATCTAGAAAGCTGGGCTTATTTACATTTGTCGTGATAGCTGACTGAAAATTGAACTGCTTTTGTAATTGAGGATGAAATTGGACTTGGGTCATGGTTGATCTGGGTAAAATGGACTTGTTCCCAGTTATAACTATCAATATGTAGTATTTATTTAGTTTTTCAACACGATTCATTTATTTATTAAACTACTTCGATATCTCTGCAGCAAGGAATGATGTTCGCCATTTGGTGTTGTCGCTTCTATGGGCTGGTCTTTGCATTGGCATCGCACATTTTGTCAGAGGCAATGGCCGGATGTTCACCAACAGGCCTCGTTTTTACCAGTCACGCCATTGATGGAAGCAAAACAACCCATTTTCACGGAAAGTGAGCTGCCTCACAGGTTATCATCTTTCATCGAACCGTCATCGCCTTGTTTCATGTGAAGATCTATCCTCCCTTATTCTGTAATGAGCTTTTTTTCCATTTTTTGTAATAAACTTTTTTTCCTTTTCCTTCTCGTTATTTGGATTTCGTGTGGCATTTTAATTTCCTTCACGATCACGTTAGTACGTAATTGAATGTTCCTGCATACACAACAGTTTTATCAGCAACGATTATATTTCATATATTTTTCTTGTAAGGATTAAATTTTGTATTCCCATTCCGCAAGTCGAGAATGGATATCTGGTCAGTAAAAAAGATGTTTGTACAGTGTTTTCAAGATCCAGAGACGTCGTGATATCTGCACTTTTTTTCCTATATTCTATTTTTCCTATTTTTTTGAAAAAAGAGTTTACTATTGTGGTTTCCTACAAAATTTCTACAGAATTCCCACGTTTCAGATGGAGTTGTGAGTTTTGATTCCTGATGTGTTTGGTCTATTAGCAAGCTCATGTATGTTTCCTGAACAAGTTGAATGACAGGAGGTATGCCAAATTTTAAAGAAAGATGGCGTTCCAGTGATTGGATGATACATGGACCTCTATTTTTGTCAGCCCAAGCAACCAAATAATGTTTGCAGAAATTTCAACTTGAGCATATCACAGCAACTGATAAAACGCTCTGTAAATTAAGCTTTGTCATAATCATACAAGCAGAATGATCGATAAAACTGTTGGCGCCAATCCACTCGATTAGCACCTCTTTCTCTCTCATTCACTCTTGTGGTTAGCACAAACATTCATACACTAACGCACTAGCTACTGTAAAAAAAACTAGCACTCATTAACACATGCAACATAGAAGAAAGAGGAGAGAAGCTAACAAGAACGAGCACATAGTGAGCCACGAACACATGCAAGAACTCAACACAGAAACTATATTTTTATTAATTTTATTCAAACTGAAATATATGATCCTTATAAGTATGCATGTGTAATACAAATACTTTATTTTTAATTATTGTTAGACAAACTAGTGGTGTGGATAAATAAGCTATGTGTCCCTCGTTAACTCTGGTTAGCTCTAATTTATTGGACAGTATTACTTGGTTAATCAAAACCTATTAATCATGCACATATTAACAGAGGAAAACAAGTTAAAATCAAGTAATTTTGAATGCTAAAAATAAATTGTTTGTGCGACGGATGCAGCTGTTGTGATGGTCTGCCGTCTGGATCTTGTAACGGGATAGATGGTGATCCTGATATGAAATCTAGCATCCATACATGTTCCTGCTATAATTCAATTCATCCTACCATCATTTTCTTCTCTATCTCTATTTCTCTCTATATCTCTCTGTCTCTCTCTATCTCTCTCTATCTCTCTATTCAGGAATAATGACATCGGTTAATTGTAGAGCCATTGTGCTTGCTCAACAACTTGCCCATGCACCCATTTATGCTATGCGATGCTTTCATTTTCTCCAACAACTCCATGGCAAAGTCATTCTAGTGACATTTTTAAGTATAAAACGATGGGCAAGAAAACAACGGTGCATTCAGAACGAAAACAAACCAGTGTCCAGGGAATCAGCTTAATTGCCTCTTGGTGGTATCAATAAGCAACAGTCTCACTTCCTTCTGTTCTTTCTGTGAGATCACTCAACGGTAGCCAGATCTGAGCTTGTTTGGTCTGGCGAGCATGGAAAAATGGGCTTCACGTTACCAGCTAGGACCTCTTGAGCCAATGCATATCCTTTGAGATTGTCAACACAAGGAGAAGATTGAAATCAATTAGCCATTTCGCCTGTAAAAAGATTTGAATCAAATCAATTATTTCTATTGAGATTACACATTGGGCAGAGTAAGCCAATAAGCAAATTAATTAGCAAGAGAACTGCAACGGCAATGACCTATATACCAGGATTGGGTCATTCTCTGCCCCTAGATCCTGAATCACATTGTTCCTGAGACCTTGGAGGCTGGCATCGATCAAATCTACGGTGATCGTTAGCAAATCTCTGGCCTTGATGATTGTATGGGGATCTTGCTCTCGCCCCATTTCTCCAATTCTTGTGCATTCTTCCGTCTCTGTCTGCAGTCCTGCCACAATATCCTGAACTGTTCTTTTCATACTGAGACATCTGAGTGGAAGGACAAGGACTTCCTCTTGGATAGGGTGGCAATGGTGGAAAGGGATGAAAGGGCACACCAGGAGCGACTTTCCATTTTTTGTGGCACTGATCTCCAACTTCTGGGGTTCCAAAATGTTGAACAATAGTGATTGGAATCCCATATGAAATATTCATGTTATGTTGATACCTATCCAGGGATAATCCTGGAGAAACCCCTGAACCTAAACAAGCTTGTGCAGGCCAAGATTCCTGTTGAGACTCAAACCCTGGAGGTGCTTCATCATCTAAACCCTCTGTTAAAATTCCCACGACAGGAACATTATTGTGATAACTCTGTGTTCCCCAATTACTCAACTTATTTCCCATCAAGCCAGTCTGAAGATCCAACTCATTTTGTTGACAAACTTTCTGAATTTTCAGTCCAGCCATTTTATAGTGGTCATCTGGTTGGTAATCCCAGCGGCTCTTGCGTTTTCTTCTAATGGATTTCCAATCCATAGAATAGGTTGAAGTTGAAACAATACCATGGGTATCATGTGCAGGTATGGATGCTCGTGAATACTCTGTTGGCTCACTTCGTAAAATATTTCGAGGGATCCATCTATCACGAAAGCTCCGAGCAATCTGATGAACCTGGTAAAATCATTATACAAATCAAACAGGTCACGTTACATATTAGATAAGCCAGATTATATGAAAGTTTGTTATAAGCAGTAATTAACTATTAAGCCTTTGAATGCATGTCATCGATACAATAATCTTATTGCAAAACCTATATTGAAGGCAAACATATATTGACCCAGTTAGGAGAAAATAGAAAATATTTAACTAAGTACCAGCAGTTTCCACAAACTACAAAGGCTCAAAGAATACAATTGTTCACAATGAAAATATGATAATGCTTATTTATATTTACAGCGACAGTTATCACACTAAAAAAATACTAAATTTATTTGCAAAAAAACTGTACCATAGTTCATGGTTAAACTGGGCATTCTAACATTTACAACTTTAGAAAGAAGCAATACACAACCAAGTATACATGCATGATAGAAATTAAAAATAACATGCACTAGTAACGCCTATATATGTTGCATTGCTTTCTTTTACAGTAGAATTTCCCTCCCAGAATAATTACTTTGTTGATTTCATTCGCAAAATTGCAATCTTTCAATAAATTAGTCCATAGACCAGAAATGCATTTACTATCAAAGAGTCAACAAAACATATATCCAAAATAGAAGCTGAAAATCATAAACGTTAGAATTGGTGTACCATTTTACCTGCATGTCAGTATGCCTTGTCAAGCCCAACATTGAGTCCCTGAAGCTGCAATGCGAATTCCAGGAAACAAGTAAGGAAATTTGTAGAATTGAAGCTTCAAAATGAACACTTGAACAGCAATAGAAGCTATTTTATCAGCATTGAAAAGTTTACCATAGCAAAATAATATGATTAAAGTTAACAGTGCTGCAACTGCACATAGATGTAAATGAAAAATGGTCTTGCAAACTCAAAATCATCACCTCAAAAAAATGCTTCACTTTCATATTGTTCACTCGAGGCAGGATTAGAAAATAGTCTTTAAAGGTGGACTTAGAATATAATTGATTGCAATGCTACAAACATACAATTTGACAAGTGGCTGCTTGGTGCATTAGAAAAGGCCATAAAATAGATGTTCTAGTAAAACATGAAAGCTTAAATTATATATCTAACATACAGAAATAATAAGCAAGGGTTTCATATAAAGATGTTACAGAAAAGAAAAAGATATACTGAAAGTCTGAAACCTAAGAATGAAATAGGACAACAAATATGGAATTTCTTCTAATTTAATAAAAGTGGAACAAATGACAAGTTTAAATAATCAAACCTTTCCATCCCAGCACATCGAGGACCACAATTAATATGTTCAGCTGTCAGAATTTCCTTCGAAGCTAGAAATTCCAATACCTAAAGAAAGATGCCATCATTCATAAGGACCAAACATACGCTCTGTACTATAATACTTATAATATTGTGATAGCAATATGATTTTGTGTTTTCTTTATACAGAAAATAACACCAGTGATGCTTGCTGGCATTGGAGATTATAATTTTAAAGCATGCCCATCCCTAGTTGCTAAAGGACAGATTACGTAGTTAGCACATGTGCTAAGGGACAACATGGGGTTAGTTGCTATAGCCAAAATGCTTGGTGTACATGCTAAACGTGGCATCTGGTGCTAACCATTTTAAAAAAAAATAAATAAACATGGAAAACCTTCCCCTCATGCATTTCATAAATTACTCACTTAAATGGTAGAATCAACTAAATTTAAAACGCTAGTACACAAAAATAGCTAAACATACAATAATTTCTGGTGCTAAGGGTTTAGAGTAAAAATAGTTAACAAGGATTTTGTGGGAGAGAGCTCATATGTTCACAGTAGCACCTGGAATGAGTGTTAAAGGAAGTACCAGCCCTAATGTGAATATATTATTTGGAAACTAATGCAATAATACATAACATCAAACTGTGAAGTGCAAACCTTCAGAAGCTTTCTTATTATAGGTATTCTATGGAAGCTGCTTCTATTCTGCTTTAATATATTATGAAGCATTTGCAAACCTGTCAAAAGAGTATAAATATTTATTAGTGAGTACTTGCAGAAGATTATCTTTCATGTAAAACATTGCAGGAAGGCAAGAAAATGTACCGTTCATGTTGATGATATCCAACAGGACAGTACGAGATTTTGTTTTTAGAAGTGCATCAAGAATTAAAGAAAGATCCCTTACACTGAAAGAGACAACAGCAGCATATTTAGACTGGGTAAATGAAAGCTTGTTAGATATGTAATCTGGTAATCAAACCTTTTTGATGTGCCCCCAGCATTGTCACCTTCAGACGCAGTCACAAAGAGAAGTTTCAGGTATCCATTTGTTGCATCCTGTTGGGAAAAAATGTTTTCATTAGTTGTTGGAAACTTGCTGGGAAAAAAATGTAGAATGAAAAGAAATTTGAACCGTTTGAGGTCAGGCTGATGTAAAACAGAATGCATGCAAATATTTCTAGCCTTTCAAATTCAAACCACACTATGTACGGGACTGCTTTCATGATCAAGAAGCAAATTAAACCTAAAGAGGTTTGATAAAGCTAGAAGTTTAATCAATCTAAAATTGTCCATACACTATGTTCTTGAGATTAGTACGAATAAATGTGAACAACACAAATCCATCTCTCATACACAACTATGTTCTTGAGCATTTGCACTCCAGAAATTTAAAATGCCACTATTATAAGTTGTTTCCTAATCCCTTACACATTGCAAACATTCATAAGATAAAGTTTATCTGATAATTGTGTTGTTTTTTAGTTTCTCTAACTAGTATATGGTGACATATCTAATTAGAAGTAGCTGCATAAAAAAGTCTGTAAAATATTCAGTCCTAGCCTAGAAATTTAAGTATTTATACAATTAAAGGGATAAGGTGATACATACTTTTCGCTTGCTAATACCTCCATTTTCATCTAGCAAGCTGTTCAGTCTCCCTTCGACTGCATATACCAAGGAGAGATTATTGATACTATCATATTTATTATAAGCCATGAGTGATGTAACTTGAAAGGACAGTATTACCTCCCAAAATGTGTACATTGTCAACAGGAGTGGATGATGGTTTCACATTCCAATGATGCTTTAGATTGTTTTTCTTATTAGCATGTAAACTTGGTACCAGATTGCTCCCCAAATCAGAACCAGGTTTTATTCCATTCATTACACTTTGAGCCTTTGGTTCATCCAGTGTGTATGGAGTCTTCTGCAAAATTTCTGATGACTGAGTGCCATATACTGGCAACTGCTGCAACGTACTCTCAACTGTCCGGGACACATGGACAGGTGTGCGGATTACATCTTCGGCATCCTCTGGGCTCAATGCTTCCAAGGAATTTTCTAGCTCACTTGTGTCAAATAAGGTTCCTGAAGTTTGTTGCTCAGGTTCTAACTCTGGGGTCACAGATGGGCAATCATTTGAATCTTCTGTTTTATTGGAAGCTTCACAGTCGACAATATCCAGATTTGTGTCATGAGAAGACAACCCATTATCACCTAGTACTTCCTCAGCATCCTTATCAACAGCCATAGATTCAAAATCCCCTGCTTCTGCATCATCTTGAGCAATCATATCAGCACCTGATATGTCTCCACCTATGTAACCCCGGCATTTGGCAGTACCACAAAAGCATTTTTGAGGAGCAGCACCAGATACACGAACATAGTTGTAATCAAATGTTAACTCTTCACCCTGTGAGAAAACAAATATCCATTAACTGCAGCAGATATAATATAGATAAAGGTGACCGATAATGTAGGAAAACGTTCAATAACAACAACAAAGTCTTTCAATCCCAAACAAGTTGGGGTAGGGCGGTAGGCTAGAGTTCAAACCCAACAGGAGCCATTAATAAAGGTTCAGGCACATGAATAACTTCTCTCCACTCCATACTCCATTCAGTATAAACAGACATACATAAGCCATACATGGTTAGATGCTAAAGGAGGCAACCAGCTATCAATCAGCTAGCTATGCATGGAAATCCTATAAACGGTAGGAGCTGATCCGTTGTATATGGAAATCATCAGTATATGGGAAGCTGATCAGTTGTATATGGAAATCGTCAATATATGGGAACCTATTCACGGCAGGAGCTGATTTATTTCCAACAAAGAGAGAGCAAAGGAGGGACAGAGCAGGAGGGGGAGACATAGCAGATCGAGAGGGAGCGCAGAGCGGGAGGGACAAGACAGAGCAGATCGGAAGGGAGACCACAGATCTGGAGCAACACTGACCGAGCCGAGCGACGCCGGGCAAGGGAAGGCCGCTGCCGCTGCGCCGAGCAAGGGAAGACCTGCGGAGGAAATAGTGGCGGCAGAGGGAGCGGCGACCGGCAGAGGGGATGGCGGTGGCGAAGGGGATGGCGGCGGCGAAGGGAGTGTCTGCCATGGAGACTTGGGCATCCTGCCGACGCCATTTCCCATGAGGCTGACGCTGCACTTCGATTAGGCGAGGCGTTGATTGTGGCGTCCGCCACCGGCCGCCTGGATGCCTAATTGTCGATTAGGTGACGATTAGGTGATGCCTTGGTAATTATGCTCCATACACTTCTATTTAAGGCCAAATCTTTAGGAATATTCCATCTTTTCAAGTTCTTTTTATTGTCTCCTCCCAAGTCAATATTGGTCTTCCCCTGCATCTCCTCACACTAATGTAGGAAAATGTTCATTTGAGCAAATTATCTCTACAGAAAAAAAAAGGTGGTGGTAGTGAGTCGGCCATACCACTATCACCACTTAAATTGGTGGGTATTCTGCACATAATAGATCATTTGTGCATTTAGCAAGGCTATTTATGGATTGATGTTTGTTTGCAAATTAAATGTTTCCGAAGAAGTATATACACCTTTTAACATTTATATTTTATGATATATTTATTTGAAATCTATTGCAACACATGAATATTTGGCTGGTATTTTAAATAAAGCAAACCCTCAGTTTGCTCTTCCAGTACCAGTAGCTGCATTATGCTTTTAAGGGCCAAAGGTTAAAGTTCATCGATGACTTCTAGCCTTACCTTCTTGATGTTCCTCGTGGCAAATATTCCAATGCAGACTTCTCCGTTGACCATCCACTATGCACGAGAAAAAAAATTAGTGGACTCAAAATGGAAATAAAACTAATGAACACGAATTTAAGCACCATCGTTATTTTTTTGTAAATACAACATATGAGTTGGAATGTATCAGAATTTTAAGTAATAAAGGCAAGGAATCTGGGCAACCATATGAATATAAAAATCAAATGAGTGCAGTTTCACCTTCTCTGTACGACAATTAGGACTGCAGCTATGATTGATGAACCGGCCCAAGTTTCCTTTAGTACAAGCATCTATTACCTATGTCATAAGTGGTAAAAACAGATTTATTTAAGTATGTTAGCATCATCATGGGTGGCATAAGAAAAACAGGCACCACACTGGATTGTGTACAGAATCATGAATCATCTATTGGTAGTAGAGCCGTAGAGGAATGATGTAAAGAAAGTAATCTGATTCTTAGAAGACATATTGAAGAACGCGAGTGAAAGGTGAAAAGGACATGCAATTAGAAATGAGGGAGTACACCAAATGCAATATAACTGTCAGAAGGCATACCTCACCACCATTAAGTGCCATGAAATAGAAATGCTTCTGGCCTTTAGAGGCATAATACCTTTGGCGGGATTCATAAGCCGCTATATCAAGCACCTGAGATACCAATGAAGTAAACAAGTCAACAAAGAACAAACTCATTGGACATGATAGAGGGCATTCACAGTATAGTAGAAGTGAAATGAGTTAGAGAGCAGATTGCATAGCTGTCCAGAACTTTTGTACCAGCTGGTTGTAGATTGGGATAAAAATTGGAGTTTATATTTGTTTCTATGTCAGGAACACAACAAATTGGCATTACCATAGTTATTAAGGCGGTAAGGCGAGGTGAGGTGCCTAAGGACCGCCTTACCTTTTAAGCGGTAAGGCATCAGGAGAGGTGACACCTTACAAAATGAAAGAATATATAGTTTGCACTAGCACATTTAAAATCCAGTCTAACAGCGCATTTAAAGCCCAGTCCAACAACCCATTTAAAGTCCACCAGGTTCTTTTTCCTCTCTTAAAACTAAAACCCTAACCCTAGGAGGCTAGCAATACTCCTCTCCCACTCCTCTCAAACACCGCCACCTCTCTCCCCCCTCTTGCCGCCGCGCCGCCCAAGCCCGCAGAGCAGCTAAGGCTGTGGGATGCCTTAGCCCCCGCCGCCACCTTGTCGCTATGGTGACGCCTTGATAACTATGGCCATTAGAGTTACAGTTGCTTAAAATATATCATGCTATATGACATAAATGCATGGACTGAACAGTGCTATCGAAGGAATTATAATTGTGAATTACTCTCCCTTTCATTATTTTTGATTTTTTTACTAATTTGCATGTGAAAAACAAGTATTCTGGATTATTTCAGAACTAGATATTCATTACAAAGAAAATAAAATCAGCATAACCTATGTTTTCAAGAAAAGGACATTTGGCGACACATGCATGCGTGCACAAATGGCACAGTGGAATCAATAGAAACAAGGTATTATGAGTAGTGACAGGCCAACATGACACGCTGACCCCATGGGTGAGTATCACCAACAGAAATATAACACCATCACAAACTCATCCCATGGTATTTACACGGAAGGCAGAAAGGAGGGGGGAAGAATAGTAGGCAGTCTGAAGCAATACCTCTCCAACATATTCAATGAGGAACCGTCCTTCAGATACATCTTCTTTCAATTGCAAACCACAGCCCTTTTTACCATAATGGAACCAACTAAGTTTTGCATAGTTGCGCCTTTGAAACTGTTCCACAAACTTTATAAGTTCAAACCCAATGTAGTAAGAAAACATGAACAAAGATAAGCATGAAAGTACTGACTTGCTGATTGGAACAGTGCTCCTCACATGGACATGTACGTTTGGTGCATTCAATGTTGAGTATCCTATTCAAGCAGCCATCTCCACAACCCATTCGGCCATCTTGGGGAGGCTTACAATTGCATACCATGCTCTGGCATTATTGAATAAGAAAAATAGAAAATTTAGGTCACTCTATGGTATTAGAATGAAGAACAAAGAATCAATATGTTATGTACAATGGTTCAAAACAGTTTAATTTATAAACTCCCTCTGACCACCAAAACATGTTGTTTTGGATAAGTCATAGACTTTCAAAATTTTAAACATCAATACCAGATTGGATGCAACCCTGTCTATGTTGTCTCAACATAACAGGTCCCAAGCCCTAGTAAAGGAGGAGGGAGGATCCATTTCCCCTAAAAGACTGATAGGCTTGGCTTACCAATGGAAAACCTAGCCATTCAAATGGAGATGAATGGGTTTCAACTCTAGCCTACCCCAACTTAATTGGGATTGAAAGGCTTTGAAGAAGAAGAAATGAAGAATATCTGATTGGATGCATTGAAAAGATCATCATCATCAATTTGTCTCGAAAAGTACTTTCATAATATCATAAGTTTGTCCAGTTTTACAAATATATTGCAACAGACATTAGGGGTAAAAGTTGTATTTTGAAGACCATGAATGTCTAAAATGACATGTTTATATGACTGGAGGAAGTACTGATAGAAGAATAAAATAGGAAATAGCATATTTATAGAGATGGAGGAGAAGAAATATAAAAAAATGAACTAATATAGGGAGAACAAAAAAGAGGGTCCAGTGTGACTATGGTGCACATTTTACTTGTTATACACAGCAGTTTCCACCTTGCACTAATCATCCTACAAGCAGAAGCGAGAAACGGAAATAGGTGCAAGTGAAGGACGATTGCGAATTTTGTTGTAATTGAAAACATGTGTGACATAGCTATCCTTGATTTGGAGTGACTATGATACAACTGTTTACTTTTACACACACTTCAGCAACAAGTTTCATGCTTATCCTACATATGCCATGGGAACTAGAACTATGTGGTAAGTGGATGAAACTAACAATGTGCACTCATGCGCACTTTGCTCAGTAAGATTTGTTACAATACCAGGTTCTCAGTACAATACATAAACGACAAAATCTATATGAACTTTAACTGCCCATTACAGATAAAAAACTTGGTAGAAAAGAGAATGCTAGATAAATGTAATAACCAAAAAACAATTCATAAAGAAAATGTGAGTGGATCAGCCCATACCTCATCGATGGATTGTGTCCTGCGGTTACGATGTAGAAACAAGTTTGACCTCACATGGGTCCAGGATGGTGTTCTAGAAGCTGTACAGCAGCAATATGAAAAAGGTTGTCACAAATCAGATATGATAGAGGGTAACAAAAGAGAAATTTTCCATTATCTACCCAGAATGTGTAGAGAATCGAATAGAAGAAAACATGCTGAAGTTCTCAAACTTATTGACGATCATTCTCACCTTCATCAGCAGAAGCTTCTGAAAGTTCAAGCTCTGCATTGATCTCAGCGTTTGTCTTCTCTTGTGGTATAGAGCAATCAGCAAAATTCTTGTCTCCATTTTCTTTACAAGTCCTTCATATTAAAAAGAAGAAAGGAACATTACTTATAACTCATAACTCAATCAATAGATAAAGAAAAAATCAAAATGAGTAAGCAAATGTTGAAACGATATCTGCATGGAACAAATCAATAATATTAAACCAAGTGGAAGATTTAAATATAGATTTTCAGAATCACAGAGCCACATGTTAGGCTATAGGGTTAATCTGTGCTCTCTCCGATGACACAAATGCATGTTGTTTTTGACTTTTCAGTCTCCAATGCAATATTGGTCATATTTTTCAGTAAAATATATTACAACAACAATGAAAACTATATATTATGAAAGTATTTTGCAAGAAAAATCCAGTGGCATCACCTTTTACAAATCAAACTATATATTTTTACATATATACATTAACAGTCATAGTTTTCAAACAGTGACTACACGAATCCCATAGTGAGTGTGAGCATTCATGAAGAAAGACCATGGAATATGAATCTTTTGAAGGAACAGATTGCAACAGTTAAATGCAGTTACAGTAAAAACCGCGTATACTTAGCCCAGCCCCTGTTTGCGCACAAAATACTGATATGAACAGCTGGACATAGGCATATCTAGCATTCAAGGAGCACAGTTCTTCATGTTGGTACTGGCTAGCAGCTAGCAAACTGCCAAAATAATGAGTATAGACAGATATGAAATATAAGATTTACTCTAGAAATTGCTTAGCAATAATATCAGAAGTGTCAGAAGTCAACACATAAGCTTTACACAACAAATAAGAAAAAGGGAAGTTGTGTGAAGGTGCAATCAGCATTTCCCATAGAAATTATCATATTTCTTCCTTTAGAAAGAAATCCCTATACCATTTTATCATACGCTTTCTATTTCACATTTTCACATAGGTGAATGCGGACTGGCATTGCAAAACAAAAGGAATTTCAAAATTAGATCAAGCCATTTTCCAGTGGAACAATGCAGTAATAGATTTCAGCACATGGTTACTCAATTAGGTTAGCAGACTGGTGAGATTAACCAAGATGACAGGAAGGAAACCCATACCATCTGGAATTTGTTTCTCCAATGATATCCGCCAGTTCAGCTGGTATGCAGCGCCATTTTTGGCAATCATCACAACATGCCCATGCAGCACGCTGCGGTGGTGGTACAGATGCACCGTCAATTTTGCAAGCAACATTTGCTGGTAATTCAGTAGACATGGCAGCAGAGTTCTTAAATGCAAGTACAGCAGCAGGATTAAGATCACCTATATAAATAAGAGTGTCAACACCAACTGAAGCTACTTTTGATTACGATAGTAAAAGAGCATCAAATGATAGAAGTCAAAGATAAGAAGGCATACTCTGTTTACTCATGTGAGATTCTGACAGGTCAGACAACTGAGCAGGCAAACTGTACGACCCACAATCAAGGACTGTGTTATCTGCTATATTTTTCTTCTTGCTCCTGCCCTTCCCATGTGTATTCTGCTTCTTCCCTTTCTTTCCTCCATGACCATCCTTTTTCTTGCGCCTTGTTGATTTCACACTGTCGAATGCACTCTCTTCGACATTGTCATTGTCAGTTACAAAATGATCCTGCATACTGTCATATCCATGCATACCGACATCCTGTGTATTAAGCAGCAACTCTGATGGATCAAGTGAAGATGAATCATTAGAAATGGATACGAGTTTTGAATCTTCCACAAAGGAAATTTTCATGGAATTTCTATTTTTTCTTATGTTCTTTCCCTTCTTTCCATCTTTCGTTTGGCATTCCTTCTTTCCCACATGCCTATTTTTCCTTGCTGCACTAGACTTCTCTAAGGTTTGTATTTTTCCATCATCGATATCATTATCCATCATGGCATGAGATGGAGTGACATCTTCGTTTCTTATGGTTTCATTCCCCCTCACAGTTTTGGCTTGCAGCTCCAAGTCCAATGATGAGACATGATCATTTCCACAGTCAGAACTAGCTAAAGCAGATGCACGAAGATCACATCCAGTCAATCCACCATGATCAGATGGGTTTTCACGCACTATAACATCAAGACTTGCAGGTGTGTTGCTTTCACAAGTAACAGAAGCTATGTCCAAAACAGAGTCCGGCGAAAATCCAACATTAGCATTGTTTAGAGAACGTTCAGAAGTTGAAGTAGCACAGTCTACATGGATGTACGCAGGGCATGTTCCTTGAGTAATGTTCTCCAAACCCCTTTCTAACTGTTGTGCATCAGTCTGGGTAGATGTGAATTTTATAGTATGATTACCTTCAACACACTGTGCAGTTCTGTGAGCGCTATCAGAAGCATTAAACAATGCATGATGACCTGACTTCGGAACATTTCCTATGTGACCTGAGGAAACATTAGTATCAGGCATCACTGAAAAGGTGGGTGGACCATTCAATTCGCCTGCTGCATATCCAATATCAGAAAAGGATGTGTTTTTATTTTTTGAACATCTTGAACTTCGACTTTTTCGAATAGTTAGCTGCTTTTTCTCGTCAGACCTTTTATTTGATCTTTCCTTTCCCAGGCAAATCTGATGAGAATGAGAAGTCGAAGGACCACAGTTCTGATCGAAACCATCCATTAGCTTTTGTAGACTGCCCCAAGCAGACAAATTCAGTGGCCTGTCGATGACACTTCTTCTCTTTGTGGTTTTGTTTGGGAACTTAATCATGGTGCTTTTAAGTAATGATCTTACATTGTCAACCTTCTTTGATTTGCGTGTATTATTACTTGCTTTGTTTATCTGATCAGACTTCTCAATATTAGAATTTCTTGATGATGCAGCTCTTACTGGATTCCTTCGTCTGAAGAAAATCACCGGCGCTACCTTTTGGTTATGCAACCCTCGATCATTACCATTCTCAACAAAATCAGCAGAGAAAGCTTTTTCATTGTTGGAATTACATGTATCAAGCTCATGTGCCAAATGGTCTGAAGATTCCAATTCAATGCCAACAGAATCTTGATGGCCCAGGAAGAAGGCAGATGTTTCCCTGCCATTATAACAAGGATCATCTTCCCAAGGTTGGTTATGGGAAGAACTAGCCAGGTCTCTCTCTGGGGGGAATTCGGAGGTCGCATATTTGTTATCATTCTGGAGTGGAAGCTCTAGTTCAGCACAGGGATCAAAAGATCTTATATTATCTTTGTTTTCTGCTTTACAAACAGATGCAACCAAACCCTTTGGAACATCCATCATGAAGTGCCGATTCTCATCTCCAGTAGCCTCAGTCCGAATCCTGCTGTCACAGGAAAGCATAACTTCTCCCAGCGAATCATGAGCCAATTTCTCCACATAAGTTGTATTTTCAGATATCTTACCAACCAAACCAGCCTTTTTGTCTAAAGGAACATCAATGGGGCTATTATAGACCAGTTCATGATTAGCATCAGTAATCAATCTCAGGCCATCACCATCACAGGGTAATTTGCCAGTGCCATCACCAAATTCTACCAGATATGGCAAGCCCTTATTATCACAATGTGATTCCTTGGAACATATCTGTATATCACCTAGACTATTCTTTACTTGCCCCCTGCCACTCAAGATACCTCCCTCACCCACCAAATCACCCTGCCCGCATGGACTCCCCTCTGTCACCTTGTTCACCTTGGCTATTGTGTGTCCAGCATCCTTGGAATGATATCCTTCACCAAAAGGGGTACATAAAACGTTGCTCCACAGATCACCTTTGGCCACATGGCACGTCCCCAAGTCACAGAAAGTTTCACCAGCACAACCTTCCTTACCATCTAAAGAATCATCAATGATCCCAGAAAAAGAAGGAATTGAATCTACATCCACTGACCTAGAGACTTCAGCTTCAATTTTT
The DNA here is from genome assembly GCA_000418225.1 of Zizania latifolia. Taxonomy (NCBI): domain Eukaryota; kingdom Viridiplantae; phylum Streptophyta; class Magnoliopsida; order Poales; family Poaceae; genus Zizania; species Zizania latifolia. The sequence goes on along the minus strand of KE372754.1, from coordinate 329,853 downwards.
GGCATCAGATCAACTTGTTTCAGCTCATTATTAGCATTTGCCATAAATCCCAAACCATCGACCACACGTGGCAATTGTTCACTATGATGACACAAATCCGACAAACCGGGTCCCCCGCTATTACAGCATGGTTCCATGCAGACCATTTGTAAATCTTCTATAGTTGTCCTCACCTCTGTCATGCCGCCCAAATCACCTTCATTGCCTGCCAAACCATCATGCTCACAAATGCTTCTGTCTGTCGCTTTGTCCAGCATGTCACGCACACGTCCGTTATCACTGGAAAAAATACCTTCAGATAAGGGAGCAGATAATGTCCTATTCCACAACCTGCCATTGGGCACACGACACGTCTGCAAATTGCTGGGTTCAGTATATTCGACAGGAAAACTGGCTTGCTTCTCTCCCACCACGTCCATAGGCCCCTCCTGCAAACTAGAATCCTTTTCCTCTCCTATCTGACCCCTTCCTTCAAAGGGGCTAGAAATATCCTCCACAGATTCCACCAATTTTGCAGCGAAATCGACTCCATTATATTCCACGCCATCCTTGGATAGGTGCCTCTCCTGACCACCACATACTTTCTTATCGTCACCCAGCCCATCGCCCACTTCAGGAACAGCGATCATGGGCAGACCACCGCCAGCACCAGCACACTCATCACCTTCCAACCGAGCGGCCGCAACATGATCCTCCCGTCCATGCGCCTCCCCGTCAGGCTCCTCCATTGCAGCAGCGGCTTTCAGCGGGGGCGGCGGACGGATCGAGACCATCCAATGCAAGCCCCCACGACCTCGCCGCGTCCACCGCCGATCACGCGAAAACCCTAGATTTCCAGGCCGCTGCAGGCGACACAGAAACGGAGAGCACGATCAGAATTCCACCGACCGCCGCCCCAACCCTAGCGAAACAGCACGCCGAGAGAACGAACCTTGCACGGCCACAACTCCGGGCGGCGAATGCCTGCGGACTGGCGGTCCCGGCGGAGGCACCGCGTGCGGAGCCGTCCGTCCGCGCGCCGAGCCGCGGAGGACGGCAGCGAGGGGGACGCGCCGGAGCCGGCGCCGAGTCGGTCGTCGCCGAGTCCGGAGAGGAGGCGGCGGAGGCGGATAGAGAGGAGGAGGAGGATTAATATGAGGAAAGAATAAAATAGAACGAAAATAAAACGAAGGGGGAGGGGGGTGCGTGCGTTTTGTTCTTCCGGTGTTCCCTTTTTTTCTTTTTGGCGGTTAGGAGGAGGATGAGTTGGAGCAGGGGTGGATTTTGTGGGTGTTTCTCTTCGATTTTCGTCCTCAGTCTTTTAAAAAATTAAATTAATGATAAGAGTAAAAGATAAAAATATTTCTTAATATGAGTATCTAATGAAATAAAATATTTTATGAAAAAACTAAACACATAGAAATAAAGTTTTTTAAACAGAGAATGTATTTATGTTTTACCAGTGAATTCTATTACAGCATATATTTTATGTGTTCCCGTGTAAATTTAAATTTAAAAATATCAGTATTTGTTTCTGTATTTCTTTTCAAAAATACACTCGTGTATTTATGGACCCACCAAAGCTATTACAGCCTGCATTTATCCGTGTATTGCATGGGTGGCACACGCGGAAGGGCGCTTGCTTATGTATTTAGCTCCTATACCTTTTTACATTTACGTCTTCAAAAATATTATAGCAAAGATACATGTTACTAAAAATAACTGAAACATCTCTTATTAATTATGATAGTTCTAATTTCTAGAAATATTAAATGAGTGACGTCGGAATCTACAAATTTTAAGGGAGTAAGTAAGTGTGAAAAAAAATGAAGAAAGCAAGTTGGAAAGGAGAGTAGCAAGCAGGTGGTGAACGGTGACAAACCCTTCGCCGTTCTTGACTAGTTGCCTTTGAACGGCGACCAGAGGACCGAAGAGGAGATAGAAGTCCATTTTCCAAGTCTTTTCAGGGGCCTAAGTGCTTAATGAACCACCGGAAATTCAGAATCAACATAGAAAATCCCAACGAACTCCAAACTCATCATAGGGACGCCGCCCACATCGCATCTATTTGACTGCGCGAATAATTGAGGAAGAGACGACCGTACTCCCTCCGTTCTCTTCGTTTAGTGAGAAATAATTATAATTATAATTATTCAGTTTATTCAAAAAATATTTACTTCATCGGTCTCTTGACTATGTTAGCGTAGTATTATTTTTATTAAAGAGGTGTATTTTGTTTTTTACTTTAACCACTAATTTATAAGTTTTATCTCAGATATAAAGTTTCTAAAGTTCATAGGAAATATGTGGAAAGCAAAAATATGGTTAAAGGTTAAATAGAAATAAAATTAAATAATTAGTGATTTATGGAATAAGCAACGTTTTAGAATCTCTTATATTTTATTCTACAAAGGTTTATTTTTTAGATAAAACTTATAAATTAGTAGTAAGATATAAAAACTAAATTATCTCTTGTTAATAACAAAAACAGCATTTATAAAATGATATGCAATAAAAAAGTAGAAAAAAGTTTTGGGAAAAAAGTTGAGACGCTAAAAGTGGAATCTTTTTGGATGGAGTGAGTAGGATAAAATTTCGATTTAAGATCGCTTATATCGCGGAAAAGAGCAAAGTACTACTAGAATAAGAGCGTCCCGACCGACGGTGGAGTCATATGGTGATATCGGACAACCGGAAGGGGGTGAAGTGCAAAAATGACGTGGGGCCGCTTGTCCCCGTCGCAGCCGCTGCCCGCGCGTCGCGCCAGCCTCGATGACACGTGGGGGCCAGCGGTCGCGGCTGCGGCGGCGGTCGACGCGTGGGCCACCCTAACAGCCTGCGCGGCGCGCGCCGTGGGTGGGGCCCGGCTTTGGCGCGTGGGGCCCCGGGCGTCGCGTGGACCCTTTTTTTTTTCTGTGGGCGGTTGCGTCGTCTCCGTTTCGTCGCGGATAAAGTGGATTTGTTTCTGCGTGCACGACGGGGTGGAAAGGTGAAAGGTTCCTGCTGTAAATTCGACTCACATTGGGGCATGCTTAGATCGATGTTTAAAGAAAGTTCGTCTTTAACATTTGTCCAGCAGGTGGTTAAAGTGTTTTACGCTTATCAACGCGTCGGTATAGATGTGTTTTGCTACTTTTCTAAATCTGATAGTAAATATGTATATCTTTTATATAATCATCGGTTGATACTGAGTTATAAACCGTATATTTGTAGACATTAAAGTAAGATCCAATTATAATTGTGAAAGATGTGTGGTTATGTAGGACAATCAAGCATAGTTATGAGTTGACCATCAAAGTAGGATAAATTTACGTAGAAAAATCTAACCACTTGTTTTGTTGAAAGATTAGTCTATGTGAGCATCACCAACTTGATGGATAGATAAGAATGTAAGATGACTTTAAAACACTTAGTTAACTTGGATAAAGATTTTGTATTGTAGAGATTTCTGTAATCAAATACGACCACAAAACTCCAAACTAATCTGAAAAATATGCTGACCAAAATGTTAACACCTTTTCTCGTACAAAATTGCTTTTGGTTCAAATCGATTGGGTCTAAGCGCCTAGCGTTATGTTTGGCGGCAAACTCTTTACAATTCGCCAGCGTGGCAGCCAAAAACAGTTCAGTTTTAGGTAGCGTTTTGTTTGAGGGCAAACATAATAGGATATAACCATCATATATTTAGAGATGTGATGATATATGTCAGGTTTTTGGTTGGATGAATGAGATGAGACGATCTTTTTTGGTTAAGTGGATATAACCTGGATTAGATAAGCCTAAATTTAGTGGAGCCCACTTATCAAATATATATTTTAACAAAAATATAATCATACGAGATCTTATTTTATAGATTAAATTGTAATAAATATAATGATGTATTTAGATCATAAATCGAATAAATGATTTAAGAGAAAAATCATTTAAATATTTATAAATAAAAAAATAAATACGTTCTAACTAATCAAGAGATGGCACATCATCTCATCCAATATTGAATAGACTCGTCTAGAAAAAATTTCTGAAATATTCCTCTCGGTAGTCATCTCATCCATCTTTTTCCTCCAACCAAACATCTGATTGGATGGGATGGTCATATCTCATGCAGGAATATCCTGTTTGTGTTGTTAATTAGTTGCACAAATGCATTACAGTACAACTAACAAATGGTTTCAGATTTTGAAGGCACACATAGATGTCAGAGCTTGGTTCCATTTGACTATCATAATAGTTCGATCACCAACGCTAATTGTCAGATTAAGATCAAATGGCCAATGCCTTTTTTGTACTCTTAGCTTTTCTTCTCCTCCGATTCCTCTATTCCGCTTCAATTCTCTGAGTGCGCATTTGCTTCGGTGCAGATAGGTGTATAGAACTTCCTCGCTTTAAAGCATTTGGTTCGTGGATGATGATCGATGCATTGCATTAACCTTGATCATTAGTGGCCGATTAGTAATAACTCATCTATTTTGTTATTAATTAGTTATTATCGTGGCAAGATTAGCATTGATGAGAAATAATTAGTAAGGCATACTCTTAGAACATCTCTAACAAACTCTTCAAGCTAAATTTTAGCAATTCTAACAAAAATATACACTCCAAGCCAAAAAGGACTGCTCACTGGCCAAGCTTGGCCCGCCAAGTTGGCTTGCTATCCGTTGTGGGCCCACACTGTCATTGTTCGTGCTGCGCTCGCGTGCTTCCAATTCCAATACAATCTGAGAGGGATTCGAGGGGTACGGGAGGCGAGGCGTGGCGGCAGCCATGGCAGGGCGGAGCTCCCTCCCGGAGGGTTCCTCTTGACCTTTCTCTCTATCGGATAAACGCTGGATCTTGTTTTGTGAAGTAGAGGAGCTTGACCTACTGGTAGTGTAGGTGGAAATTGCTTTCCATTCGGGGCGCCTGGTGACATGATGGTTGTATTTCTTGAGTTGATTATTTTTCTCATCTTCATTGTGCGAACTGGGGAGCTGTAGTTCTAACTGGTGCAGCTGTTTGACTTGAAGATAAGAGAGAAGAGAGGGATTGGCCGATTGGGGTAGATTAAGTTGGTTATAATTCATTGCAATTAATCATGGATATGTAAGCTTTCTATACAATGTGGAAACCAGTGAATGAACAGGGGCTTCTGAAACTTCATGTCTATTGCTGTTGCTGTTAATCACAGTCTGAATCCTTCAAAGTTTTAGTTTGTGTTTATATGTATACTGCTAAGCACATAAGCACCTGTTTCTTTATGATAATGCCGGAGGTACTACATTAATCCTAGCAGATATGGAGAGAAAGGAAGGAGAGAGGATAAGAGACTATTTTTTTTTTTCGAAGTTGAAAATAAGGAGTCTGTTGGAGTGTAAAACAGATTTAAAGAGTTGGCTAAATAAATAAATAGAGAGTCAAAAATAGAGAGACTGTTGGAGATGCTCTTACTGCAGGGATCTCATTGTTCTTCCCCCGTCCCATAATATTACAATTAAGACCGGATTTAGCACAACATAATACAACGAATCTGGACAATAACACTATCTAGATTTGTTGTATTATATTGTATCAGATTCGATTTTAGGTTGTAATATTACTGAACGAAGCGAAGTTGTACCAAGGTACAGAATGAGGTCCACATTCTCTACATGAATGAACAAAACAGTAGGAAAGAGGGGATAGATAAACGTGTCATTCTGCCATGAGATCACGTTACTCGACAAGGTAATCGTAATGAGTGTACCCAAAGGTGCAACATTCCTGGGCGGAGTTACAAAAGACTAGCCTGCGTGCATCCAGAAGAGTGGTCTTCGATCATGCGTTCTCCTTGATGGCCTCGTCTATAGCTTTGATATTGTCCCTCAGTATCTTCCACTGCACATGTTGAAAACAAGTGAGCTGCTTACTGAACTGATAACCTGCTGCTACATAACCAAGATCACAATAGCTTCCAGAACAGTATGAACTATCCTTTGTGCTATGAGTAATAACGGCTAATAATATGAACATAACAAGTGTGGCTAGAGGTCAGAATTCAACAGTATGCATATGCAAATCTGGCAGCTAAATCGACTTGAGACCATGCTCCTTGAACAGATTGCATGAGATGGACATTAAATTCAGCTTTGAATTAGTTATTTGCCACCAATCATGGATAGCACTAGTGCACTACATTCTCATGAGTTCAGGATATCTCCATGCTCATAAAAGGATAACAAAGCTTGTCAGGAAAATGTTCTCAAAGAACTACTTGCTATAAAAAATGCAGCATTGAAACAAATAGATATATGTTTTCAGGATATCAGATCTGATGTGTGTGTATAGGATCCAAGAAGATTACTGACCTGATCCATTGGGAGTTGTATACCTGAAAAGGATGAAAAAAATAATATTAATAAGAACAGAAGCTACAACTGATCTTGAGCACAATGCTAATGGAGTATTGGAGTGGAGCTGGAAATATGGAGTTGAATGGGAAAAACCCACTGTTCTTGCCTAGGTGAATAACCAAATTATAATGGAATGCATCCACATGTTCAACACACCATTTGTGTTGTTTACCATGATATCCAAGAAATTTGTTTGCAAACTTTTTAAATTCTAAATACCAGCCTACACTCATAATTATCAACATGGTTATTGCAAAATTTGTAACTAGAAGTATCCTAAAAGAAGTACTGGTACATGATTTCCAATTACACTATTACAGGTGCTGAAATAAGCCCACATTGTTGAGGATATATGCAATTGAATGAGAAAATCTCCTTGAACAAGTTCTCTACCTACAATTGTGAATCTATGATAGGTTTCTCAGAATGTCATGTTAATTTATAATGGCATATGATCACCAGCTTGAGCTTACGAATATATGCATTAATGGATCAATGTGCCGATAAACTCAAAAATGGAAAGATGTCGTTTGTTGATATTTGTATACCATCCTTAAGACTAGTGAGCAACTGGGCACGGTAGAGGTAGCTTAGCTAAAGACGTGACTTGTTGCACCAGTGTCCTCCATTTAGTTCAAGAAACTCATCTTACTTTCTTGCAGCCTCAATTATCTCCTCTGCAGAGCATTCGTTCAACAGACTACCAACAATTGAACATCATACATGTGATGATCAACTCAAAAGCTAGATGGTAGATGCGACTTGTGCCCGCTAGATAAAACGAAACGTGGCCGCAAGAGTAGCAATCGTGTGCTATTCACATCCAGGGGGAATCCGACGGAATAAGAATACGGAAAAGAGGGCAATCGCAAATTCGAAATACCTTTGCGGGAGGGGAGGCTCTTGCCGTCCTTCTCGTAGAACTCGCGGATGTCGACCACCACCTTGCCGTTCCAGTTCCTCACCGCCACCCTTCTGCTCTTCGATATCTGGTGCCGAACAAAAAAAACAAATCCAAATCCGCGCGCCCGCGCGCTAGGGTTTTTAGCGAGGTTTGGGAGTGGATTACGGCCGTAGCCCGGGGAGTGCAGGACTGGCACCTGGGCGACGACAATCCCGTCGTCGGCGCTCTCAGAGGGGCCGTCCTCCCCCGCGGCCTGACGCTTCGCCGGCGGCTCGCCCCCGCCGCCGAACCGCTTGTTCCCCTTCCGCCACATCTCTCTCTCTCTCTCTCTCTCTCTCTCTCTGTGTGTGTGTGTGTGTCTCTCTCTCTCTCGGAATGTTCGAATCAGCCACTTGGAAGTTGCAAGTTGGAAGGGGAAACCAAAAACTCGAAAACGAAGGTTCGATTGGGCCTTTGGGCTTTGGGTCGAGCGGGTGCGGACTCTGGAGGATATGGGCCCAAGGCCCAATTTTGAGGGAAATTTGCCATGTGTTTCATCAGAAAAAGCAAAGTTTCTCGAAAATTAATTCAATTTTAAAAAGAAGATACTATTCTTCCACAAATATAAGGATTTCTAAGTTTTTTAAGCAGAAACTAAGGTTGAGGAAAAAACCTATCCCATTAAATAAGGAGCAGTTAGAGGCAGGAGGGTGACCGATGGTAAGATAAAGAGGAAATTGAACGAGAGATGTTTGATAGGAGAAGTAATACTCTATTAATCCTTGTATTTATGGATAAATTTCAGATGTTATAAGAAGTCTTTATATTTGTATATGGATTAATCATGTTAAGGACTCACTTAGAATGAAGGATTTGCGAAAGATTTAGATTATTGGAAAAAAAACTCTGACACCCTTTAGAATAAAGGATTTGGTTTATAAAAAATCATGAAAATGAGCATGAGTTTATAACTCTTTTTTCGTGCATTAGAGATGGCTCCTTTCATGTCTGATACACAACAGTCGGAGCGTTCTTCTGTCCTAAAAAAATGATGTAGGCATTTTTCCAACTGGGAACCTTTTTTTTCCTAACTTCTGTATGTATTGCAGTAAGATATATTCAAAATATAGTGAAACCCAATTGTTCCTGATGTGAGATTTTACTCAGTATGCACTCGTACAAGCATGAAAACATATATCTTCCGTAGCTGTTTTCACCATTAAACATCAACAGGTGTCATGGATCTTACAGTTTTGTGTGAATCAATACAGATATGGGGTTCAAGAATAACAACTCTGGTATGTATATACTAACACCTAAGCTATGATCGCAGCTATATTGCTAGTTGAACATGAAAATTGTGGCACCGAGGGGGATCACTGAGAACAAAAGGAGCAAGAAAACAAAAACCATGGCACCCCCCAGCTTGTGGCCGAAGAATGTTTAGATTCCATAAACTGCCCTGGCTTCTTGGCCACAGAAAACATGGCTTGCTTGACGGAACAAGCCACTCGCGTCCAAAGTTTCGCCCCATCTATCTAAACCAGGGTCGATTTTTAGTCACACTTTATGTTCCTGTAGATCCTTCTCACAAACAGTGTCGACCCAAGATACCCGACAGCACCTGGACCAAAATTCCAACCAGTATCAGTTGTAGGCTTGTAGCCATCAAATACTTGGGTTTAAGCATGCTACCAGTGTAGAAGAGCTTACCACAAAGTGTTCCTAAACCTAGGCAGAACATAAGAGTGTAGCCGAAGTAGAAGATTGTCTGGAAGAATCCTGACATCTTGGTCTTCACATGGTAATAATATACAGAGTAGAGGTATACATATACAGCAGTGGAAGCAGCAGAGAAGAATGAAGTCCATTGCCAGTGGTAGTTCTCCGCATTTAGTAGGAAATATGTGCCAACAATTGTTACACAGATGGTGACAATTATGAGGATCAAAAAGACCAGCAACATAAACCCATATACATAGTACACCTGCCAATAGATGATCAGAAATGATGGATAAGTCATAAGTGTCAACTCTCAACTCCTAAGCGGCTTAGTAATGAAGCTTATATGGGAAAAGAAGTGTTGCATATTTTACCTTGTAGTTCCAAAATGATGTGAAGACAAAGTACATCTCGATGAAGATGCTACCAAAAGGAAGCAGTCCTCCCATAAGGGCAATGACAGAAGGCGTGAGGTACCATTTCTTCTCAGGGATAGGGCGAGGAATAGTCTTTACTCTGCATGGATTATTTGGGGCACCACTCCAGTTTCTACCAACAACAGTTCCCA
>KE372754.1:304739-316391 GCA_000418225.1 Zizania latifolia | reverse complement strand
GTGTAACCCCTGCGCTTAGGGAACTTAGCCAGCGGCATCTTGGCCGTGAGGACCGGCTTGCTTCTTTGCTTTGACACGTTCCTCTTCGAAGAAGTAGCTTGAGCACCGGCATCCTGGTAGTGGTTGGGGTGCTCTTTCTTCAAATGGAGGTTAAGTTTGTACTCATGAATGTATGCCTTGGCACAACCATCATAACGGCAGACGTATGGGCGCTCAGCCGAGGGTGCTGGTGGAGTTGCTGATGGTTTCTGTGTGTTGTTGTTATGGGAGTGGTCTACAAGAGTACTGCGGTTCGTTGCAGACCCACCTGGATTCTGCGGGCCAATCTATATCAGTGTTATGAAAATAGGTCAGAACATGTTCTTTGCTAAGCGTCAACCCACAGGTATTACTAAATCTTACTTTTTCATGTTGTTGCTTGATATGAGCCCTTAGTTTTGATTCCTGTGCAAACCTTCGAGCACATTCTGGGTACTTGCACACATGATAGTTATCCACAGAATGTGTTTTCATGTGTGCCTTCAAATTAAAATCCAATGAGAAAGCCTGCAATAACCAGGACTCAAGAGGTTAACAACAAATATCAAATAGCAAGACCTAACACATTAACCACAATATTACCAAGGTCCAAGAAATGCCAATCAGGCGAGGTTTATTCCATAAACAGAATGTTTGGGCATAACAGGTATCCCCTAAAAACTTCAAAGACAATATAAGAGCTAAGGAATAAGTGCTGATATACCACTCCATATGGAGTCTGTGCTTCAAACTTTCTTTATTGTGCATGTGAATATATATGGGGTACGGAATAATGCATCCAAGGAATAAAAAAGAATGACTGTAATATAAATTCAGTCAACATAAATATAATGAAATGATCAAAGTTCTAAGCACGAAGCAGATGCACTTAATAACTCAAATAGAAAGCAAGCATCAAACCTTTCCTGTGTTCAGCACAACTAACTTAAGTGAAGACCGAATATTTATGACATCTTGTTAAATTATGAGAAATAAATTCAAAATCTTCATACATGTTCCAAGTATGATAGTTACAATGGAGGGAATATGTTAATTACCTTACCACAACCTTCATGAGGGCACACAAAATTCTTCTCTCCTGTATGAATAAGAAAGTGCCTCTTCAGCTTAGAGCTGTCCAGAAATTTCTGCAAAATTGGAGTCAACAAAAACAAACATTAGCTAACAACCCAGAAGCAGCAGTGTCATTGTGATTCAGAAAGGACCACACAATGTAGGCAAGAAGATAAACAACGCAATACCTTGCCACAACCTTCGTAGTGACAGACATACTGCCTCTCCCCATGCACATGGGCATGTTTCCTAAGAGCTCCTGCATCAACAAAAGTCTTACCGCAGCTCTCATAGCTACACAGGAAGAGAACCTCAGTGGTAGGTTCAGACTTTGCAGCTTCCACCCCTTCTTCCTTGTCCCTTGATTTGAGAGCTGACAACCTATCCTCTGTAAAAAAATAAGGTGAAAAAATTATCGCTGAATGATAAGTGTATATCACAAAATAAAAGGTGTGCCCGATGAATGAATCCAACTAGTTGTGTGTCCTAATTGGCTGACATAAAATTCCATGAGAATTCTACTGTTCACAAATATGTTGTGAAGCACTGATGTAGAGGCATGCAATATTGGCCAAACCAGACGTTTGTAACTTACAAGAAATCATCATTTGACAAAAGCTCAATAGTTTTATGTTCATCTCAATCAAACTCTTTACTAACAACAAAATGGTTTATAGGCCCTGAAATGTGGAACGATTAAACGCAGTCTTAACAAAAATAACAAACCTCCTGTCAGTTCGTTCCAAAACTCGACAAATTACAGTATGGTTCATCAGAAAGATGGAAACTAGTAACATGAAACAGGGAATGGTTCTTTTTCTTCTCTGGCTGTTCTGTCAGTCTCAGCCATGCCCGCATGCAGTTTACTCGACTGTGATCATGCTGCATGCATGAACTGACTAGTTACTAGTTACTACTACTGATGAAGTCACAACCAAGAAAGCGGCGTCGGCACTACAGGAAAGGCATGGCTAATTGACTAAATTCTGTCCCTAATTCCCACCTATAGAAGGGGGACATCAAGGCATAAAATGTCTAGCTAGGCGTCTGATAAAGCACTCTCGTAGAATTCAAGCAGCAAGGATCACATCGCCGTCGCCGGTATATAAGCACGCACGGCGGACGGGGCTACACCACATTGCCCTAGACCGCGAGAGTTCAGACTTGAGAGTAATCACGACCGGAACCGATCGAGGAGAGCGCGGCATACCTCGCACCCACTTGAAGAGCGCGCAGGGGCCACCGGCGACGACCAGATCCTGCGGAACCCTGCGAGCGGAGCACACGCCGACAGACGAGAGTAGATCAGATCCGAATTTGCACCAACCAAAAGAAGAAAAGAAAAGCTCCTCGACCAGATTCGAGGAGGAAGAAGGGGCCGCGGGCACGAACCACTCCTTGACCCATCGGTGGGGGAGGCGGGCGGCGGCGACCTGCATCGCGTCTCCTCCCCTCCTCTCCCCGCGGCGGCGCGGCGGCGAGGGGCGAAAGGGGGGAGGGGTAGGGATTCCGGGGGGATTTCAACAAACCCACCTATATGTGACTAGACATGTATTCAGATTGGTCTACTAAAGCCCAATACATTTGAGAAAAAACAACGTGTAATGAAAATCAATAAATCATGTGGTAGTTTGTATATATAGGGTCTGTTTACGTTTGTTTCCGTTTCTCACCGAAATTGATAGTATTCACTACCAAATAGTTTTTTTGAAGCGTTATTGACGTGAAACGTTTCTAGATTTTAGGCTTAAAGAACAAAACAGAGAGGAGGTCTTTTGGACCAATTCGTGGCGCATAGCTAAAATTACTCATCTATCACCGCACTAGCACACCTTATTCAGTTTCCTCCTTCAAGTGCTACCTCCACACTGTCTCTACACCGGGACCAGTCTCCACGTTAGGACGCCGCCTCCACACCAACACCTCTAAGGGTATATTGATTAATGTCACCGTATTCTTCTCTTTAAAGATTCTAAACAAATGGTAAACAGTTTCAGCGAGTGATTTAGTCTAGATCTAAAATATTTCTCTATATCTTATTAAACACGCTCATAGTACAGCACTCTCCATCATTTTACCTACACCTGCCCCCTTCTAAGACATATTTATATAAGAAACTAGTAGTGTGCACGTGCTAACGCTACGGTAAAAATCAAAAGATAATAAACATCATAAACTTGAAGCAAATAATGAGATAAATCTGCAACAGCTGTGTCTAGCGCACAATAATTTTTCAGATCCCATCCCAGCAGCTATACAAAATTTGACAATGTTGTGGGAATTAGATGTGTCATTCAATAATTTACAAGGAAAAGTACCAGATGAGAGTGCTTTCAATAACATTACTTATGCATCGGTAGAAGACAACGACTAATTATGCGGCGGAATACCTCGGCTTCACTTGGCTACTTGTCCCATTCTTTTTTGCGAGCTGATTGTTACACGCCTTCCCATCATTGCAAAACAAAAGTTTGTACTTTGCAACTTATCCGTGCTTTCAATTTTGTTTGTTCTGAAAATTACAGTGATACTGTCGCCTGATTTATGTATCAAGGTAATTGCAAATACAGTGCTTGGTAATTAAGTCGAGAAGCCTACCTAGAAGCCATGAATCTTGCCATTAACTTGTGCTACCAGATCATGGAAGAACTTGACATGATCAGAAGGCTGTGCACTTTCCTAAACAAAGAACAATAGATATACCAAGCAATGACACATGAGAAAAAATAGTTAAAAAACAAAGAACAGAAAATGTGCGAGACAAGTTTACAAGGACAGGACAATGCTAGATGCAAAACATTTTTACAGTATATGTAAATATTGCTTGGGTTTAAACAATATCAGCGTATGGCTAGTTTGGTGTTTTATTGCATTGATGTGAAATATAGTCATCTATATATGTTTCAATAAAATAAGTACTCTTTAAGTGGTTCTTAATCAGCCAAAATCTCAAAATATTGTAGGACAAGAACAATTACAGAAAAATCCACTGTAATGCTAAATGCATCAAGGTATCATATCTGCTTTTTTATCTTGCAAAGAAGGCAAAAATGTGAAAGGTATTCTAAATGTTAGCTTCTAGCAGCAGTCATATGTTTATTGCTAGGCTATCCAAATGCAAGTTTACAAGTGATGAGTAACCGAGGATAAAAAAGAGAATTTCTGACAATGATTAGTGGCATACAGTTCTTAAGTAAGCATGAACACACAGTGCACACAAAATTAAGATTTTACTACAATTAGGTTCAAGACCAATAAGATTTTAACCAAATAAAATCATTACAAGAAAATTATTGTACACAGGCACTTCCATAGGAGAAATTGACAATTAGTTTCCCGATTCCATATACAATGTTCACTCCCAAAATATAATTATTTAACTTTAATATCTGGTATTATTAAGATAAAAAGATAGCACAAACATAATTGATATCAATGGCCAACTTGTATTGAGATCTAACATTATATGAGGTGCTATCATGATCTTGCCCTTGAGACTTGCTAGCCTCGAGAGCAAGGGCCTCAAGATTTGTAGATGAATCAAAGACAGGAGGAGGATGAATGCTGAGTATAATATTTACATATTAAAACATAGAAAAGTACAATACATCATTTGTACCTTTTTTGCATGTTGAACAGGCTTGAAGCAACTTCCTCCCCTGCAATGTTTGAATCAGCATCAGTCCGATTCTCATCAAGAATTGAAGACAACTAATGAATCAAGACTCTCCAATAAGGATAACGACCAAAATAGTAGATCTTTACATATGAGTGCTAATATTTGTTAATAGTAATAAGACAACCGCAAAACTTGCATTGAAAGAAATATCTAAAATTTAAAAGAAACACACCATCACTTAGAAAAATAAAAGGGCATCAACACTGAGCTAATTAAGTGTAGATGCATGATGTAGTCTTGAACAAGTCTTTGCCTAAACAATACTCATATAGTGATAGGCTACAAACATAAGGATTTGCCACTTGACCACAATAAAATCTTTGTTCACAGGATTGTACTCACCACATGCATTTCTCCCTGAAGAACACTGAAGCAAGGTATCCACTATATAGTTATTACCACGAGATGCACTTAGCGCAGGAGGGAGAGTACCAGATGCTTGAGGTTTCTTAACCACATTTACAACCACACCCCATCTCCAGAGTCTGTTGAACCATCTCTCACTTTAACCTGCAATGACGCAAATTGCTGAGTGAGGAACTATGTTTTATTTGTACACAAATAAAATGATGAACAGAAGTAGATATATTATTCATGTTAATAAGTTAATAATAAGTGATAATAAGTTAATAACATCTGCTAATAATGTATGGCAAAAAAAAAATCAGGACTAATGAATTGCTTCAACAGAACTAAAAGAGCAGAGTCATGATACTAATCATCAAGCATGTGCCTTTAGCCTTTTTGCAGCTAAAAAGAATCACTTTGACTATCAACTATCATCAGGAGCCCCATATAGTAGGCATAAAAAGCTCTAAAAATGGTCCACGAAATGACTGCAGAGTAGAAAAGGTGATAACAAATTGACAATAGATGGCTTATGGCTATTACATCATCATCTAAGAATATTTAAAGGCACTTTTTTAAGAAATATGCTCTGTCTAATCTCTAGAGGTACATAGGGTCCTAAACAAAGAACAGTACCATCTAAATTCCATGACACAATGAGTATAAAAAGGTATCCAACTAATAACAAAAGCCCTTCTTCTTAGATAAAAGATCTATCCAAAACACTCAAAACTAACAGCTTTACACACAAAACCTTATTTTCCCCCAAACAGCAAAAGGGATTTGACCATCTTGACAGTAGAATTAATGTTTGTGACATAGATCGAACAAGTTACAGTAAGAGACAGAAATCAAGGCAGAAAAGTAGTGGAACACAGTAAAGGGGGCACCTTGAGCTCTGGGACATGGGAGGCAGCCTCGAGCATGCCGGACACCTCCTTGTCGGCCTTGGTGACGCGCCCGAAGAGCTCCTTGATCTCCTTGAGCGCGGTGAGGATCTCATGCCCCGGCTGTGACACGGCTACCTCCAGTCTGTCATTATTAGCCTCGGCCTCCTCAAGCTCCTAGAGGCAGCGTAGGCGCTCCCCCTCGGAGACGGAGATGGGGCGGTGGCCGAATCCGCCCGAAGACGCGGGGACGGACGAGGGGACGAGGGTTCGCGGAGACCCGCCTCGCCTCCATCCCTCAACCCCCCTCCTCAATGCCCTCGTCACGATGACGAAACATCGGAGAAACGCGGAGGAGTTGGCGGAGCCGCACGGCAGGGACTTGAGCGCCGCGGAGATGGAGGGGGGCAAGAGGAGAATGCGGAGGGAAGATGGCGGAGCAGTTGGTAGGGGATTAGAAACGCGCAATTGATTTCGGTGTTTACTGGGATAAGGATTAGGTCCAGCGCAATCTCAGATGAAAAAGATGTCTCGCTCTTATTAATTATCTAATGACTGTGATTTAACACAAGTAAACAGAAGGCTGAGATTAAATAGAGGGCT
Source organism: Zizania latifolia (assembly GCA_000418225.1). NCBI lineage: Eukaryota > Viridiplantae > Streptophyta > Magnoliopsida > Poales > Poaceae > Zizania > Zizania latifolia. Next base: position 309,782 of record KE372754.1, on the reverse strand, counting down.
GGTCATGTAGACACTCAATTTCACCAATTATATAGTATAGTAGATTGATATATCTATTATATTCCTTTACTTCGTTACAATGACATTTTTCTTAATTGTGAGCTGGGTTGTGCTAAAATTTGTGACAATAAAGATCGCAATACATATTTTATAAAATAAAAAAAATAAAGATAAAAAAACATCTCTATCTCTACTAATCTCTACTAATATAATGTGAGACTTTTGTCCGTCTGCCCTGGTCCTCCTCCCCACACGCGAGTTTCATCCAGCTCCCCCTCCCTCTCCACGCGCGCAGTGGCCTCCTCCCCACACGCGCAGCGTCGCAACCGCCAGCACACACATCGCCAGGCCACAACCGCCGGCACCCACTCCGCACAGCGCGTTTCTGGAGAGAGAGTTTTAAGGGGAGAGGAGTGTCGTGGAGACGTGTAGAAACCAGCCAAGAAAGATGCTCCCTTTCTCCTCCTCCTCATTGCCAGCGGCCCCGTCGGTGTCAACTACGGCACCAACGCTCCCCTCCTCCTCCTCTTCGCCGCCAGCGCCACGCCGGTGGACACGGCGGCCCCATCGCTACCTGTCGGCGTCAACTATGGCGCTAATGCCGATAACCTCCCGTCGTCAATGGCCGTGGCCTCCTTCCTGCCACGCGCACCACCATCGATCGCGTCAAGCTCTTCGACGCTAACCTGGCCTTCATCTCCGCCTTCGTCAACACCCCCATCTCCCTCGTCGTCTTCCTCCCCAACTCCGCACTCCCTACAGCCATGGCGCACGCGGCCAGGCACACGGCGCGCTGGGTCTTCGGCGGCCCAGACCGTCGGAGCATGATTCCACGCCCAGATCTGGCGACCTCGGCGGCCCTGGCCTTGCCCCGTGCGTCGCTGCGTGCCCTGCCAGCCTTGCTACATGCGGCACCGGCGGTAACCTCGGGGGCGAGCTGTTCTGGCCGCGTAGGGCCGCCGTGTTGGTCTGCCTCTTCCGGGGCGGCGGCGGCGAGCTCCGCGTCCTCCTCACCAAGCGCTCCTCCACCCGCTCCACCCACTCCGGTGAGCAGCTTGCTACCACCGCCCTCGTGGATGCAAGTGAGGTGAAGCATGTACCTACAAAGGCATCTTGAGATCTTGCAGTTACTAAAGCCCTTCGAATGATCAAAGGGAAGAAGAGGGAATTAGTAAAGGTAACCCTTTCACTCGTTTATGCAAGCAATTTTGCAATTTTGATCTTTTTAGCTGATCATTAATCATTATCTCCTGTATATATGTGATGATAATTCATACTGTTATCCCTTTCTCCAATCACTTTTTTTTATGATGCAAGCAATTTTGCAGATCTCCTGGTATCATACTGTTAACCCTTTCTCTTTTACAAATCTGTTCTGTTATTTACTTATAATGGTGAAATCATGAAGGTCACGTGTTTGTTCTGTATGCTGTTCCTGGAAATATGTTATATGCATTTATGTCCTAAATCTCGTTCTCGCATGATGCCAAAGAGATTAAATGTATCCTTTCTGTTCTTTTCAGGAAATTCATGCAGATGAATCATCTCTTAGTTATTTGTTCTGCATGATGAAGTTGCTGCCTGGTGATGTACTTACGATGTGGTTGTTCTATACACTAAAGTAAGCTGCTATGTATTACTTTATGCATTTAGCTTTTGGTGAGTATGGATTATTATCTTATCCAACTCCATTCTTTTAGATAAGAGAGAATGCTGGCAATGGTATCCATGTTGAAAACTTGACCGGTGAGTATGTGCCAACTGTTGAGGATGTCAATCAGATTTCGATGAAGGTATAATCAGAATGACTTCCAACTCATGGCGTTCTATGTGTGCAAATTTCTGTCAGAACATAACAAGACATTTGAAGTTCGAATTAGTTAGCATTGCATGAAAAAACATGTTAGGGGTTATCTAAGTTATTAAAAAGATTACATCATTAAAATGTAGCCTTTTTCTTATCTGATGCATTACTGGTAAGTTTTTCTTATATGATCATTAAAAATGTTGTATTCATGGCTTCATGCAACATTTTGATTAGTTTTTCTTTTGTTTTCTTGGTAATTTGGAACAGCCATGTTTGACTCTTCTTATTCTCTGAAAACCAGGTGTTAATGCACCAACATCGCAGTCTCTGCTGAATTACATCTTTCTATTTTGCTGCGCTGTTGCTGTTTTTTTACTTAACTGCACCATCTAAATGATCCATTTAGTTTTAAAAAAGAAATGGTCCATTTGGTGTGCTATGGGGATTTGAAATAGGCAATTTTGCATACACGTTGTCCTTGTCGCATCTTTTGTAAGCTCCTTTTTTTTCTCTGCCTTTTCAGCTCTCAAGATTGGAAGGCACAATTGAATTTGCCAGCTCGATATACACGTTATAAGACAGAGGTTCAATTCTCTTAATGATATTGCAAAAGTGCTACCTTTTATGTTTTTCTTTTTTACTATGCATAACAACTTATTTCGTTGATTTGAGCAAATGTTTGGTAGAATATTTAAATTGAAACAATCTGCTAGCATGTTGTTGCACTAATGTTGTATGTGTTCTATGCAGGATGTCACTGCAACAAAAGGCGATGAGTTTGAGGATTATTTTTTGAAACGTGAGCTACTTATGGGAATATATGAGAAAGGTTTTGAAAGGCCATCACCTATTCAGGAAGAAAGCATTCCAATTGCTCTGACTGGTAGTGATATTCTTGCAGGAGCGAAAAATGGCACTGGGAAGACTGCTGCATTTTGCATTCCAGCACTTGAAAAAAATTGATCCAGAGAAAAATGCCATACAAGGCAAGCTCTTTGGCCCTGTATTCTGATTATAAGAAATCATATCGAAATTCATATCAATTACCATCGGTATCTTAGTTCGTGTACGTTAAATCCATATGGACCATAATTTTTTTAGCGCACGGCTCATATATTGTACTTAGAGGGAATTAGTGACATACAGATTAGCCTGAAATCTTATATGTGATTAATTTTTGTGGATGAGCAAACTATTTTATATTTAGCAATGCAACTAGCATGTACTTTATTAACTGATCACTCCTTTGCCTTTTCAAAAACTTTTAAGTTTGTCTGTTATTTCAGGTGTGTCTATTTCCAATTTGAACTTTCTCTTGATATTCCCTTGTAAAGCTGGCTAACCCTGCTGTTAATGTAAGATTTCAATTTGGTGTAAGAAGCTTTTTAAAGGGTAGTGTTTGTGTGGTGCCAGTTTAGTATCCACTTTTAATTTAGTTAATTGTTTTCCTACTTTATCCCTCTTTTGGTGAGGTATTTTTGCCTTTCCTGTTTACAAGCCATACATACTGTTGTTAAACTTAACCCTGTTGGCTGTCTCTGTGGAACTAGCTCTGTATTGAACAATCTCTGTTGGCTCTGTCTCTGCTTTTTTCCTTTCTTTCTCTTCACTTGTTATATTGGTACCAACAAGGGAACTAGCTCTGTAGACTTCACAAGTTTGTAAACAGCTTGGGAAGTACCTGAATATTCAAATTATGGTTAGCACGGGAGGAACCAGCTTGAAGAATGACATTATGCGTTTGTATCAACCTGTTCATTTACTTGTTGGGATACCTGGTCGGATACTGGATCTAACAAGGAAGGGCATCTGTGTGCTGAATGATTGTTCAATGCTCATTATGGATAAGGTATTATGAGTACAACAAGGGTCCTACTTTTGTTAATTATATATCTTTTAATCACAATTATGTTGGTTCTGTCAGATTACATGAGCTGTTTCTATTATTTATTCTCTTATCACTTAATTGACACTTAATTATGGCAATTCAACATTATTTTTTTGGATGATTGAATCTCTATCTATGGTTTGTTTCGGACAAGAATATAACATATTGTTTTTTATCACTGCAACATTACTAAGCATATTTGAATAAATATCATGCTCTAAATAGATGTTTATCAATTAAAAATAAGATTCCGTTGCAAAACACGGGTATTTGACTAGTAAAAACATAGAAGAGCCAGACGATCCAACTATTGTACTGTAATGTAAGGAATAATTCATAGATGTAAGGTTCAACTATCTCTGGATCAAAACATGCAAGTGATCCAATCATACCGTAACAAAGATTGATAAATAAAAGAAATATCTGGCATGAAACTTATGTGACATCTTGATGTTTGACTGTATCTAAGAACAAGGTAAAATATTAGAAAGGAAAGACAAGTGGTTTAGTCATATCACGAGAGCAATAAATTAGCGGAAAGAAATAGTTGACATAAAACTCATATAGCTGCAAGCTACAAAATATACATCCAATTAAAGAAAATATAATCCGTGTGTTTACTTATAAATATGTATAATACACGTGTCATAGCATATTTACAAATTGAAAAATATAATAGATATTATTTGTTCTTATTTCCTAGTGTTTCACACCATTTTCTTCTTTATGAGTTAGAAAAAACTTTCGCTACGTAGCCAAAACATACCGAATCCGGAATTCATAAAAAGGAAAATCATTTCGATTGGGGCCAAACCAAATTCTTGTGTGAAAAATATCCTCTAACTTGATGCGTGATCTGAAGCAGCAGGTGACTGAAGAGGCGAGGAGCAGGCATCCCCGGTAGCCCCCTCCATGAACCGGGTGGGGTAGTCCACAAGCCGAGCAAAGTCAAACCGTCCAAAAGTCATCGCTGTGGTGGGCTGACAGCCCACACGTTAAAATAATCCACTCCCGACCGTTGACTTTCCGCCGATCCCTTTTTTTAGAAAGAAAAAAACCAAGAAGTCCCCGCACCCAAAGCCGGCACCCAGCAGCAAGCAAACTAAACGCAGCAATCGCGAGAGCATTTCTCCGATCGAATCCACATCCGTCTCCGGCCAACCGCGGGCCACCTCCGCGCCGTGGGTGGGAGGCGCCTGTCGCCGCGCGCCGTGCAGCCGTGCTCTCGCTCTCGCTCATCATCGTGCTGTGGAAAAATCTGGTCTTTTTTCTTGGTCTCTCGCTCTTAGGGCGCGGGGCGCCTGCTTTCTTGACCGGCGGCGACGAGAGGGAGAGAGGGAAAGTTTAG
>KE372754.1:280584-297731 GCA_000418225.1 Zizania latifolia | reverse complement strand
GCTTGTCGCCGGCCTGCTTGGAGGAGGAGGAGCGGGACCACGCCGGCGTCTTGGGGATGCCCGGACGGTGCTCCCATGAGAAGGGCACGGAGGAGGCGCGGAACGGGGAGGGGAGGAACCGGTGGAAGGGCGACGGCGACGCCGGCGGGAAGGAGGATGAGAAAGACGGGGAGCCTAATGACGGGAGGAGCCTCCGGCGCCGGCGATAGGTGGAGGCGGTCGCGGAGGTCGCCGGCGCCGGCGAGGGAGGCGAGTGGGAGGAGGAGGGCATCGGCTCGTGCGGGGTGCGGGCACCGGCAACTGAGCTGAGGCCGTCGGGTTTTATGCTGCGCGCGGGAACGGGGAGATAGGTATATTCCTGGAAATATCGACCCGAGGAAAATTCAAATAAAATTTTTGAGCTTTTGATCTCTGTTTAAATTCTATTTTTGAATTCAAATATTCCCGATCTACGATCACCCCTAATCAATGCCAACTAACCGGCTACCGCCCGTATCTTGAGATTCTTAATCCGTCTTTACTTGCAGGTTATACCTCTCAGCTTTAAAAACATTTACTTCTATATTTTTAATTTTGTCTAAAAAACTTTTATTTTTATTTACTCACTTTGTAAATCAAGATATTTTATTTCTTAAATACCATCTTAACTACATCTTATATACTGCTTTATAATATTATTTTTTATTAATAAAAGATATTTTGGTTTTTTACTTCCGGCATTAATTTATTAATTTTATCTTTAAAATAATTTTTTGTGGAAGTATACTTTACTTTTCTAGCAACAAAATTATAATAGTTTTAATATAATCTTTCATGATTTAAAAAACAATTTTTTGTAGAAAGCAGAATGGATAGGCTGGGAAGATAGTGCACTAAGGGCAAAACGCAAATGGACGATAAATTAATCGTACGTCAAAGTTTAATTTGTTGTGTATGAAGTAAGGCTCACTCGATCGACCCCTCTCATTCTTCCCTTTCTCGCCCAAAAGTAGAAATTTCTTCAAACAAATAAAGCAGAAAGGGATACTGCCGACCGAAGGAGGTTTGTATAATTTGCGATTTGGGGTTCAGCTGGTGATACGTCGGGCATCACATTTCTCTCAACATTTTTTGCATACATGGACACATCCATTTTTCTAGTGCACTAGATACTCTCTCCGTTTTATATTATACAGTCTCAGTTTTAGAATATAAATTATATAATTTTTTTACACGGTATTAGATGTAGGATGTTAATCATTAGTTAATTTCCACTATATATATCATCAACAACTATTAAGATAAAAACATATGAAAGCAATTTCTAATATCAATCTCACTATATGACATGTATAACACTAAACTTTTTAGCTTAATTATTAGTGGAAGTTAAAAGTGTTGACTTTTATAATAGGGAAATTTTACAGTTTTGAGGAGGTATCAGAGGTACAATTTTTAGTGTTAATTTTGATACCTCCCGATACTCAGGAGTATAAAATTACTCTAATATGGACGCCTTATATTTTTGCAATGGAAGTAGTAAGTCGTTTCACCTTAAAATTACTTTTTAAGTCAATATTTTTTTCATACATGGACACATGTATTTTTTTAGTACACTATATATTCTCTCCGTTTCACATCATACTACCTTAATTTTAAATATAAGTCACATAATTTTTTACACGGTATTAAGCATCTTTTCACTGTATATATCATCAAAAAATATTAAAATAACAATATATGAAAGTAATTTCTAATATCAATATCACTGACATGCACAACAGTAAACCTTTTAGCTTAATTATTAGTGAAAGTTAAAAATGTTGACTTTTATAAGAATATGGATGCCCTATATTTTTGCAATGGAAGTAGTAAGTCGTTTCATCTTTTTAAGTAATAAAAAACTAATTTTGATCAAATTTTTAAAAAATATTAATATTTATAATATCATAGGAATACACCAGGTAGCTACAAAGTAGCTTTTCACCCAAATTAATTAAACTAACTGTGTTTTTAGTTGCACTGAACTGCTGTTTACACTGAGATTAATCTTGTGTCTGTTCTTCCTGCTTTTGAGATTGATTAAATAATGGTTGCAGAAGACGCAAGGGATTGTAACCCTACTCTATTAATAAAATCTTTGATCACTTGGATAGTTGAATGTGATGCACTACTGATCTTGGCACAACGGTCGAACAATTAGGAGTCCAGTGTAGTGTCCTTTTCTTCTTAGCATGAAAGACGGCGAATTATAGTAAGAATTTGTTTAAGAAGCTTAAGATTTTAAGAATCTCATATAGTAATATAGTATGTAGCTCGTATTTATTAGCTTCTGAATATTATTTTATTTCTAGATTATGTATCTCATAAGTTTTACCATCTATGAGAAAAACTAAAATATTTAAAGAGTTTGAGATTGTAGCTGTTATAAACTCTTCAAACGTAGTCTAATTACGTAGATTACTAGCACCATGTTTTTTTACTGACTTACTGAAGTGGTAAATTACAAACTACGAAAAAAAGAAACCGAAGCGTTCACGGTAGAAAGAAAATGTTAGCTTACGCGAGTTACCTTGCCGTTCCTTCCCTTTTCAGCCAGGAATTGAAGCGCCATGGACGCACGTACGCAGCGCATCGCATGCAAAAAAACACAAGCCGTTCCGAATTTTCGATCGCCATTAGGTCGAGCACTAGCTTGACGAGGAGAAAAGCAAAGCAAAGCATCGGAGAGAAAAACACCCAGCTGAAAGCCAAAGCGAGCTAGGAAAGCGCCTGAATTTTTCGATTGCTCCCTTTTCCTGCCATCCCCTTCACTCCTCTACCTGCATCTGCGTCTGCCCCTGCACGTACATCCCATCGTACGCAACCTCTGCTCGCGACAGCATTTGCCCAGACGATGCAGAATTGCAGACAGATTGGCTGAATTCTCCCTGTGTTGGTATGCATGTAGTATGGTGGGTTAATTGTCATTTTTCAGCTAGCTAGGAGTAGGACAGAGAGTTTTCAACGTGCAACAGATAGCAGAAAGATAGCAATGGTAGCCTAAGATGAGCTGCCTGAAGAAAAGTTAAATTGTATGATCTTTATTGTTTTGTAGTATCTGGCATCGTCTTGCAAGGCTAGTTCCGGGAAAAAATTGGAGGTGATTCTTCTTTCACTTTCACCATAATCTTAAAAAGTAGTCCAGATAGGTTCGTTTTACTGTCGAATCCAGCGTAGAGATTTCATATTTAACTGACATCACACACAGTAAAAGTGAAGTGTTCTTGACAAAATGTGCACGTCAGACAGTGGGCATATCTTCCATAGTGAGCCGAGAAAGAATTCAAGAAATGACTGCTCTGATGCAGAACTGTTGGTTCTTTACACATCAGCTCTAACTAATCTTGTTGAAGTCAAGTGACCTGAGTACTGCAGCTTAACCATTTTTTTCCACAGGAGATGAGAAAAACCATCATAATTACTTCGGCAAATAAATGTTACTACTCCAGTTTTATGACCTGGCTTAATTACATTGTCTGAATATCTGATATGTGATTGGTGCAACTGCGCAAGTCTGAAGAACAGGTGTGCAATGCAAATGCAAATGCAACATCATTAAGCAAACAAAAAGTAATGGTCCGGCTAATTGTGGGGTGCTTGTGGACATACTGCCCCACAAAGGGTGTGCACTCTGAAAGCTACCTTCATACTGAAATAATATTAGTAATGCTCTATGGAATATGTTAACCATTCATTGGCATTTGATATCTTCTTCTGAAAAATGCACACTACTGTTTACAAACAATTTTATATCAGGTAGGTAGCAGAACAGCACGAAATGCAAAGTTCACCGAGTACATGACATGAGAAACTGCACACTTCACACAGGACGGATTTAGAATTCTAGATCAGTGTCTGCAGTTGCCAATCTCAGTACAGGATTACAGGATTTTGCTGTGAGAATTAAGGTAGCGTTTGGATGGTTGAATGTAGTTGAATAATGGGGTGAAATGGTACGGGGTGAGATTGTTCTTAATAGGATAGTGCTGGATGAGGTGGTATAAGTAAGTTGTTTAGTTAGATGTATGGAATATTATATGATTTTGTTTGATTGATTATATGCAATGGCATAAAATAATACAACTTTATATTTGACTAGATAAATAGAGGGACTTGGGTAGTGAAATCACGCGTGGATCAAAAAAAATTGGATGAACTTATCCTAGACGGCGTCGTTCGTTTGTTTTTGTCGCACGAAACGGTTCATCATCTAAAAGGAATATTTCGATAATTTGAATCAATCAATCCTAAACGGTTTCATGCGATACAACTAACCAAATTGACTCGTTTTTCAGAGCTATACTGAACCATTCGAGATAGTTTTTGGTTCAAGCAACCAAACACATGCTAAGACCCGACTAGCACGCTGAACTGCTGATCAGAAGCCATTCATGTCGAGTTTGCATGGCCGCCCACTCCCAGGACCAGATGCTGCCTGTCTAGGGTTCATCAGTACGTTTGCGTCAACACGCAAGCAGGCTGGAACACATAAGGTTTGCAAAGACATGGGTTGGTTAGTAACGGGAGTAGATCACTGAACAGATGGTACAGTAGCTGTTCGCCAACACAAATCACCTGTTAACCACACGCTACTCGTTTGACGATCAGAAGTTCAGAACAGTGTAGATTCGATTGCAGGTCTACATGTTGTGCATGCGGAGACGAAACTCTGAAAAAGGGGATGCTGACAGTCCAATCAACACAGAGAAAGAGAGAGATAAATTTAAATTGTGAAAAAATGTAGCAATTAATAGGTCTACGTGGAGGTGGAGTGGAGATGGAGAGTATCTGACGGACCGGAGCCCTCACCGACTACATCGTCGCCTCAGCCGGTCACACCGTTGCCTCCGCCGGCTACGTCGCCTCTACTCCGGTCTATCTTATATCCTCTGCCTCCACGTGACAAGCATTCAGAGGGGTTCTCATGGTAGAGAGAGTGAGGACTCTCGCACATAATTTTTTCCCAATAGTGTAGGAAAATATATCGTCTATCATGCCATAAAATCTGAATGAATAGAACTGGTTCATTTGAAGGTAGAAATTCTTCCATCGTAGTATTACTAGATACTAGAACAGTAGTATTTTAGTTGTACCGTTATCATGATGTGTTTTTCCCAACTAAATGCAGCTGAACCTCAAATGGTTATATTGGTTAGTGACACTTTAGCAGTAGAGATACGCACTTAAATCTGATTTGCAGTAGTGATATGCGTTTCTGCTTTCATTGACATGGCGTTGGTTAAACGCAAACACAATCAATACCGTTTAAATTAATGATACTGAGGTCGGAATTATAAAAAAATCGAAACTACTTCTTGACATGCACTCATCAGTTTAACCTCAAAACTTAAGCTGATGAAAAAATACGGACAATTTACTTTATATTCTAACACTCCCGCTCACAGAGTCTCAACTCGAGACCTCTGGCTCTGATATCATATTAAGTTTTATGTACCGATCAGTTCAACCCAAAAGCTTAAGTTGATGAGGAAAGACGGACAATTCACTTTATATTCTAACACTATACACCGTTACTCACAAATCAAATGCATTCAAAACTTAGATTTAGCTACCAGAGAAATCCACCCGACCCAAACGGACGCTAAGGCATGGTGCCCGTGAGGAATTTCTGGCGCCATTTTATGACGGATTCTATGAAATGCATTCAAATGCATTCACTTTATATTCTAACACTATACACCGTTACTCACAAATCAAATGCATTCAAAACTTAGATTTAGCTACCAGAGAAATCCACCCGAACCAAACGGACGCTAAGGCATGGTGCCCGTGAGGAATTTCTGGCGCCATTTTATGACGGATTCTATGAAATGCTGCAAACCGAGCGGAAAACAAAAATGCAAGCTATGCTCATATTTTGAAACATGGTATTCGCACAGTATCTAGAGATTTGATAATTTAACAATGTTTTATTTATTTGATTATTTGGTACTTACATAAATGATACATAAGAACATATGAGTCTATGAACTAGACTTGACAAATAATTAAAACCACTTTTTAAAATGTGAAATCATAAAATATTGAATATTATAGGAGATTTTATAATTTTATATTCAAAATTTTGACAATTTAATTATTTACTAATCGTGTAAAGTTCATAAGTATAAACAACAAAAGTGACGTATAATCGAAAACACTTTCAAATGTAAATCATAGCTAGCTCTAGAAGAGGCCGGGTTTGGGCTGGACTTTACGAGGAGCAACACGAAAGCCCATGAATTATCCCCTCTTCTCGCTCTACAAATCGAAAAGCAGGAAAACATATTTTTTTTGGAAAGGGAAAAGGAGAACCTCGGCTAAGCGCCGACGAGTCGGCTACCCTCGGAGATGGCGGCGACGGCGGCGGCCACCGGGGCGGGGAAGCGGAAGCGCAGTTTCTCTGAGGACGACGTCTATCTCATCCTCCACAGGTCCGTCCTCCCTCCTTCCCCGTTCCCCTTCTCCTTCCTCACTCGCGGCTCGTGTCTAGGGTTTTAGGGACGCTGCCCGCACCTCGCAGGTACACCCCGGCGACGATCCTGGCGGCTCTGCAGGAGGTGGCGCAGCACGTGGAGAAGGGGAGGAGAATAGACTGGAGGGCGTTGGTGAGGAAGACGGCTACGGGGATCACCTCTGCGCGCGAGTACCAGATGCTGTGGCGCCACTTCGCCTACCGACACGAGCTCTCTGACAGCGTCGGAGCCGGCGCCCAGCCCCTGGTTCGCACCCACAAACACGAGATTTTTCTTTTTATAGGCTACCCTGTCTCTGTTACTACTCACCTCGTAAGTTGCTTGATTGGTAGCTAGGATTCGATTCTCGTAGAAAGGAATTGTTGACATCTTACAGTAGTACACAGAAACTCAGTTTGTTCTAGTGTTGCTTTGTTTGTTTTTAATGGCATTGTGCTGTGGCCATCAATGATTGTAGGACGATGAGAGTGATCTGGAATGTGACACTGAGCCTGTTCCTGCTCCAAGTAATGAAGCATTAGCTGAGGCCACAGCGTTCGCCAAGGTATCACCATGTCTTTTACTCTTTTGGAAAGACCATATCTTGTACAATCAAAGCCTATACTTTTTTTTATAGTGGATGTCCTTTTGAATTTAAGACGCTAAACCGATTAAATCCCCCCTTCCCCCACCTTTTTTCTCTGTGGTTATGTAGTTTCCTTCCCATTTATCTGGGACACCAAACAAATCACACTCTGTTTTATTTAATTATTGTGTTTGTTCATACAATTCTGTTTGTCCATACAAGTCAATTGTTGTGCATATCATTTGGTTTGTCCTTTGATTATGGTCACTATCTCCTATTTTGTCACTATTCAGTATCTAGCGTGATGATATGTATTTTTTGGGTTATTGTTGGCTTGCTCAACCAGAGTTTATACTATGATGTTTAATTACGCTGATGTATATAGGAAGTTTCAGATAGTCAGAACATGGATAACTATAGCACTGTTAGCACACACTATATATTGATGCATAGTGTTAGCAGCATTCAAAATATTGATGCCTTGTTATCAACTGGAAGATAGAGTTAAATGTTCTTTCGCTACAAATAGGACAACAAAAATTTCTTTTCACTTTATGGATGAAAAAATGCATGTATTTTCCCCTCTTTTTCAGAGTGTAGCCTCTCCTTCCATATAATAATTGAACAAGTTAAAATAGTGTGTGCTGAGTACTGATGGCTTATAGTGCTTGCACTTGGCAGTCTTGAACTATGTGTGTTTGTAGAAATACATACAGGTTAATCTTCTTTAGTTTATGGAAAATATTGCTTTGCTTGCAACAGCCACCTAACTTCTAGTTTCTTTGGCAATTTTGCATGGTACTTTCTGTTGATGCCTGTGTTCTGTTCATTGTTCAATGTCATAAATTTCAGACTGTAGTATTTGGATCTTCGCGTGAACAAGCCTCTGGTCAGCGTGTCAACTCAGAAGCTCCTGCACTAAACACTCCAAATGAAAAGATACTGCTTGTTCCATCTGATAAACAGCTTGTTCCCAGTTACCGTCTGACAAATGGTACAGGTCCAGTATCCAACTCAAAACAGCTGTCCAATACAGGGTCATCTCCTGATCCTTTTGATCCAAATGAACCTCCTAAAAAGAAAAAGAAGACTAAACCATGGTCCAAAGAGGAGGATGCGGAGCTAGCAGCGGGTGTACAGAAGTATGGTGAAGGAAATTGGCTGGATATTCTGCATAAGTGTAAATTTGATAGTGCAAGAACACATGTTCAACTTTCACAGGTAGGATCACCTTGTCAATTGTGTACCAGCATCCATCATTTTGCTTCATTCATTCTTATTTTCCTGCATGGGATTACCATGCATGGAGTCACCTGACTTTTGATTACATGCATTGCAATGATGCTAAGATGGAAGAATAGGCACCTGCTTGCACACGGTGCAAGTATTTATTGAAAGTAGGGTACTGCCTGTTTAAATTGTTTGATTTCTTCTCAAATATGCCTGCATTAGAGTTTTCACTCCAGTCAAACTGGGTTTTTTGGGGTTCATTTTCGTGCATCTGACAGTTGTGACTGGTGATAACCATTGATTGCTCTTTTCCTTCTGTCCTCATGTAGATATCAGTAGTCAAGTAAGTTAATGTATGTCATTCTTTTCAGAGATGGGTGTTTATTTGCAAGCGTCAGGGGTCAACCAAGCTTGCTAACCCTAAAACAGTCAGTGCAGCTGCTAGTACAGAGGAACGGAAGGCAGCACAAAAAGCGTTTTCCATGGCCCTTGATATGCCTATGACTGGATTGCCTACGTTAAGATCAGGTATTGCAGGTGTTTTTTTCATATGAACTTTGGAGTTGCCTCTCCTGATTTATTTGTGCTTATAGAAATTGTGCATGCAGGAGGTCTGCAACAAAGCATTCAACATCATACTCCAATGTTTGCTACTACGACTCCTGAGGTAAAATCTGTTACAGCCCCTGCATTACCAGTGCCAGTGCCTGTTGTTCCGGTGCCAGTGTCAGTTCCAGCAGTGCAAGTGCAGTTGCCACCACCTCAGTTGCAACAAGCACCTGCCCAGGCTGCTCCTCCGAAAGTGTCGAACACTTCGAACAAGTCACGAAATAACTCTAAGAAGCAAGTTGCCCAACCAAGTCCTGTGAATGGCCCTTCATTGATACAAGCGGCAGCTATTGCTGCTGGTGGGCGAATCGCCACACCAAGTGTTGCCACCAATTTGTTAAAAGCTGCACAATCCACAAAAGCTGTGCACATAAGGTCTGGAGGAACAGGATCTTCAAAATCTTCTATGGTATCTAAAGCACCTATCATGGCTGGTGAGCCTGGGACACAGCTTGGCAGTACTCAACACCAAGAGTTACAAAATACTAGTCTCCCATCTCCTCCAGTTTTGACTACACATGCAACTGAGCAAGTTCGTACTGTTTCAGAAGTCACGGGGGTTAATCCTCTGGGACAACCAGCTGAAGTGCATTTGCCAGAAACTAAGAAAACATTGAGCACCACACCAGTGCCTGGATCTTATGACAAAATGGAAATTGACGACAGCTCTAATTTTTTTGCGGTCACAATGGAGGATTTGTTCCCTGAGTATACAAAGCAAGAAGATATTGAAGATCTGAAGATTGAGGAGGCCATAGACCCCAAGGATGCAGACATGATAGAATTTGATCGCTTTGTGGCCCAAGGATGCTTAAATAAGGATAATCAGGATAAGAGCAAGACTGTCAAAGTAGCTCCAGAAGCTCAAAGTGTTGTTGGCAGCCTGAAAAAACAGCTGAAAACACTGCCCACAGTTGGAAAAGGCAGCCCTATATTTGCAGGAGCTCCAGCAACTGGGAAGAGAACCAAAACTCCAGTTCCCCAGGGTGGAATTTCTAGCGGTATTGCTGCAGCAGGCAATGCTAGTGTGCCGAATAGAGCAGTAGGAGGGAAGGCATCTGCTCCTGCTACCACAGGCCCTCAGAATGCTGTCCAGAATCATCACGTCACAAACTCAAAAGGCAATGGAATGTCAAAGAATGTGGCACCCGGCACCGGAATGCTAGCCAACAACCAGGCCAACACAACAGTGAACGGGTCTAGCAGGGGCAATCCACCAGCCAGCCAGTAGCCAGCCTAACATGGTAAATGTGTTTCTATAACTTACTAGGACTTGAGTGCATTTTATTTTAAATGTAAATAGGGCCTCCTAGAAATCATGTATTATTTGCCTTAGGGATGGGTGCGGCTCACTTTGTGGGTATCCATTGACCTAAAAGTGAATTTTAGTTCTTGTAGTCGAACTAGGGTCTAGGGCCAACGAGTACCCATTGAGTGACCCATGCCCATCCCTACTTTACCCCTTTGCATTTGCTCGATTCCTTTCTGAACCTAGCCCTGGAGAAACATTAGATTAAATTGGATCTTTTATCTGGTAGTACAACTCATTGGTACGCCAATAATCGCTTGCCGTCTCTGTGATGTCCAAATCAGACTGATGTTCCATTTGTTAAATTGGCCTGAGATGATCATGCCACCTCCTGTACAGCCTCCTTTGTCTATGTTGGATAATTTGGTTGATAGGCTAAATCTCAGAAATTCTTGCCTCTGAAATCTGGAAAAAATTATGATGTTTAGAAGGAAACCTATACCATTGTGGCTAGCTGAAGCTGTGAATATGGCACACCAATTTGCCCCATCAGCTTGCTGTCTCTGAAAAACTGAGGAATCTGGAATCCCTTGTTTTTGCCCCAAGATTTTTCCAGTGCGTGAACTGGCTGCCTGCGCCCTGCAGGCGTCGCGACGAGCTTTTGATTTTGATAGCTGATAACAGTGTGGTTGATGTGTCAGCTACTACCTTGCAATCTAATCAGATCAGTGGACGGAAGAAGAGCTTTGTTTGGTGCAATTGTCAGCACACACGGTGGCTGCATTCTGGGTTGTCAGTGCTGCTTCGCTTGCTTGCAGCGAAAAGGCGTGTGTTTAAGTGGGCCACAAAACGAAAGCCCAAGCCCAGCAGGGTTTGACAGGTGGGCCCCGCACAGATGGGCATTTTCGATGTAGCGCCCTGTGATTTCAGATTTTTTTTTGAGCCCTTGCGTAGCCTTTGCTGCGATTTTGCCTCGTCTTAGCCACACACGATCCACATCCTTACCTCTCCCAAACCCTAACCTCTCCTGGTGGTGGCGGAGGCGGCGAGCAGTACTAACCGGCGGCGAAGATGAGGCCGGTACTGATGAAGGGGCACGAGCGCCCGCTCACGTTCCTCCGCTACAACCGCGACGGGGACCTCCTCTTCTCCTGCACCAAGGACCACACGCCCAACGTCTAGTTCGCCGACAACGGTGACTGCCTCGGCACCTACCGCAGCCGCAACGGTGTCGTCTGGACCTGCGACGTCTCCTGTGACTCTACCCGCCTCTTAACGGGGAGCGCCGATCAGACCGCCAAGCTCTGGGACGTGCAGCGGTGCAGATGGGGCAGGAGCTCTTCACCTTCCGCTTTGACGCCCCTGCCCGCTCTGTCGAGTTCTCCATTGGCGACAGACTCACCGTCATCACCACTGACAACTTCATGGACAACGTGGCCACTGCACATGTCAAGCGCATCGCCGAGGACCCTGATGACTGTAAGATGCGTCCCCTTTTCCCTGTCTCCTTCCCCTTTGAAGCTTTTGGATGTGTGGATTCTAATTGTGTTGGTGGCTGCAGAGTTGGAGGAGTCTCTGCTTGTGATTACTGGAATCAAGGGGAGGATTAACAGGGCCGTGTGGGGGCCGTTGAACAGGACCATCATCACCGCCGGTGAGGATGCATCTGTTTTTTGAGAACAATGATCATTCTGTTTTTTTTTTCACTTTTTACCTTTTCACTGTTCAGAAATAAGATGGTTTTATTTGTTTAGATTTTGCAAGAAGAAATTGGTGGTCTTAAAGGCCATTTTGGACCTATTAATGCGTTGGCTTTTAATCCTGATGGACGGAGGTAAGATTCTTAACAGAAATCTCTGTAATCTTATGTGGATGTTATTATTCTATATGTTCTGGATGAGTTTGTGTTCAATATTATTTTGTGTGCTTACCTGCTCAATGATTAAGCCATGCTATGCCATGGCAATATACGCTATTCTGAATCACATTAAGATGCTATAAACATTATGAGAGCATGTGTTTATTTTGAATTTTATCCATCCGTTTAGATTTTTCATATATTCTGTGATGTCAGTTGAGTTCCTTTGGAAATTTCTGTCTCATTTTTGACTACAAGTTTCTACTTCTGGATCAATTGTATCATACAACCATTGATCAGTCACCTTCTGCTCAATGATTGAGCCATGCTATGCCATGGCAATATATGCTATTCTGAATCATATTAAGATGCTATAAACATTATGAGAGCATGTGTTCATTTTGAATCTTATCCTTCTGTTTAGATTTTTTCATATATTTTGTGATGTCAGTTGAGTTCCTTTGGAAATTTCTCTCTCCATTTTGACCACAAGTTTCTACTTCTGGATCAATTGTATCATACAACCATTGATCAGCAACCTTTGCCATTTTAACCTGCCCTTTCTCTAGTTTTGGGTCTTTGGCTCTGTAATACATACATTCATCTTCTACCTGTTCTTATGATGCTTGTTTCTTTCTCTTGGTGAAGCACTTCATTTGTGCCATTTTTGTGTAGCTCAGTGATTGCAGCCACTTACATTGGCCATATACGCTATGCCGACCTTAGTTTGATGAACAAATTAAAATATGAGAGCTGCACCTTTTCCAAAACTTGATTTCAAATATTTGAGATGCCATTGCACTTTTATTCACATTCTGCATAGCTGAAGATGTTTCAAGCCTTGTACTCATCTGATGATTTTGGAAGCTCAGTTATTTCAACGGATCACTTTAGTTTTATATGCTATTCTGATTGTAGCTGTTGAAAAGTAAGCCTTATGAGAGCTACCTTTCCTCCCCTCAACATCTGTAAGGCATTGTAAGATAAAAACATAGGAATCTGTCACCCTAATAGTATATTAATGCAAGGTGTTTCTTATCTTGATTCAGTGCATATGCAGAAGTTAGTTGGCTTCATGACTATTTCCAATGCATTTTCTGTTGAGAGCCCATATTGTTTTATCTGAAAGTTCTGGAGTGTTACAGAGTAAAAAAAAGATGTTTTAAATATTATGCGTTAGTGAGTTAAACTGATGAAAGTTTATACTTTGTTGTCACTTGGTGAATTTTTCTTGGCTTGGTGGGGTACCAACTACCAAGCTGATCTTCTAATGATTATTTTACACTTTGATCTCTTGGTGGCTCAGTGATTATTACCAATCAATTTGGTCATATACGCTATTCTGATTTCTATTGGTGAAAAAACAAAATTATGAGAGCTGCTTTAAGTGATGGCTAGTTTCTGTTCAAGCAGATTGTTTTTTTTTGTTATTGTGTGATGACCAATTTATGTTGTTGAAAAAGCGTTTTTTTCTTTGAGCTTCATTTCTTGTTCTGTCTGTTGAAATTTAATTCAATTCATTTTGTATGGGATGTTAATAGCTTTTCGAGTGGTGGCGAAGATGGATATGTAAGACTGCACCATTTTGATTCCGACTATTTCAACATCAAGATTTAATCTAGAAGACCTCAGTTTTCTCTGAGGTAAGATGTTCTCTGGCAGCAAAACATTAACCCTGCATGTAACTTGACCCAGTAATTTTTTTACAACTTGACACTTTCCACTGTTACTGAAGTACCCAGTGTTCATTTGCAATAATCTGTGATTGACTAGAGTACAGAGATACATATAAAAGTAGGTTAATCTGAGAACTGTGTTGTGCAACCTTTTTCCAGGCTGCGTTTGAGAGAGGCCGCAAGCACTCCTGTTGAGTTGGGGGCGGTTCATCTCACCGCGTGGAGACTGGAGAGAGACTCGGTACAGTGTTAGCTTCTAATGGTGTACTGCATCTCAGACATTCTTGTTGCTACACTGAACATCCAGCTTTGTAGATGCTTGAGATTTTTTTGCACATTCAACAATCGGAAGCTCCTTATACTGCAATGCTTTCTTAATTTTGTTTTCAGACAATCTTGTTCTACTTACCATATACTGCCTCTCATTCCTCTTTTCAGTCATTTTTTCATCTTCTCTTCTATGTTTGGTCTTACCAAATAAATGTTCTCACAAGTAAACAACTCACTTTTCTAAAGTAAAATAAATGAGGGGAATCAAAGGTTGAGATGAGAAGTAGGTGGAGAAAATTAAATGATAGGTTTTTCATAGAGATTAAGGAGAGGTGAAATTAAATGAGAAATTATTGTGATTGGTTGAGATAAGAAAATAATAGGAAAAAATTAAATGTTTATGATTGGTTAAGGTGAGTGAATAGATAGAGTTAACTATATTTTATATTTTATGACAAAATTTGAACGCTATAAATAATTATCATATGTGAGAGAGGGAATATCATTCTTGCTGTTTCTGTGGTGATGGGTACACGGAGATAACCTAGTCCAGTAGAATATTGATCTTTCAGGCCGGAAGCAGAATCAGATTCGAGCGCTCGTCAGATGCTGCATTGCACGGCAATTGGCGAGAGAAAATCATCCATGGATATATACCATATAGCGAACTTATTGATTAAAGTAGAAATAGATTATATGTTAAACTGAAAAATTATTGACAATATAAGTATTAATTATAATAAGTAATATAATTAATAATTAGAATCAGTTATCTCTGCTTATCAAATAATTAGAATTATGTTTATAGTTCTCATTATTTTAAGCTGTCCAGCTTATGTCACATGTTTTAAACGTTTCAAATAAAAAAAATTTACTCACAGATATATCGAGCACACAAAATACACGTGGGTAAATTTTTTTTACACCTACGTTATGTTAGGACCCGCTGCATAGCAATCCTGCTTTGATACACCCGCTATGTTAGTGTTCCTTACGTTCGCGTGTCTCGAAAAGATTTCCGTGAGAATATCTCAAAAAGTGGCTAATTCCCTCTCGGAAACGAGAACGACTCGAATCCACTGAGAATTTCACGAAAATTCCACACGAAAAGGAGGAATTTTACCATGAATCGAGAATAACTCGCCATGGTTTGGTTTGTTGCTCTGTGAGGAAAGAAATGTGGTGAGCCGTCACCATCGCCCACAAACAAAGTCAAACAAATGCCCTGGGTAGCTTACACATACATCGTACACGTACGACCACAGCGCTGTCGTCCCCTCCCACGTGGTACCCTCATGCCTATCCTTATCGGCTATCGCCATGTAATACCGTCTAATTCTTTCGAAAAAAATGGTACACAATTGGGTACTCTTCACACGCCGTTGATCAGCTATCTCAGAGAAATGTGCCCTACGGTTTATGCAATTTGGCCTCAAATGATATCTTATTAGGGCTCTTCATCTTTACCTTTGTAAATAGTCTAAATTTTTCTCATATATTAGAGAACTTATTGTCTACGTAATTTAAAATAAACTAATATTCAGAAAGCTTAGAAACATAAAATTCTATCCACTAGATATTTATCAGCATTTTTTAAAATCTTAAGTCTCATTTGACACAATTATGGATTTAAAATTTTTTAGAGTTAGTCAAATCTAGCTTAAAAAATACTAGATATAGAGTAATGGGTGAATTTATGGTATTAAATTGAGGAGCTATCTAATTTTTATTTTAAACTAAAAACAATTATTTAAACTATTTTATTTTATTATAGAATCATTGAGCTATGCCGAACGTACCTTGATATCCCGAAAGACCGTACATCTCACCTCATCTAATCCTCTGTGTTGGAGGGAAATCAGAAAAATATAAATGTGTTAAAGCTGGTACGTTAAGACAACTCGATAAAATCTTAAATCTAGGTTCAAAGAGAAACGTAGGTTTTTTCTATTGTAAAGAAATTAGGCGGCTCTTTTTGGTTCAAAGAGAAACATGCCATACAACTAGGCGTAAAATCTTAAATGTATGTTTTTTTTGGCACTTTTAAGTTTAGAGCCATTGTGAATACAAACTTACGTAAAATCTCACCTTAAAATTATTTTCCGTTGTAAAGAAATTAGGCGGCTCTTTTTGATTCAATGAGAAACAGCATGCCGTATAAGGGGATTTAAATGTAGTTTACACTTATTATTTTCTTGAACAGTACAATAAAAATGGTTCGTGTGTCTACTGGATTACGCAAAGATACCAGAATTCCACAAGGACTTGCATGCAACACGTACACAACGCCACATCGTCTAATCACCTCGTAATCCAATCCTAAATCACTCTCTAAAGCTAACCACGCCCAAATTCTCAAAAAAATAATCGAAAAAGAGAAAACCTGTAAATAATTAATAAACACTCCTTTCGTCACATAAAACTTGATTTTTAATATCTTAAATTTGTCCTAAGAAACTTAATTTATTGTTTTTTATTAACATGCGTGCAATTAAAGTGTCTTGGTTAACTAAAGAACTCTATCCAATTAACTCGTCTGGATATTAGAGTGAACATATTAACTAGTGGCACTAAGACACTGTTTGGGTTTAAGATACTGATTAGTAACTAGTGTGTATGTAGTTACTCTGAATATTTGGTGTTAGATATTAGTTTATTTTTAAATTCTATAACTACTAAATTTTAGAATCAAAATAAAAAAAATGGGACTATTCAGGAAGCTGAAGATATGTAAAAATAAGTGATGCTAGAAACTCACAAACACGACCTAACTCATTTTTACACACTACTTAGGGCTTATTTGGAATAATAAATGGACGTATGGAGTGGTATTTTTATCTAAGCCCAACAAATGAAATGGCAAATTTCAATTTTCTCATTTTTTATGGAGGGAAGGAAGTAATAAATAGAAAGAAGCCTCCTTGTTAAGCTTCGAATCCTCTTCCATTCCCTCCCTCCCTTCCCTCGCGCTATCCTCCTCCTCCTCTCTCTCCGCCTCCGAGGAAACCACCAGCGCGCGAGCAAGCAGCTCCCCTCCCCTGAGGGCCTCCGAATCCTCTCCAGTCCGATCGGCCTGGGCTCGAATCCGTCATGGAGAAGTACGAGCTCCTCAAGGACATCGGCTCGGGCAACTTCGGGGTGGCGCGGCTGATGCGGAACAGGGAGACCAAGGAGCTCGTCGCCATGAAGTACA
>KE372754.1:248446-271669 GCA_000418225.1 Zizania latifolia | reverse complement strand
CTCTTACTTAATCTAAATCTAATTGGACTCTTAACTAAACCCTATGGGCTGGGCGTGGCCGGCCCTGCGCGTGACACTTTCCTGCAATATACTCGTGTTTCTCTGCTGGTGTCTCTGCCTCATCAATTGATAATAGAAAAATGCAGTTTTGTTTCTTTTTCCTCAACAAAAGAGTACTTGTCAAACATTCTGTGTCACTCCTACAGAGACGCCACTGCGTGTGCTCTCATTGTGGTGGGTTATGTCATTATTGAGCTCACCCTCTGCCCAGATAGCATATGCCTCCTCACCATGTACAGCATCATCTCCAATAAGCAGTTGTTGATCGGCTATACGGAGGGGCAGGATTAGGCTGATGAGGACACATATGATGGATGTGACAACAATGTTCCAGCCGACGACAAAGAGTGCGCCAGCAATCTGCTTCCCAAACTGTGATCCACCAACACCACCATAGAATGCACCTTTAGAGTCTGGGATGGAGAGGAAGAGACTGCAAAGGTTGGTCTCGGCGAAGAGTCCAGTGGTGGCGCCGCCAAGGAACCCAGCCACGGCATGGGTGTGGAAAACGCCAAGTGTGTCATCGATCCTCTGCATGAGTGACCATTTCTTGTGCAGCACCATCATGGTGTACCATGGTATGCTACCAGAGAGAATTCCCATCACAATAGCTGCCCAACCTTGCACCAGGCCTGTTGAGTGACACATCCAAATCCAATCAATCTTTGTTTATAAACCAAAATGGATAATAGCCACATGTTGATGTATTTTTTGGGGGTTGATTGTACCTAGTAGCATTACAAATGTTGAGTTACACCTTATTTTCTGTCTTATCTCTGACTTCCTTTTTTGTTTACTAGTATATACTCAGGGGAAGAACATATATGGAGTGTGTTTGTCTCTTCTATGTGTGTGCACGCAAGCACACATTTTGGGGGTGGATAGGGCTCATATAGAACCAGATAAAATTTTCAAATCTGTGCCTGATCCAGGCAATTTTCATATTCATCATTATGTGTTTAAACCAATCAGTAAGGTTGCTAGCATCCTAAGGTAATTTGGTAGGAAAGCCTAAGGTCAGAATCTTGCCCAGTCAGTCATGGTTGATAATTATCCTTGCATAAGATAGAAAGTGACACATAAATTTTATGATGGAATAAGTTATTTAGCTTTTGTAAAAAGCAAGGTAGTAGTTTGTGAATAGCATCTAAATCTGTTTCTGATAAAACATCAGCCAGTAGTGCCAAGTGGATGGATTCTGACTGGTGCATGTTTAAAAACCTTGGGTCAATTGATGCCCTTTGCTGGTCGCATCAGAGAAGACAAGATTACAATATAGGCTGATAAAGCTAGCTCTGTTCCTTGAAGCCAATGATGCTGTAGGAAGCATCGGCACTGTGATTAAAAAACGAAGCATTTCTTTCCATTTCAATGCAAATAATACTGTGCAGGCTATAAAAGATGCTGGTATTGGATTCTTGGTATTGATTTCGTCAGATGCAAGACCTGATTGGCTCAAGGTAACAAGTACTGCTTGATTTTCTTTAGCTTGAGACTTTTCAGTTGATCCCTGTGGTGATAAATTACTGATGCAAGTTGTAATTGTTTGTAGTGGCTAGGTCTTTGTTGAACTAGTCTACCTGCTAATGGAGGAAGGGGAGGGAGCTTCTCACCTGCACCAGGTGTGATGCATACCAGGCCGGTGATCATGCCCTGCACTGCGCCGATCACCGACGGCTTCCCGAAGAAGAAGACGTCCAGGATCGTCCACATGAGCAGGCTGGTGGATGCGCAGATGTGTGTGTTGAGCACAGCCATGGATGAGTCGATGTTGGCCGAATATGGGTCTCCTCCATTGAAGCCTGTCCACCCAAGCCACAGCAGCCCTGCCCCTGCCAGCACCAGCAGTATGTTGTTTGGCGGGAATCGCTCCCTGTCTGATGCTGACCTTGGTCCAACCTGCGTGGTACGAGATGCACATGTCAGAGCTCAGAGATCGTAGCTGCAGAGTGGAATGGTGAATTCAACCAGGAAATCTAAGATCTTTTTTCTGTACCCAGTATGCAGCAGTGAGGCCGGCGATGCCAGAGGAGAGGTGGATGACATAGCCGCCGGAGTAGTCTATGACGCCCCACTGGAAGAGGAAGCCGCCGCCCCAGAGCGAGAAGGCGCAGACGGTGTAGGAGAAGGTGATCCAGAGCGGCACGAAGGCCATCCAGGCCTTGATGTTCATGCGGCCGAGCAGCGAGCCGGCGAGGATGATGACGGTGATGCTGGCGAACATGCACTGGAAGTACACCATGGTGGCAGCTGGGTAGAGCGGCTTGAGCATTTTCGCCTCGAGCGACCCGTTGCTGTAGTGCACGGCGGTGGCGGTGAGCTCCGACTGCGCCACCAGGAAGCTCTGCCCGAGCGCCGGCCGGGCCTTGCCCCAGAACGGCAGCAGCCGGTCGCCAAACGACATGTTGTATGCCCAGACGACCCAGCAGATCCAGACCGCGGCGAAGGCATACAGCGCCATGAACGCCGAGTTGATCGCCCACTTCTTCTTCACAATGCTGCCGTACAGGATCACCAGCCCCGGCATGCTCTGCAGCCCGACCAGGGTTGCCGACGTCATCTGCCACGCGTTGTCGCCCTTGTTCAGCCATTCCGGCGATGTCGCCGTGGTCTGGTACGCGACTGCCACCGCTCCCGCCATGGTTGACCCTGCAAGAAGTGCAGGACAGGAGAGGGGAAGAATCTCTCTACTGAGTACGGACTAACCGATACAACTCCGTCTTCTCCAAGAACCGTATCTGGGGTGTATATACGCCTGGATCCTTGGCTACAAACAAGTAAGCTGTCTCAAAGCGACCTTAAGCTCTGGACTGGAGTGGTATAATATTGGTGCCTTTGCTTCTTGCAGTGCTGTGATCTTACTAATACTACCGGACCTAACTGCAGTTTTGTTTTGATAAGCTTAGTCCTATGAATCACAAGGTCATGATGCTACCTCACATCATTGTCAAGGCATGAAATAATCAACCCTCCTGAGTCGCATCATTCTCGTTTTCTACTAACTTATACTGTTTTGTACTCCCTTACCTAATTTATTCTCGTTTTCTCGTTGCAGCGGCGTCAAGAGGGCATTCCAAGCCATGGATTTTTTTTCGCAGCGGCCGCGTGCGGAAGCACAGTGACACCGTACTGAAACGGGAGAAGAAAGCAACGCGCAGAAGATGCACTCGGTTGACCGCTGCATTTCCAGTCTCGAGCGACTTGCGAAAAGGACGGCACCTCACGTCGCACGAGGAAGAAGAACCAACTGTAACTGAGCAAGCAGCAAGTGGCAGGCATCTTTCATCCATCAGAGAGCTGCAGAATCATCAACCAACTCGGAGAGGGAGATGGAATTATTCTAATGTGTGTGATGCTTCCTCCGGCGACTGGAATTAAGAAGCTCTATATTTGGCTGCAGCAGTTGGGCGCGCATGTTGTTCCTCTCCTATTGGAGATTCACTATGCTTCTGTAACGAAGCGAAGTTGACCAGTACTGTTTCTTTTAAGGGCTTGCATACTCTTGATGCCAGTGGCCGGTCGAGACAAAAGGGGTTGACGACCTTTTTTTTCTCTTTTAATTAGCACTGTCCGATGATCTTTGGCTTGGAAGAAAACTCGGCCTCAAATTTCTAGGTCATGGCTATGCGATTGGGATGCTTACACGTCACTGACTGCTACTACACTGACACTAACAGGAGTGTAGAGAGGATCTACGCCTGTGTCCATGCCTTCCTCTGTCTGTGTGACTGTGTGTTGGCCAACTCCACGAATCACGTTCTTGGAGGGCATGGTAGAAAAGTTAGACCGGACTGGTAGTCGGACAAAAAAACTGGGACTTCGAGATTGTGACGCCTCATCCGGTACAGACCAGGCTGGTACGAGGTGAGGGTCACTTTACGAACGATTCCATATTAATATCGATATTTCATTAATTCATCGGTAAATCATTGTGATACGCAGTACCGATATTTATTACAAACGTCGTATGAGACATACCTCACGGCAATTAGTTCTTACAATAAAGTTCAACAGCGAAAGCCAACATACAATTGTTCAAACATCTTCACTAATCTTAGTTGGGAACTAGGACTGAAATCCTAATCTTCGTGATACACCTCTTCCTCCACTCCGTCTTCATCCGTTGCTGCAGCGTAAGTCTCATTCTCGGGATCCTCATATTCTAAAGGTGATGAAGGGAGGGTGAGTACGGAAGGTACTCAACAAGTCTCGGAATTTAATATATATGTTTTGGGGAGCAAAGATGGTTTAGGGTTTGATTTGAAAACAATATGCATGGTAAATATTTCTACGTGTAGCTTTCTTAACCGTTTGAGGTCTCGCCTCAAATGAGACATTTTAAATACTGAAAGTTTTAATGAATAAGTGTTCCTCGGGCAAAACCCGATGTTTTTCGAAAAATATGTTTCTCCTTTTTTTAAATTTTTTTCCCTCCACGACTCTTCGACAATCCTTTTTCCATAATAACTTTTCAAACATCATATTTCTCCATTCAAATTTCACCACCACATTCTTCCTCATTTCTCTTCTTCTATCTTTACTATTTCAATTCATCTTTTTATTCAAAACGATTTATCTTTCCACCTAGGGTTATTCTTTTCACCCTCTCCTTATGAAGCCTTTTGACTTCCTGAATCACACAGGTTCGTTGCCGACCACTAAGACTGGCCGTATACTATAAAGGCGTACTCTGGTAACGCTTTCCTAACCTACAAAGATATTTATTTATAAAACCAACCAAACACTACGCAAGGGAAAGTCACCAATGCACGCGTCCATGACCGTGGGCACGGCTGTTCGAACAGATTTAACTTCAGATGAAGGTGTACGCTTTACCCTTATAACACGAGCTTACTCCTGCTACCCCGGTAATAGAGGAGGTTTGTGACAAGGCCTTTCCAGAGCCGGTCTAGGATAACTCATTGCCACGCTAAACGAATCCACGACCAAGGAACAGGTAGCCCGCGACTCATTTCCCCTAAAATCCCGTGGGTGCTCGACTCTCTCTCTCCTCCTATCACACTTTTCACATTTGCCCCACTGGGCCGTCACATGGGCAAATATTTCCAAATAGAGCCACCCGACGATTTCACGTCCCCGGCAATTGCAAGCTATCCTAAACCCACTAAGTACTTAACCAGGGACAGAGCCATTATACCCATAAGGTTACATGATTGTGGTGCATGATGTAGTTCACCCAAGGAATCGGTCCTTATGCGTCATATGAGACCGGGCCACAAAGGCGACAATCTCACATAACAAATTTTTACCCATAAACCCCTCTTTTCATTTGTCTTCAACCCCTTTTGGTACTCGGTACCATCTTTGAAATACTTTTCTAAATCTCAATTTTTATCCCCCAAGCAATCATTCATTCTTTTCAAAATCATAGTATTTAAAAGCATGTATATGTAAACAAATAAAAAGATAGTTAAAGACATGTTTTGATTTATACAACCTATCACATTACTAGGATTAAGTTGCATAAATCATTAAGGCAATCAAAGGCATACAAGCACAACATCACAAAGGAAGGCTAGGTGCAATAAATTTTAGGTTTTACTCGACTTAATCGCTCGGGCGATCGTCGTTAGTTAAGTGTATGTGTGCGTGTATCCTAATCATGCATATAGTAAAATTTATTTAAATAACATGGGATCAATATGGTCAAAGGAGCGGACTTGCCTTGCTTTGGAAAGTAGTTGGGGTCTTCGGGGTCAAAGTCTTATGGGTTTTCGGTTTCGACTATTAAAACAGAAAAATAACATCACATAAGTAAATCATTCACACATATCGAGAATTTTTTTTATATTCAAAAATGAAGTTTAGAATTTTAGAAATTTAAATGGATTCATTCGGAGTTAAATGAATTTTCTATAATTTTCTAAAGTCTAAAACAAATTTTCTAGAAATAAATAAACGTTACTGTGCATATGGGCCGACAGAAAATATATTCAGAAAATTGAAAAGCGTTACTGTGCAACTGGACCGAACCGATCGACCCAATCGGCGCAGTGCGGGCGACGCGCGGAATGCACGCGCGGCAGCGACATCGGCTGACAGGCGGCCCTCTCGGGAAATCAGACTGACAGGAGGGGCCGAGCGGTCAGCGGAGCCGATGCGCACGGCAGGCGACAGCGACTGACAAGTGGGGTCAGGGTGTCAGTGACACTGGTGTGGCACCCGGCTGACGAGCGGACCCACTCTGTCAGAGACATAGAGCAGAGGCTCGAGTGCGGGCGGGGGGAAGAAGACGGTACGGACGGCCGAGAATTTCCAGCCACCGATCTCCCTCCACAGAGCACTGATCGGCATGAAATTTTATAGGGAGCTATGGTAGACCTGGATGAACCTATACAACGGTGGGATTTCAATTTAAAGCTACGGATCAAGCTTACGGCTGCAGGGATGAAGGTTCGGGTTGCCGATGGTAATGGCTACGGCGGAGCTCCGATCGGCCATCGGAGATCGAGTTCACCATCTACGGGGTACTAGAAGCTTACTGATGTACTCGGATTATACTACGAAGGTCTCGGTTGGGCTGGCGATGGCGACCCGATCGGTAAAAAGGCGGAGATCATCGCCGGCGAGCTACGGTGGCCGGCGACCTGAGCTAAGGCTAGAAACACAATCTAGGGACTACGACGGTGCTTTCTGTGTAAAGGGATTGGAGAATGATGGTACCTTCAGTGGGGGTCGGTGGCGAGCAGCGATCGGTGGCGTAAATTGGACGTTTCTGACCAGGGTGAAATCCGGCGATCCTAGTTGCACAATCGGGATAATTGAAATATGGGGATTACGTTCTAGCTACGGAATAGAGCAATGTAGTATTGGGGAAGGGAAAATTGGGGCTTACCGATGGCAACGGCGCACGGATCCGACGGCATTAGGGCGAAACACGGCACGGGAGCTCCGGCGGATTCAGGTGTGAGTGATGTGTGTGTACGGGAGTGTGTGCGTGAGGAAATGGGGGTCCCTGACGCTTATACTCGGCCAGACGGAGGAGAGTGGCAGCCTGGCGATGGGACACGCGCAGCGAGGAGCGATGTGGAGCTGAGCTGGCGAGCACGGGGCTCGAGTACGCGACGCGGTGGTTATAACGGCCAAGCCGCTGTCGACGCGCGATTGGTCGTCGCGGACGGCGAGGCGGTAGTGGCGTCAGTGGGCGTGGACGGGTCGCGGCGCGGCGATGGCGGACAGTTGGTGACGTGACTCGCGGACGGTGGCGACATGACCTGTGAACGGCGGCAAAGAGGAGGGTGACGCGTGTCCGGGGCATGATAGGGCGGGTGGCGCTGGTACGGCGGGGCGCGACGTTGCTGATACGGTGCGGGCGCAGCGTGAATCAGAGCGGGCGTGGTCCGGGTGCAGGCACGGCGCGACGGGTGCTAGCGACTCTGGCAGACGTGGCACGACGGCGACGCAGACGTGGCACGACGGCGACGCAGGCACGCGCGCGGTGACGGTGTGGCGCGGTCTGACAGAGATAGGAAAGAACACCAACGGCGAAAGCGCTCTGCTGGACCAGAACAAAGGACTTTTGAAGAAAAACATCTAAAAGTATATTTTAGTATATTTATTTTCCTTGGCTAGGATTATATATATGAACAAATATTCATTGTGTCTACGATTAAATCTAATTTAAATTCTACTAAAGTATAATGTTTTTAAACCGAACCGTGAATTAGCTCACATGAACCAATCGAGTGACCGATTTTATGCTTGCAGCTGGAGGGGCAATTTCCGCTATCCAGACAAAAATCCGAGCGTCACATTTACCCATACAGGTTTATATGCGTATTGAGTGCAACGAAGATAGCCGGCCGCAAAGTCAGATCACGGTATCTCGTGATGAAACAAAGTGAGGTTCACACACGTAGAGGAAAAAAATATCAACTGCGTATTGCACCATCTCTTTTATAGGTTCCAGTTAGTGGAAATATCCTAGGCTTGACGTGGATTGAGTGACCAGTGTGTGGAATGGAGTGGTGAACTCGGCTGTTGAGAATTAATCATCCTTCCAATGGAGACATGGAGTGGAATTGACCCAATGCGCGACTTTTGATTTTTCCAAGGTTAAAGCGACGTCCATCTCAATTCTCAACTCGATGTGTTTCAGTTTAGGCGAAGCCTGGGACTACTAGGCGATGTCGGCCAGAAAGGAAGGGGAAAAACGAGAAGAAGAAGAGAGGGTAAATCGACTAGTTTTTTTGAGATACCGTGTATATTTTGGTAATTTCTTATCTAAGATCGACTTATGGAAAAAAATCTACGAGGGAGTACCTTAAAATGGAGACTGCGAAGCCCCTTAGATGACTACCACGTGAAGAGTAGGAGATCCAACGAGGCGAGACGGTGAGCGGCACGGGGCGGTGGGGCGTGGCCGACGGGAGCATCGGCGCAAGGCCGCGGGGCGCTGGCCGGTGCGGCGTGGCATCGCCGGCGTGGGACGGCGTCGTCGGTGTCCGCAGCAAGGACGACGCTGCCGAGGGTGGAGAAGCCCCTGCAGTTGTGGAGACTAGGCCTCGCCTTGCTCCTGGCCGTCGCACCCTGCTGCCCCGCGTCGCCGGCGTCCTATGGCCTCACGCTACTGCTCTCGTCACCATCGACCCGCGTCGCTCACTGTCTCGTTCTATTGGATCTCCTACTTCTCACGTGGCAACCATCCGCAGTCTTCATTTTAGGACTCTCCTCCTAGAATTTTTTTCCTCGACTTAGACTTAGGGGTTATGAACAAACGCTTTTTAAACTTTAAATAAACGTGATAAAGTGGAAACTAGTCGGATATTCTGATCTATATCGGAACTTCTGGTACAGAAGAAGCGAACCGAAAGAAAAGCACATCTCGGTATAAAATGTCTCGTTTCTGTCATGCCGCTGTCATCTTAATTATTTCCAATATTTAAATGATTGGCACGTATAAAGTCACACGGTTCAGTCACAAATGAAAACCCAGCTCACACCTTGCTTTTACCAATGTGATGCAACCACTGGTGCTGGTGGAGCTAGTGTGACAAGTAGAATAGGTACACCAATTAACTATTTATATTTTGTTTATTGATTTTTAAGCTGGGAGATCTATATATTAGTTAGGTTTAAGGGTATATATATTGTCAGGGGAATATATTGAATGATTATACAATTATTAGTGATTACAATTGCATATGTACTCATCTTTTTTCACCTAAACAACTATTTCATATCAACTACTTTCTCCGTTCTAAAATATAATAAGCTTACAGTTTAACATTTATACAAAATATAGTAATCTTATACATGTAAAAAATAATTTTTATATATTCTACCTCATACTTAATTAGTGCATCCAACCACTCTCGAGCGTGTACTTATCTATCCCGAAGAGGTTAGTATTATGTTTATCTCTGTAATAATAATATGTGTAACTTTAAAATTTGTTAAATTTTGAAACGGAGTCTCTTTTTTCACTTTTATTAACTTCATCGTTATCCTATCCGGTAAATAAACCACTAATCTCTCTCTCCCTCTACCTCTCACGCGATGAGCTCGAGCGTTGAGCAGCACGGAGCCACGGATCCGGCGCGGCGGCGCTGCTGGAAGAGGCCCAGCCCAACTAAACCAAAGCCGCTCAAACCCATCGGACGAGCTGCTAGTTTTTTTGGTTAACTCTTTAGCACTCGCACGGCCGCACCCCGCCGGCCGCTACGGCTAAAACCCTAGTTAGTTTCCAGCCGCCGGCGAGCAGAGAGAGAGAGAGAGAGAGAGAGAGAGAGAGAGAGAGGAGAGGCGATGGACCAGCGGTGGCGGCCGACGGTCAACGAGCGGGACTTCATAGAGCGCGCCCTCCAGTCCGACCTCCGCGTCGACGGCCGACGCCCCTTCGACTTCCGCCGCCTCAAGATCCTCTTCGGCAGGTGCATTCCTTGCCCCTCAACCTCCCCCTTCTTCTTCGGTTCTCCTCCTCCGTGGCTTTTCGATCTGCGCAGTTCCTAGGGTGTTGGATGAAAAGCCCGTGTTTGCTTCAGGGAGGATGGCTCGGCTGAGGTGCAGCTCGGGGACACCCGCGTCATGGGCTACGTCACGGGGCAGCTGGTGCCGCCGTATAAGGACAGGCCCAACGAGGGGACGCTGGCCATATTCACCGAGTTCTCGCCCATGGCCGACCCTGCCTTCGAGGCCGGGCGGCCTGGGGAGTCGGCGATCGAGCTGGGTCGTGTCATCGATCGCGGCCTAAGGTCTCCTGATTGTTGTTTGGTCATTTTGCTGAAGAGCTGTGATCGTGTAGTCTAATGAGCATTTTTTACGTGATTCTCAGGGAGAGCCGAGCCGTGGATATGGAGTCCCTGTGTGTTGTTGCAGGGAAGCATGTCTGGTCCGTCCGCGTCGACCTTCACATCTTGGATAATGGGGGGTATGCGCTATAAACGTTACTTAGTGATGCAACTAATTTGTGAACATTTCTCGCTAAGTGTGCTAAATGTGCCTAATGCTATGGTTTTATTGCTTAGTGATGTAACTGGTGTGTAAAGTGAACATTTCTGGCTAAGTGTGCTAAATGTGCCTGATGCTATGGTTTTATCCCTCAGGAATCTCATTGACGCAGCTAACATCGCTGCGCTGGCAGCTTTGTCTACTTTCCGGAGGCCTGAATGTACGGTTGGAGGGGAAGATGGTCAACAGGTTACAGTACATGACCCTGAGGTAAGCTATTATACTGTGTATTGTCTTGCTAATGCATTTCCCGGAGATCAAATTCACCAGTAATGAATGACATTTTCTAGTTGTTGTATCAGTTTAAGAAGCACTAGCTAATTTACATTGCATCTGTAGGTTCCTGTACTTGTAGTGTGTAACTGAAACATAATCTCATTGTTAAACTGACAGATGCTAGTACCTTTGTTGACCGCTGACACACAAATTATCTTTATTTGATCTATCTACTAATTTTACAGGTGAGGGATCCACTCCCTCTAACAATTCATCATCTCCCCATTGCTGTAACCTTTGCATATTTTGGTGAGGGTAACATCATGGTATGTTCCAATATATTTATAAAAATGACAAGGTCTACTATTAACATCCATCATGTTCTCTTATCATCCACAATTATTTGACTGAATTTTGCATGTAGGTAATTGATCCGACGTACAAGGAAGAAGCTGTTATGGGAGGACGAATGACTGCTACAATTAACTCAAACGGTGATGTATGTGCCATCCAGAAAGCAGGTGGAGAGGGTGTCATGTCAAGTGTTATCATGCAGTGTTTAAGAATTGCTTCAGTTAAGGCTACTGATATAACAAGCAAAATAAAGAATGAGGTCAGTGAGGAAACATATGGCATTGCTGTTTATATTCCTGCTTTGATGTTCTACGAACTTTTACACTGCATGGTTTCTCATGATCCTTATATTTCAACGATTTGAGTTTGCATTTCATGCTAAGCATCAATCCATTTTATTGTCTTTATCCAGGTTAACTCATACACCTCCACGAAGGCACTGCAGAAAGTAAAGCGTTTGCCAGCTTCAGTGCCCCGAAAGGATAACATTTCTGATGTGGCTATGAAGGAGAGCATTGATGGTGCATTGGAAGCACAAAGTGCAAAGGCATCCAGTGATGTTCAGCAGATAAACAAAGGTGATAAGGATCATCAAAATATAAAAAGGAATTCATCCTTGACTGTGGACAAAACAGCTAAACATAAACAAACATCCAAATTCATTGGTGGTCCATCAAATTGGTAGTTATTGGAGCACTGTACTTGTTTTCTAAATCTATGCATTGAAGTTTTGCCAACCTGTCCTGATTTCTTGCAATGTAGGGATCCATACTCTAAAGGAGTTTCATTAAGCTCCCTCAGAATTTCTCAATTGCCTGGTACTGTTAATTTTGTTTACCTGTTATTCTATTTCTGATTGTACCCAGTGCATGAACATATGAGTGTTTAGAGCTATGTATGAAATGTCCCAAATGTTTTATGTTTATACCTTGAAGCAATATAGTACACAAAAAAATTCAGGTTTGGCTGAGTGAACCAATAATGAATAATCTTTATACCGTTACAATAATTTACATGGGACAATAAGCCTTCTTCCTCCTATGCCAGTCCACCAGTATCCTACCAGTCATGGCATGTATAAAGTACTGAATGCTTTATAATATGTTAAGAATCAGAGAACATCAGTTCTCTTAGCTGGGACAAAAATGATTCTCAAATATCACTGTGCGTGCCCATCTTTCTGATAATTTACCTTGAAATATGGGGATATCTTCCGATAATCTACCTTGCAATATGCAGAATCACCATCTATAGTGAAGGACAAGCAGGAGGACGTCGAACCAATGTTAACTGAATGGAATCCTGAGGTGAAAAGCGAATCAAGGTTGACTGCTGGACAGTCTGATGAGATGCAGGAAACCATATCGCCAAAGAGTCTAAGAGATGCTGTCAAGCCAAAACATAAAAGAAAGAAAAAGCAACAAAAGAGCTAGATTACCTGTAACTTGTAGGCCTGTCAGGTAAGAGTTATTTATGTTAGTGTTATGTATTATCCTCTATTACATTAGTGGTATTGACTATTTAGTTTTCCCTGATTACAGCAGTGTTAAATAGCTTGATACTTGTGGACATGGTTGGCTAAATTCCATTGTTCTCCTGATGGTGCACATGCTAGATGCTACAGTCTGAGGTATTCTCGATAAATCCAAATCATGTGTAAAGTCCCAGCCAAATTTAGTGCCTTTTTTATCTGAGGAAGCCTTAACTACTGCCATTTGTTATGATGATTATTTGCTGCAGTCAATCTGAAAAACATCTCTGTAACACCTAGCCAAGCTTTCTTGATTGAAGGATCTCTTCAGTCTTCACTATAGCACCACGAATCGGGTTTCTTGTCTCGATGATGTTTCCTACGCCTTCATTGTGACAGATGTTAGCCGCAAACATTGACAAATTCTGTACAAGCTATAGAACAATTGTGCTCCAGAAATGGGTTTCAGTTAATTTTCTAGTCGAAATCTGCCACTGGTCTTGCATGCTACGGCATCATTTGATTCTTGCAGTCTGTTAGTGATAAGTCCTAGCCTATACTCGTGGTTTTGTTTGTGAAATTGGTGAATTAGAATTGGGCCCAAAGGAATGTTTGTGTCCCATGAATTGCAGCTCCTTCTTGACTGCTTCTAAGACAGTGCTGTGAAGTACGGAAGGATGGAGAGGAGGAGGAACCAAAAAAGTCAGTAATGTGTTGTCTTAACCTTCTAGGTGAACATGAATGCGTCTTGTACTAAGATTTTGACAGTGAAGAGGCTTACCAACTTAAACGTGCGTTATTTGTTATGGACAAAATCTGGTTTGTTTCACTACCATGGCTCTCTTCTCAGATGTGTCAGTTGTACTGGCCTTGATTTCCATGCACACGGACGTGCTTGTTGTGCAATACTATAGGAGTATTTAACACACGCATCGGTAATGGCGTAGCTGTTCATTTATCCAACAGCCTCTTTTTGAACGAGAAGAATGCTTGATGTTGATGGACACTCTAAGGTCCGGAGCTTTAGATTTTAAGAAATAGCTGATGAGAATTTAGAAAATATGGTGTTTTTAGCTTTTAGATTAGTTTATTTTTAGATTATGTAGTTACTGAGTTTCAAAATTTGGATTAGAATCTAGATGGTTTGAAAAATTTTAGATTCTAAAAATGTCTGTAGCTGTCATAGGCTCTCGCAAATATACTTAAGGCCTTGTGCAAAAGAGAAGGATTATGGCCTTGTGCAAAAGAGATGGATTATGGATGAAACTGTATTTATGACAAATATTTAATTGTTTAAAACAATATTTTATAATTGTTATATAGTTTTTTTTTTCATAAATTGACCATTTAGTAGCTTGTAAAGCGGGTCTGGACTCTGGAATAATTCATTCGGGTAAAACATTGTTTGGGCTTTAAGTTGGGACACATTTATTAAGCTATTAACCAGTATATATATTTTTTAAACTACATACGAACATTTCTGGAAATTATTTTAAAGCTGTTTATCAATTTTTAGCGGATTTAAACCTTTAAATAATTGTTACTAATCTTAACTCCCATCCGTATTTTATCTTCCACCGCTTAATCCGGACGGTAAAGGCTGTTGGGCTGTCGGCACGGGCGGCAACGAAAAATTGCAACTCGTAGTATTTTAGATATTAATACTATTTATTATACGAAAAATCTTCTAGGGGTGGGTGGGTCCTCGGTGTCAGTCAGGGTGGCGGTGGCGGGGCCTTCACGTGCGGCGGGTTTGGCTGACTTCGGCGTGGTCGCCGGTCGCCGCCAGCCAATGACCGTATTTTTTTTTCAAATACGGTACTGTATTGAAAATCCGTACGTATTTGTCCTCTTGAAGAAAAAAGAAAACGTATCTGTTGAACCCAAGTGGCAAGGTCGTATATTTGCAGCAGGTCAGCAGGACATGCATTGCGGCGTTGAGACTAAGGTGAAAATGTTTTGAATAATTTTTGTCAAGTCCGTACTTACAATTTGGACGTCAACGAGGATTTTTAGAACAGTGTAGTATGTTATTTGATGAAAAGGTCTCTAAAACGCTTAAGCTAGGGTTATTACTAAAAATTAAACAATGAATTATCGATTAGTTGAGATCGAACATGAAACTTCTGGTTCCATAGATAGGTTGGAAGACTTTAGGCTCTTAAACTTTGGGAGCCCTGATTAGTCGTATTAGATAGCATACTATATATATATATATATATTTTTTTTAAATATGGATATAAATATAATATAACTGATATCCACGAGTATAAATATAGATTTGAATATTTGCACCACTGGCCACAACAAGATAATCAACTAGTCTGGAAAACACGTCGGTTAGCTACCAACGGTAATATCGGTCGTTTTTACGGACCTGGCCCCAGAACGATAATATAACACAAAGGCAAAGGCAGTACTACTTCCGAGACGGGCTGTGGTGCAACAAGTCGCCATTAGCGGCAATGGCCGGAGCATCTCTGCTGTGATTGGACTCACTAATCCTTCCTACAGATAACGCCGGTAACGGGACAAGAAAACATGTCTCTGTTTCCGCGATGGACGCAAAAACAAGGTGCCAAGACAGGCGCGACCGTCGATCACCAGCCCGAATGCACCATGTCTTTTGTCCAATCTCCCGTGTTCCTTGCGTCTAAGGCCAGATTCAATTATTAGAGTTTTCTATTTGAAAGAAAACATACTAAACATAGTTTTCTATTATATATATCCCCTTTTGGCAGATCACTCAAGTAAAAAAGAACTGTGTCGAAAAAAAGTATGATAAATAATTATAATTATTTGAATTAGTTATTTCTCTACTTATTCAATGGTCGTGATTATATTATAATTCTAATTATTTTAAGTTGTTTTAAAAGTGGCCATAGTATAATTGATTAGCTCCACATGGTTCTTAAAACACACCCTCTCTATTTTCTGCTTCATCTTCGTTTAAT
This sequence comes from Zizania latifolia, assembly GCA_000418225.1. Lineage (NCBI taxonomy): Eukaryota > Viridiplantae > Streptophyta > Magnoliopsida > Poales > Poaceae > Zizania > Zizania latifolia. Next base: position 256,144 of record KE372754.1, on the reverse strand, counting down.
ATTTATCTTTTCGAGCAGACGTAAGATGGTTTTGTATAAGAGTTTACTTTCTTCTTTTTTCCATTTTCTGTCTTCTCCACGCGCATGTAAAAACATGACATGCATAACTAGAGCTCTTGATGTTTTTATGAAAGATCTGCGTCTTATGGGTTGAAAGGATGATATACAAACATGTAAAAACAAATTATTTCTTCGTGGACGTGTCAATTGCGTCATGCATGACGGCGTACAGCGTACTGTTTAGTTATTTAACGTAGCACGGGTGTGTTCAATGTTCATAGGTCCTACATCTCTTTCTCTTTTTTCCTAACAATTTCTTTATTTTTGAATGTTAGTATCGATACATTAACTATTAGGACAAGTAGGTCATGATCCAGGCAGCTTTATCTATCGTTACGCGAGAGGCTAGATACGCTGAAATTATGCAGCCATTTCAGCGAAAGACGATCCATCTCGCCTTTTTCGACGCTACGAAAGCATATTAAATAACCACAATATCTCTCGACAAGACGTAGTCCTTATCTCTGATATTTTTATTAGTCAAACTTTTAAAATTTTGAATATTTTAAAAAATACCAACAACTATAATACCAAATTAATTTTATTAAATCTACTATAAAATATGTCTTGATAAAGTTAGATAAGTTTGACAAAAAAAATCAAACAATTTACCGTATGAATATTTTTATAGTCTGTTTGCTTTTAATTATTAATTTCTCTTTTGACAGTCACAATTAGCCGGGTGTTACATGTTATTTTTCCACGCTCATTTTCCTTAAAAAAATTAAAATTGATCTATCATCATTCGTGTGCGAGACTGTGATCGATCTTTAAGAAAAGGTGAAAAGCCAAATGGTTAGGACATAAGCCTTTTTCTTAACTTCAAATCTAATTAATAGCTATGTCTAGAGGAAGCCTCCTTAAAACTACCGATGTGTTTGACTATACAGGTACTTCTAAAATTTGAAACTCTTCAAAATAGTCTAGATTCTAGACCAAGATAGTAAGACTTGATAGCCACATAATCTAAAATTAAACTAAAATCTAGAAGCGACTAAATAATAGTTTTTAGATTTTCATCAGTTAATTACTTATTAGTCACTTGTCAGATTCTGAAGCTCCCTCAAACAAACCCTACTATTAGTCGAGTTCCACAAATCAAAAAATTTAGGCTCCTTTGAATATAGGATTATAAGAATACAAGAATAGAAAGTATACATGATTTAAATGGCATGACCCGGCTGATTGAATCCCTAGCAATCATAAAAAACATAAAATATACCAAAATTGCTGAAATATATTGTTTGGCTGATTTATAGGAAAAGAGTGAAGGAATCTGAGAGAGACACACAAAATATATGATTCCCATGGGATTGGATCTCATATTCAAATCCTCCAAAATTCTTATTAATTAAGGCAATAGTCAGGAATTTTATAGGACGTTAAGACGGTCATATCTTAGTTCCATTAGGACATTTAGGTAAAGTTTGTATAAAATGAGATAATTTAAAAATCCTTAAAATATCTTTTGTTGATCCTTTAAAATACATAAATTTTACAATATTTTTACAGAAATTAGTTTAAATTACATGAAATTCCTTTGATTTTCCTCCGTTCAAAGGAGACCTTAATATCCTTTACTGTCCATTTGAGACACATAAATTTTACAATATTTTTTATAGTAATTAGTTAAATAATAAAAACTCTCTCCAATTTTACTCAGTTCCACGGGAGGTCTTAATATTATTGCTAGGTCTATGGCATTGCTATAATCCTATCATGTCAAAATCGTACCTCCTTGTTACATAAAAACTTATTTTTAAAATTAAATTAATATATTAGCGGTAAAGATAAAAAACAAAAACACATCTTTATTAATAAAACAGTATATAATAAGTATTAAAGAAATAAACTAATTAAGTTCTTAATTAGGGAACGGAGTTAATTTGCAGGATAAAGAGAGGAGGTAAAATTGAAGCGTAGGAATGAAGTTTTTGGATAGAGCGTGCTAATCACTCGTGAGTCGTGTCGCTATCAACACACGGTAATGCACATAAATAAATGAAATCGACGTACTAAATTTTGAAAAAATCGAACAATCATAAATAAATGAAACCGACGTACTAAATTTTGAAAAAAATCGAACTCTCATAAATAAATGAAACCGACGTACTAAATTTTTAAAAAATCGTTTAAAAAAATCAAACTCTTAGTTAAAAATATTTTATATTTTAAACAGATAAAACATTATATTGTTTACAACATCAATAAACAAATATATACAACACGTTATATTTCAGTAATTGAAGTATCATTGTTTATTTATACAGGACGATAATAGCAGGTGCCGACATGAAGCAGCAAGTTGCCCTCCCACCACCCCCGAAATCGCCGGGGCAGCTCGCCGCCGGTGACCCCCGCGGCTGTCGACCATCCCCACCCGTGGCCGCAGCGCCACGTCACTGCCTCGTCCTCGCCGGATTTTTCGGAGGGCTCACCCACCCCAACACCACGCGCGCCGCACAACCAACGACGAGATAGCCGCTGGCGAGCAGCAACTAGACTACTGGTACTGTCAGCCGACGAGCGAGCGGCCCCCACCTGCCGGCCGCACCCCTGATTGCTGCGGGGTTAGGTACGTCTTCGCCGGAAGCCCGGAGTTCGGCGGCGGCGGCTTCCACTCTCTCCGCGGCTCTGGGCCCATAGGCTATAAAACGCGGGGTGGAAGGCTGTGTCATTTTCCCCAACTCGCGTCTCGTCGGCTCGAGATTTCAGCGGCCGGGGTCACCGCGGCGACCCAGATCTCTATGTCTCTGGCTTCTCAACTCCCTCCTCTCCGGCGATTCGCCTAGATCTGGGTGGGGCGAGGAGGCGGAGATCTGAGGCGAGGAGGGGAGGGGAGGGAGGAAGGCATGGAGCTTCCGTTTGGCGGCGGAGGCGGGATGCGACGGTCGGCTTCGCACACGTCGCTGTCGGAGTCGGACGACTTAGACCTCTCGCGGTTGCTCAACAAGCCGCGGATCATCGTCGAGCGCCAGCGCTCCTTCGACGACTGCTCGCTCAGCGACGTCTCCTACTCCGGCGGCCACGCCAGGGGCGGCGGCTTCGATGGCATGTACTCTCCCGGCGGAGGCCTGCGCTCCCTCGTAGGCACGCCGGCCTCCTCCGCGCTCCACTCCTTCGAGCCGCACCCCATAGTCGGCGACGCCTGGGAGGCGCTTCGCCGCTCCCTCGTCTTCTTCCGCGGTCAGCCCCTCGGCACCATCGCCGCCTTCGACCACGCCTCCGAGGAAGTTCTCAACTACGACCAGGTAGCTATTGCTGCGCTTCCGGAATGTGCGGGTTTAGCTCCATCTTGCAAACTGCATGCTTATCTCATCTGGGGAGCTGACTGGCAGGTGTTCGTGAGGGATTTCGTGCCCAGCGCGATGGCGTTCCTGATGAACGGCGAGACGGATATCGTCAAGAACTTCCTGCTCAAGACGCTGCTGCTACAGGGCTGGGAGAAGAAGGTCGATCGGTTCAAGCTTGGGGAGGGTGCCATGCCAGCTAGCTTTAAAGTGCTTCATGACTCCAAGAAGGGCGTTGACACTCTGCATGCCGATTTTGGGGAGAGCGCCATTGGGAGGGTTGCTCCAGTGGATTCGGGGTTCTGGTGGATCATACTCTTGCGGGCTTACACAAAGTGCACCGGGGATTTATCTCTTTCTGAGACTCCAGAATGTCAGAAGGGAATGAGGCTCATACTCAGCCTGTGCTTGTCTGAGGGGTTTGATACCTTCCCAACATTGTTATGTGCAGATGGTTGCTGCATGATAGATCGCAGAATGGTAAGTTTTATCTTGGTGCTCATCATGTGTTTCAACTCTCAAGTCTTTAAACTACACTTAGCATTTCTATCGCAGTTTCTATTAATAGGGGAGTATTTTGTATGATGTCAATCTGACAGTGTCATTATTGATAAACTTTTGGTCAGTGAGCCATTCATTCCCCGAGTCATGAAGCTCTAGATTTAATACTACATTGGTATTGATTAAATAATATGAGATTTTGCTTGTGGTCTCTACCCGCAACATATATGATATAAATATTTGCCAATAACTTTGTCGTGGTTCGAATGATTCTACATCAGGCAGTTAACATATGGAGTGCACATTTTACATCTTTTTGCAAATAGATTTTGCTGATGGCCTATTTGTAAAAAAAGTTTTAAAAAAGGGATAGATTGTGAAAACTATTTACATATGAAGCGAGGGATCACTATTTTATTACTGGGATAGGAAGTATCTGTTCATTCTTGTGTGCACCTTTTAGATGTGTAACGACAATATAATACTTGCACTGGCATTGTTAATGAGTGCCTTGAGTATAGTCTGTTTGCTTGAACTGCTGGATCCTGCTCTTACATGTGCAGGTGAACATCTTTACATGAAAAGTAACACACCTATCTCCTATATTCTACTGAGGACTGTACAATTGTACCATTTGTCTGGGGACCATGGCCTAATACAAGGACATGCAACACTCTACCTGAATCCTGATAACTGTCCCTATCTTTGTTATTTGAACTTCCAAATCTTACTTTGGTATCACAAAAGTGCAAAGTAGAATTATAGCAAATACTGAATATCTATTTAGTTGTGAACATATGTTAAATGATATTTATTATTTATTAATATCACTTGCTTTTCTTTTCTGACTTTTCACATATGCATGTGATATCTGTCTTCAGTGAGTTACTGATAGGTTCATGGGCTGTAGTGCTTACTTGAGTTGTTGGACTGGTTTCTGTCAGCGTCTTTTTGCTCACTCCTATTAATGATCTTTGTTGTAGGGTGTTTATGGGTACCCCATTGAGATTCAATCTCTTTTCTTTATGGCACTAAGGTGTGCTCTTCTAATGCTTAAGCATGATGCTGAAGGGAAGGAGTTTGTAGAGAAGATTGCAACTCGTCTTCATGCTCTAAGTTACCACATGAGGAGTTACTTTTGGCTTGATTTCCAGCAGCTGAATGATATTTATCGCTATAAGACAGAGGAATATTCCCACACAGCTGTCAACAAATTCAATGTGATTCCAGATTCTATTCCAGACTGGTTATTTGACTTTATGCCTTGTCAGGGTGGTTTTTTCATTGGTAATGTCAGTCCTGCAAGGATGGACTTTCGGTGGTTTGCACTTGGAAACATGATTGCTATACTGTCATCCCTAGCAACACCTGAGCAATCCATGGCCATAATGGATCTCATTGAGGAGCGCTGGGAAGAACTTATTGGTGAAATGCCTCTGAAGATATGCTATCCTGCTATCGAGAACCATGAATGGCGAATTGTGACAGGCTGTGATCCAAAAAATACTAGATGGAGTTACCACAATGGAGGATCTTGGCCAGGTTAGAAGGTCTTCCTATCATTGGGATATCTCTTTGAATTAGTTCAGTTTTTTGGTGCGAAAAAGCATCCTGCTTTCCTTTGATCTTTGTGTTCTGAATTCAACCAAATAATAGCCATGCACTATCTCTCGAAGATTAGTGAAATACATTACATTTATGCCCAAGATTTCTTCTTGATGAGCTATAGCCTTAAATGAATCCTTTTATGCTCTGAGAAGAGCAATTGTTTATTGTTTATTGAGTTTGATGCTTAATCTTTTTACTCCAGGGTACATGTGCCCAAGAAACCTACATGATCATGTAGCATAGAGTTTATTCTGTTTTCTGTGATACTTGTACTAGAAACTGATAACAGGACACATTGAATAACTTTGATATGTCGTAAATTTCACCCTTTGTTCCATTATTTCTGCAGTACTACTATGGCTACTTACAGCAGCCTGCATCAAGACTGGACGACCGCAAATTGCAAGACGTGCAATTGACTTAGCTGAGAGAAGGTTGTTGAAGGATGGGTGGCCAGAGTACTATGATGGGAAGCTTGGGCGGTATGTTGGCAAGCAAGCGAGGAAATTCCAGACTTGGTCGATCGCGGGGTATTTGGTCGCCAAGATGATGCTGGAGGACCCTTCTCATCTCGGAATGATATCCCTAGAAGAGGATAAGGCAATGAAGCCTGTTTTGAAGAGGTCTGCGTCATGGACAAACTAAGATGTCGACAAAAAATTTAGGAAGCGAAGTCAGTTTGGGAACAAAAAATTCTTTTGGGTAGTTCTTCTCTGCCCATCCCTCGATTTGACATTCCAAACCAGAAAGGTATACTTTATCTGGATTTCCGGCTGTACAACATCTCAGCTCGTTTCTCGGCTAAAAAGGAGAAATTGTGGAAATGGGCGTTTTGGTTTTCAATGCCTGCTTATAACAAGATTCCTGCCTGGGTCATCTTAAAGCTACCGATCATTTTGGCTGGACTCAAATTTTATGTATGGGTTGACTATACATACGAATATGCTGATTCCAGCTTCCCTTCCCTTGGCTGTTATGGAGATAAGTGCTACTACTCTTAACGAATAATAAAGCTCTATCTTATGCAGCGCCTCTTCCAAAGAGTTCGTCAACTTGTTGCCTAGAAAGGCCGAGTCATACAAACCGTGTGCCTTGTGTGTGTCTTCGTATTTTCTTTCTTCTCATAAATTTCAAGTTGTACTTGTGTTGAAGGAAAGAGCATATCAAAAGCTTTGCCTGGTCCCCTGGTTGGGTATGCCAGTATCTTTGATCTTGAGACATTGTTGGAACAAGCTTGCTGGTTTGTGCAAGCAAGCGATAATAATAATTCATTTGGAGTTATCTCAAGCGATTATTATCTTCAAAGCTGCTATACTTGTTTTTTTTCTGGCAAGAACATCTCCAAAGCACTCTCTATCTCACTCTTTATAGATACAATTTAGCAACTTTATAAAAAAATAGAGCTTGGATGGACTTTCTATTGCGATCCCATCTTTCCGAGATACAATGGAGAACAATGGAGGCTGATTTTTTAAAAAACGTATGGGTATTTTTGGAGTAGTTTTTTTATAAATTGGGTATTTAGCGGAGGAAACTCTGTTTTTATATTAGTAGATCATAGATCATGTATTAGCGTCTATTTGGTTCCGCTTCAATATTTATATTCTATTTGAAGTTTATATGATAAAGTAAAATGGTTTAAAAAAAATTAGTAAAAAAATAAAAATCAGATTACTTAACTAAATATTCTTAATCTATCCATATCTCTAAAATATATATTTAAGTAGTTCCAAGAAATTTTGGATCCAGATCAACGGAACCTCCAGTCAGAACTATTCACGAATGCTCCAAGAAAATCATATGTGAATAAAGTAAAAAAAAAGGCCAGAAAACATTGAGCGGTAAAAATCTACTTAAATTTTGTAGGCAAATCCAGCAAAGCTGTGATGGGCCAAAGCCCATTCCATCGACCAGCCTCTTGTAATCGTCCAAGTCCAACCTCTTCTCCGACCCCGAGATCCCGATCCAGCCATGGCCGAGGCCGCCGCCTCCACCCCGGCGTCGCCTCCGCCGCCGCCCGCCGCCGCGCCGGGCCTCCCCGACCTCTCCGTATCCTACGATCTGGCTACGCGCGGGCAGTGGAAGGCGCTCCTATCCCACCTCCCCCACCACTCCCACACGTCCCACCCGCACCACCGCCTCCTTCTCTCCGCGCTCTCCGCCCTCTCGCTCGCCAAGCTCCGCCGCTACCCCGACGCCGCGGCGCTCATCGCGTCCCTCCACCCGGACCCGGCCTGCC
>KE372754.1:234103-248348 GCA_000418225.1 Zizania latifolia | reverse complement strand
CACCCCGAGTGGCGCCGCCGCGATGCCCTCGTCGCGTCCCTCCTCGCCGCCGACCACCTCTCGCACCGCGAGTTCGACGTCGCGCTCGCGCTCCTCGCCGGCGTCGCTTCCCGTGATCCGGACAATCCGGTGCTCCTCTCCCGCCTCGCGTATGCCCACCTCCAGATCGGGAACCTCCCCGCCGCGGCGGCCGTCTTCCGCCACGTGGAGTCCGTGGCCGGCGATGACCCCTCCCACGCCAGCCTCCTCGCCCGCAACCGCGCCCTGGAGTGCGTCGTGGACAAGGACTACGCGGCGGCGGTGCGGGAGTACGAGCGGTGCATCGAGGCGGACCCCGCCGACGCGATCGCCGTGAACAACAAGGCGCTGTGCCTGATGTACTCGCGGGACCTCTGCGACGCGATCAAGGTCCTGGAGGGCGCGCTGGAGAGCGTGCCGACGGCGGCGCTGAACGAGACGGTGGTGGTGAACCTGTGCAGCATGTACGAGCTCGCCTTCGTCAACCACGGCGAGGTCAAGCGGAGCCTCGCCGAATGGATCGCCAGGGTGGCGCCCGACGACTTCGACACCTCCTGCACCCGCATGTAGGGAGCTCCTCTGGCAACCAAACATGGGTGTGGCTTCCATGGCATCTCTTGGTTTCGTTTCTTTGGTAGAATTTTAACAATTCAACTCGTCAAGAATTTGCTGAAATTGAATGTAAAATGGGGTTAACAAACAATGATTTGAGTTGATTTGGTCTATAAATATTATAAAAAAAGAGTCACAGTTGAAGCTAGTGTGCTTGTTGTGGCCTCAAAGAACCAATAAACGCCTCGGTTTCGAGCCTAACTTGGATGACTTTCAATGTTACTGCCTCCGTTTACGAATACCTTGTTCATAAATATTCGTTAGTTCTAATGTTAAAGACATGAGCTTTACCTAATAATATTTTTTACATAATCAAATTATGTATTATATAGTTGTATAATCAGATTCATAATCAAAAGTGTTGTACTTAATATCCTACAGTTGAGTTTTTTATGGTCAAAGTGCATTCACTCTCAGTCAAAACTGACAAATATCCTCTTACAGAGTGAGTAATTAGAAGGGCAACGAAACTAATAAGCAAACCTTTGAGACTGATTGCAAAAACAACGAAATCAAGGTTGGAAATTTAAGAAAACTCTGTAGAGTGTTGGCTATTCTCTCCACATGAAAAAAATATCAGGACTCCATCAGGATTCAGGACTCAGGAGTCAGGGCATGCTCGGAATGAGGAACCTCTAAAGCCAATCCTCGACGAAACATGTCACAAGAAAATCACAAATTATCCTCATCTGCTGTAACCCCATTTAAGTCACAAGAGTCTTCTGCTGCAGGAATTCCTTGACCTTAAATCTTTCAGGATAACTGTTACGCATCTTCAATCTTCATGGGCTCGTTGTCTTGGCCGGTGATCTTCCTCTCCTTGCCCAGAGAAATACATCATAACAACAAGAACAGCAACCAAAACGATGAGAATGTAGACCGGGTTCACACCAAGCAGGGTAGGGGAACGGCCGCCCACTTTCTTCTTTATTGTTCTTCCTGCCCTATATCCTTCAAGGAAACGGCTGATCTGGGACCCATAGTCACCTTCTTCAAGCCTTTCCGGACCCTCAACCTAGAACAAGAAGCATGCCAATTAGTCATGCACTCACGCAGCAAAACTGAATAGATAAACAAGGAAATTTCAAGTTAGCATAACCAACAAGAACGAAGAGATCAATTTGAATGTAAAATGTGATGGCTGTGGCCTGTGTGAGACATGAATTTAACATAAGAAATGTGGATAAATAAACCATTTGGCATCCGCATGAGAAAAGATGCAAGCCTTTTGTTTTGAAAGGGCAAAAAATGTTCTACTTACTACTTCATACTCCTCATTTTTGTCCCATACTATCATCTTTGGCAGCTGTGAGCTCTTTGAAACATCAAAAGTCTCAGTGAATTCCTCCCACTGCTTGACTCCTACATATCCAAACACTAGATCACGGTTTGCAGTGGCTGCAGACCTCAAAACTTTTATCAGCTGCAGGGAATTTTCATCCGATTCATCATCCTCTAAAATTGTAAGTACAACTTTCCTCCCATCATCATTCAACATCTTGACGGTCTCTTTGTTGATGGGCACAGTCAAAGGCAGTAGAGATTGCCTTATAAAATCTTCCAAGAAGGCTCCTACATTAACAAGTACGGCTATATAAAAGCTTGAAAAGACATATATTGCATGTGTCCACGTTTTGTCAGTTCATAGAGAACATGTAGTGGTGAATCACTAGAAAAGCAGGGAACAACAACTACATAATAGAATGAGACTGCTATTGACTATTGAGGCAATATAGTATTTTCCCTTCCCCTCATCACACATGAATCAAGAAACGAGAATAAAATGTTTATCCAAAACATACCATCATCAAACGGGCCATAGAAAATGCTTTGCTCATGATACTTTGGGTTAATAGAAACCAATGCAGGAACCTTGTCAAAATCATACAAGGCCATCATATCCTCGGAGAAATCCTTGGCTACAGAGAACCAGGCTTTGTTCTTGTACTTCGCTCCATATTCAGAGATCAAGGATTCATCCACCCCAAACCCGAGAAACAATGGAAAGCCCGTACCAGCAGCCTCAACAAAGTTTCTGATTGTTGAATCTGACTCGAGAACAGAAATGTCAGGCGCAACAAGCTTCTTAAGGTTCTCAATCAGCAAATCAGCCTTCCTTGAACCACTGTACTCCGTGGGGGTTCCATGGTCAAAGAGCATCAGAGTAGGGAACCCGCTACAGTTAAAAGGGCAGCAATAGGCATTTCAAAGTTGTCAGTGTTTAGTGAATGACACAACTCAATTTAAAGGAGGTGGCTTACTCTACTCCATATTTCGACCCGAGCTTCTTGTACTTGTCAGCATTCACCTTGGCAACTATGATAGGTTTGCTCAGCCCAGCCAACACCAGAGCAGCTTCATCTAACTGCAAAAGAAACAGCTCACCATCCAGGCATCCACCATTTCATAAAGAGGCAAACCGTCCACGCAGATGGCAGATGCACAAAGCATAAAACAGTGTCATGTCCAATTAGGTAACACAACTGTACAAGTAGAGTGGGTTGTGATTTTTGTCTCCCATTTTGAATTGTCAGAGACGGCGCCCAATTTCGTTTCATTTCATAATTCAGCCCAATTCGCCTGAATTCAAATTGCATTGACACCCTGCATACCATACATCACTCACGGCTTTAACAGCCTCAAAAGATTGTTCTTTCCCGTCAAACTTACCTACCTGAACAACCGCAACACCGTGACATAACAGCAGAGATCTAGTAGGGCCTAGTGTACAATGCTTGCGGCATACCAGCGGGGTCCCAACCCTGATCGCGATTAGCACAAACACCAGAGTTTCGAACAAGGCGAACGGGAGATCCTGATGGGCTGTGCTAGGCTGCAGCGGAGGGGGTTATACCTGAGGGGCGAGGCGCTTGCAGTGGCCGCACCAGGGAGCGTAGAAGTCGACGAAGAGGAGGTCTGCGGTGCGCACCGCCGCCTCGAAGTTGCCGTCGTCCAGCTCCACCACCCTCCCGTCCCGGGGGATCTGGAACTCCTCCGGCTCCGCGTCGCTCGCCGCGCAGGTCGCCGCCGGCAGCACGAGGAGGAGGACGAGGAGGGCGGGAAGCAGCGGCGGCTTGTCCACCGCCATGCGTTCCCCGGACTCCGCGCGACTGAATTCGATCTCTCCCGTGCCGTCGTGCACGGCGGACTGGTGTGGACTGGTTTCTGAAATCTGAAGCGCTGGTTGCTGCAGCAGGCACTTCACCAGGGCACCAAGACGCTTTTGTCTCTCAAGAGAATTTCCACACGTGCTATTATAATTTTTAAAAAATTTAAAAATATAATTACCCGTAATTATCGTCGTCTTTGCCTACCACTCTACCAGTGACATACCAATAACATATTTTTAAAGCGTAAAAATTATAATGGTATATTTCTAGCTAGCTCATTTTTATTTAGGAAAAGTACCTAGCATGCCATTACAATTTTAAAAAATTAAAAAAATATCAATATCACTTATTTTGGTGGCTCTCACATATTACTCTAACATGATAGGGTATGAGATTATAAATCCTAGATCGTTTGATGTTTTGATATGATATTGCGATGAAGCTTAAGATTAAATTCGGATACGTTTATAAGTAATCTAGTTGTACTTTATATATGTAGGAATCAAGATTTACATTGGTTAAATCATCCCTAAACTATAGAAAATAATTTATATATCCTATAAGTTTGCAGTCTGATTTTGTTTCACTGGTGCCCAGAAAACCATGGGCACCAGCACCAATGCCAACTGCACTTTAAGTTGCTGGTGCTTCACCCTGTGCTTAGCATGGAGGAAATGTGAGAAACAAGGTGCTGGTGAGTGGTGACCAGGGACAGAAACAAATGGCAGAATAAATAAGGTTAACAGAAAAGAAGAAGAAGAAGAGTTGAATCACACCATTATCACAGTATGACATAATGTATATACATATATAGATATAAGTATAGACACATTAGTAGGCATGTTTGACTTATTATCGTAGTAAGTTGAGTATATCCTATTTAAAAATCATAATAGTAATATTTAAATTTTATTTTTAAATGTAAGAGACTGCAGAGTATTACTTGTTCTATGATCGTTTCTTATTTAATTTTATTTTCATCTTTTTGTTAGCTATCTTTCTGCTTTCCATTAATTTTTCTTTCGTTTTTTTTAAAACGGATATTTCTCCTGCGTCTTCGTGCCATCGAGTATTGGAGTCGCCTGCTCCTCTTCCCCCAAAAGGCCAAAACGCCACACTCCACATAGCCTCCGCCCTCCGAGCTCTCCTCGATCAAACGCGCTAGGGTTTCGCCAAAAGGAGGAGAACCAAATCCGAGGCCATGGCCGCGTCTACCTTCAGCGGTGACGAGACGGCGCCGTTCTTCGGTTTCCTGGGCGCGGCGGCGGCGCTGGTCTTCTCGTGCATGGGCGCCGCGTACGGCACGGCCAAGAGCGGCGTCGGGGTGGCCTCCATGGGCGTCATGCGGCCGGAGCTGGTCATGAAGTCCATCGTGCCCGTTGTAATGGCGGGAGTGCTTGGGATCTACGGCCTCATCATCGCCGTCATCATCAGCACCGGGATCAACCCCAAGGCCAAGCCCTACTACCTCTTCGACGGCTACGCGCACCTCTCCTCCGGTCTCGCGTGCGGCCTCGCTGGGCTCGCCGCCGGAATGGCCATCGGCATCGTTGGCGATGCCGGCGTCAGGTTATCCCGATCCCCTAAAAATGTTGTTTTGATCTGGATTAGTTAATAATGCGGTAAAATTGCAGTATAAATTTGTCTATTCAGACTGTCTGTTTCATCCCATTAAATTGTGATTTGTTTGGACGGTGAGAAAAAAATTCCTATCTGTCAAGCTATCAGGCCAACAGCCTTAGAACGTTCTAATATGATCTGCGATTGGATTATGGGCTATATAATTCTGAATTCGCTTTAGAGCTATTATTCATATTGCAATTTATGTTTGCATATGTTAATTTGGTTAGAAACAGCCGACATATTGAACTTCATCAGTAATTTTACAATAGTTACTGTAACTGAACATTATAGTATTATACATAAATTGTAGCACCAGTATTAATTTTTGATATCAGTAACAAAAAATACATGCACGATGACATTGCATTTTGTTTATGGAAAAAGATAAATACAAGGGGTGGTGAAGGAGAAACCATCTCTATGCCCAGCAAAGTTAATCCCATGCATAGCACTATAGCAGTAAGAACATTGGTCCTTATTCTAGAGGTGCTTCTTGTAGAATGCAACAATTTTACCATTCTTAAATAAACAGAGTTTCACTTGCCCCCATGCAATTTACCCCTTTTTAAAATTAAAATTGGCTATATGTATAAGTAGGTTTCTAGATACTGGTGAAATGCCTAGAAGAAGTAATCAAAGGTCTCAAATAATTTAGTTTCTTAATCGGTTCAGTTTTGTGTTTTATTTTTTCTCAATAGTCAAGTTTGACTTTTCTTGACTTTGTTATTATTTAGTCATTACTTGCGACCCTTCTAATGAATACCAATTGATGCTGATATAAGTTTTCTTTGCTCAATGCAACATGTGTCCTTGTACTTCAGCCAAACTTAACAGGCCATTTGGTCAATCTTACTGCGTAATTCATACCTACAGTTTAGTTAATGTGACTGCATCAAACATTCTGTTGGTATACTGGGGTACTAGATGGTGTATGATCTATGATTAAATTACTATCATATTGCAGTATCTTTATCGCAGTCCCTTGCTTCCTAACAAAGGAAATCATGCATAAATGTTTCTCTGGTTATGTTTTAGACAATCTATCCTGGCATTAATTATATGATCACATTTAATACCATTTCATGAACTGTACAGCTTCGAATGGAACCACAAGAACTTTGATTTCTATGCTTTGCTTGGTGCTGTTCTAATGCGGTCTTCTACCTTTTGTTCTCAGGGCAAATGCTCAACAGCCAAAATTGTTTGTGGGTATGATCCTCATCCTTATCTTTGCAGAAGCGCTTGCGCTCTATGGGCTCATTGTTGGTATCATCTTGTCATCTCGTGCTGGTCAATCCCGAGCAGATTAATTATGTCGGCTATAATGCCTATACCACTCGTCCTTGTTATGGATACGATGGCATGTCGATATTCTTTTGCTGCATCTTTGTGGTTTCGCTCTGTTGTCCAGACTACCCTTTCTTTTGATGTATCTTGATATATACGACCTTGTAACTTCGATGCACTCCTGGCCATACATTTGTTGCCTGGGAACATGGTACTAGATGATTTGGTGAGTAAATAATGAATTTTTGTACCGAATATCTATCAGTTGTGCTCTGGGCATATCACTTGCGACAACTGCAATAGAGGATTGATTGCAAGGTTGTTGCTGTGTTCTGGGCTTCTGGCTGTATGCGTTGATCATCTGCAGTGCACACAATGCAATTGTGATAGTTAACTGTGGCTCTTCAGTTTGTTGGTTCAACGAAACACAATCTTCGTCTGAGATTATCTGGCGTCTCAGTTCTGCATTGAAATCGTTACGCTGCCAGCTAGGTGTCTACATAGAATTCAACTGGCTCCTGCTTAGAACTGGAGGAAAGTGTGAACTGCAGCATCCTAAATGAGGCTGAGGCTTCAAAGGTGATGGAAGGATTCAAGCTTTTTGCTGGGTGGTTCCATTATCACAAAGCCGCTCCCAAACTAAGTGGGCTCGTTTGGAGGAGATTTTAACAGATGAAGCTACTACTACTCACAGAATCTATAACTTCCTAAACAGTCTAGATTCTTATTTTAAATTATGAAACTCAATAGCCACATAATCTAGATTTAAAAACTAAAAATTCCAGCTTCTCCATATTCTACTCACTAGGTATTTTAGCTGTCCACCAATCCATCGGAGGGCATTCTGAAGCACACCAGCTTATCGATCCCATGCCGTCAGGCTCTTTGGTCTTTACACATGACACCAACTTGCCAACGCTAAACTAAGGCCGATACGGCATTTCTTTGAGACGAGGCACAATCTAATTATTCTCGCCTGCGCTACGACTACTCATGCTTATTTGTAAAGTCCCAGTAACAATGTCAGCCTTCGGCAGCTGATCAGAAGAACTTCCCATAGTCCTGAGCTGGCTGCCCCCATACATCATCCATGAAGCCTGAAACCATGACGAACACATGAAGTTAACCTCTGCACGAAAATAGGGCCAAGATGCAACAAACTAACTCTTGAAGTATATACACTAGCAAAAGGTAACCTTAAGAAACCAAAAATGGCAAGTGTTTGCAAACAAAATCACGTTAACGCCATAGCAACAGCGCATCAAGTAATCCTGAACAACTCTATTTGCCAAGGTGGTTGTTCACGTTTGTCACTCATTTCACTAGCACAAGATATACTATTCCAATCCACTATATTCACTTTGGTTCTTAGTCTAGTATAACTGGCAGATAGACACTGTTGCAATGCAATGGACAAATCTTTTGTTTTTTCTATGCCAAACAGCTACTCGGTTTAATAAGAAAAAGAATTTCACACACTAATTTGCTGTACAGAAAACGGGAACAATAAATGGGAAAATGATAAATTAGATGGCTTGTAGCAAGTAGAATTCTGAGTGGTGGACTATGGGGCTCCATGAATATGAGATCCTGGATATGATCTCCATTCATACAGGGGTGAGCATACCATATTATCAAAAGGAAAGTAGTGATATAAATCCCATACATCACTGGTCCAAATCCCAGTAATGGCATGCAAGTTCACACCTGAATGCTATCCAGTTCTACAAAATTTTACAGTTAATAAGGTTCTAGTTATATTCTACTCCAGCTAACTTATAGCTGTTAGAGATTAATCTTGTTAATCATATGTTATTGTGTTGAGTAAATGTGTGAGAGAGTAAGTGTGCATGTGAGAGTTAGTTGGCTAGTAAAGGCCGATGTCTATGTAATTAGTAGAGTGTGTTAGTGTGGATAGTGGGGTTAGTGGTTGCATGTGTGTGAGTCTATATAAGGACTTGTAATCACTTGATGAGTAGTGAAGTGTGAGAAAGAAAGAAAAAGGTGCTGGTGTGCAATACCATAAAAAATACTTGTGTGTGAGTGTTTCACGTGAAAGTGTGAGTTGTGTCCACCGCGACCACGTGTGTGTTTAGAGTGCTATCAATTGGTATTAGAGCCAAGGTTAAGTGCTTGCGGTGATGTCCTTCGACAGCTCTGTGAGCCGGGCTGTCGCAACGGCGATAGTGATGGCAATGGAGTCGATGGTGGCAACGAGTCGATGGTGCAGCAAGTGAAGGAAGCGGGGGTATTCTCTGTTATCCCATGCTAGCGGAGAACAACTACAGTGTGTGGACAAGAAGATGAAAATCTTCATGCATGCACAAGGTGTGTGGTCGGCCGTAGAGCGCACGAGAGATGTCGATGAGAAGATGGACCAAATGGCTCTTGCTGCCATTGTCCAAGTTTTGTGCCAGAGGTCATGGTGTTGGCCATATCTGAGAAAGAGACGACAAAGGAGGCGTGGGATGCTCTCAAGGAGATGAACATGGATAAAGAACACGTCAAGAAGGCCCAAGTACAAACCCTCAAGAGGGAACTTGATGGTATGTACATGGATGATTTTGAAAAAAATTAATGATTTTTCTTTAAAGGTTACCACGATCGTGAACGAGATACGTGCTCTTGACACAAAAGCGGAAGAGAGCATCAATCATTGAGAAGCCCCTGCATTCTGTCTCCAATAAGTTCCTACCCATTGTTAGCACCATCGAGCAATGGGAGGATGTGACAGAGATGTCGGTTACAGAGACCATCAGGCGTTTGAGAGCGTTTGAGGAGTCATCAAGGGGATGACGACGTGACAAGGAAGGGGGGCCACCACTGTTGGTTGCACATGCTGAACCACGACTCACGCGCACCGAGTGGGAGGCCAAGGATGCTGAAGAGAGGCTGAACAACAAGGGCTCCTACGGTACTAGAAACAAGAATAGTGATAAGAAGAATCACGACAAGTTTGACAAGTCGAAGATCGATTGTCGTAAATGTGGTGAGTTTGGCCACTTCATCGACGAGTGTGATGAAATGAAGAAAGTTACGAAGAGTGTGGCGCAACTCGCCATCGCAGATGCTGATGACGAACCAACATTGCTTTGAAGTCTCATGCGAAGGTGAAGAATAAATCCAACAAGATTAAGGGGTGATTGTTAGATATTAATCTTGTTAATTATATGTTATTGTGTTGAGTAAATGTGTGAGAATAAGTGTGCATGTGCATATGAGAGTTAGTTGGCTAGTGAAGGCCATGATGTCTATGTAATTAGTAGAGTGTATTAGTGGGGTTAGTGGTTGCATGTGTGTGAGTCTATATAAGGACTTGTAATCACTTGATGAGTAGTGAAGTGTGAGAAAGAAAGAAAAAGTTGCTGGTGTGCAGTACCACAAAAATTACTTGTGTGTGATTGTTTCACGTGAAAGTGTGAGTTGTGTCCACTGCAATCACATGTGTGTTTAGAGTGCCATCAATAGCTACAAAAGGAATATCTTTTCTTTGTGCCTCTATGAAGACCTTTGTAGCATTTCAAGGGCTTCTAAAGTGGATTGCTAAACCTTGAAGTTTGGTTGCTTGGCAAAACAATCTCTGAGCTGACCCCTAATCTTATTCCCCATGTTTCTCGATGAGCTTTCAATCTCAGAACGGTGCAACAGGCTCTTGATGACAGGAGGTGGGTGCTGGACCTTCATGGATCTCTCTCGATCAGTGCTATTATGGAATATTTGCAACTCTGGGATCTAATTGCGGACATAAATATTCAGCAAGGAGTGGAGGGCCGGCATGTTTGGAAATTATCCAATACTAGTGTATACTCAAATAAGACAACCTACAATTCGTTCTTTGTTGGTTAATCAAATTCACCCCTTGGAGGCGCATTTGGAAGTCTTGGGCTCCTCTCCGGTGCAAATTCTTTATTTCGCTAGCAATTCTTAATCGTTGTTGGACGGCATGCAAGGTGCGTTCTTCCACACCCGGATGCATGCCCTTTTTGTGACCAGACCGATGAGGACATTCAGCATATATTGGTCTCTTGTGTGTTTACTACGCAAGTGTGGTTCAACATCTTTCAACAGTTTGGGCTGCAAAATCTCGCTCCTCAAACCGACACTACCGTCTTCTCGGGTTGGTTGTATCGAGTGTCCAAGATGGTCGACAAGCAACTTCGAAAGGGACTTAACTCTTTGACAATCTTGGTAGCATGGGAGCTATGGAAGCATCGGAACGATTGTTTTTTTTAATGGTGCAGCCCCAAATATTATTTTACTGGTCAGGACTGTGGCTTGTGAGGGGAAAATCTGGGGTGTTGATGGTGCTAAAGACCTCCGTGGTCTTTTGGCTAGATAGCCCTTTCAAGACAGAGTCGCTCTCTTTTAGTTTGTGGTGTTTTTAATGTTTTGTTGGTTTGGGTGTTGTGTTGTGTTTTTGGGGGAGATTGAGTGGGTGTTTTGTTGTACTTGGTTCTTTTCTCTTCTTAAATGAAATGACACGCAGCTCTCCTGCGTGTTCAAGAAAAAAAAGAACGTTTGGTCAACATTGTCTAGACACACTGGACATAAATGGCTTTCTAACTGGCAATAATACCCTAAGGAAGTTCTACATAGCCCTACAATGTATGAACGTGTTTGTTCAGTAATGATTAATTAGTTTATTTGAATTCAAGGTTACTCCAAACCTGAGAGATCCTGCTGAGTTTGACTAATCACCAAATTATTTGAAATGTAAACTGATCTTTTAGAGACGGTTTTGAAGTTTACACACTTTGACTGTTGATGTCTCTAAAAACTGGGGAATTCAAAACTGACACTATCGCTGTTGCTGCTCAACTGGCCATGGTTACCCCTAGGCTCACATGGACCATTGACTCCAAAATCAGAACACAGTCTGTTCCTTATTTGTTGGGCTATCCAGGGTTCTGTGTACAGTATGTGATAAAAAGTCTAAAATAGAAGGATGTGTTTTTATATCTTTTTATACCACAACGGTACACCAGAATAGCCTGGTACCAGAATGTTTCGTCCCAAAAAGATAAACAAAAATGAAAATAGTAATTAATTAACGTATCTGAGGCTGGCAAAGTGGCAATACAGAAAGAAAAAAGAAAGAGAAAAAAGAGAACATGGAGGCGTAACACAGGAAGATATAACATGTTAAAGAAACAGAAAATTAAGTCAAAATTACCAATATCAGTGAGAGACCCATATATTGGATCGTCCATGACAGGGACACCCTGAAAGGAGAACAAAACATTAAAACACCATCTATACAAACATACACAAACAAATATACTACTATGCTAAATTCGGACAACATTTCCTTTGGAGCTCTACTAAGACATCCATGTGGTAATTAATCGGGATGTCTCACCTCAGAGTCATTTGCAACTATACCAGCATGAAGATCTGATTGCATTGATGTGTAGCATGGTATATCATCACTGAGGAAATCAGAAATTGCAAGATTGTAACCATCTTGAATACCAGGGAGATCATTACTGTGTACAACAGGGTCCACCATGTTATCCATGCTAGAGCATATAATCTCGCTCCTGATTGAAAGCACATTATATCATTAAGTAGAAACACCACGATCAGATTTCCTAACAAAAATCATATTGATGTCTCTAATGCAACAAGATTTCCCCGATGAACAATTTATGTGCCTCTTTGACCATGAGAAAATCCAGAGAAATACAAAGACCTTTTGGAAGACTAACAAGTAATTCTTATACCATTATACCATGGCACTAACAAAAATATTAGAACAATTTCAAACGGTGTGCTAGGCAAGAAAAATAACAGGAATAGAAGCAACTCACTTTGCTTTTGAAGAATCAAAGCCACCAACTTCCATCGGTGTGTCATCTTCTATATCAATTACTTGGACAGCCTTATAATCTAATGGAAGTTGGCATATAGCATCTGTACCACCAACATTGTCACATGAGGTAGTTACAAAATCTTGTTGCTGTCTTTTCTGTGGCTCTGTGGAAGATCCTTCCGTGGAGTAATGGACCAAACCAGGATTATGTGTTTCAGAAAACTTGGTACCCCCAATCAAGTTACGATTGCATATTTCAAATGGATTTGATCTATCTAGATTTTCTTCCATTTTGGTGGCAGCTTCAGCTCCAACATTTGAATATAGTTCACCACCAACAGTTTTCCTTTGATCAGACAACTCAATCAAGTCTACATCTTCTGGCAGCATATCAATGTCACAACCTTCCTTAAATTGCAATTTTAAGTTATTCTCATGAGAAGATATCATCTGAGATAAGCCAGTTTCCTGCACCAAGATATCCTTGTGAGCCACTGTCAACGATGAGAGATTGGTTTCTTCAACCAAGCTATCCTCATGGGAATGTGTCAATGGAGGTTCGGTTTCCTCGATCAAGCTACGCTTATGCAAATCTGTCAATGGGGATAAGTTGTCCTGAATCAAGTTATCACTGTGAGAAGCCGTCAATGGAGCTAAGTCAGTTTCTTGCATCAAGTTATCCTGGCGAGAAGGCATCAACAGAGAGACATTTATTTCTTCCTTTGATTCCTTGACCACATCGAGCTCTGTGTCACTCTTCTCTTCTATCATATTTCCTGTCACAGCTGATTCTTTCTTTTCTTTGAGAAGAATCGGATCTGATGTTTCATTGCAGGAAGTGCTAGAGTCAGGGTTTTCTTGGTAGATTTGATCTTCTCCGTTTTCTGACTTGAGGTTGGTCATAGAGCTCTCATTTGCAGATTCACCACGCACCATATTGGAAGCTTCTCCAGAAGAAACTAGATCCGCAATTCCAGGTACTGATTGTTCTCTTTGGACGGATGTTGCATTTCTATGTGCACGCAATGATCTGGGCCTTGTTGGTGCTTTTGCATAGTCACAGTATTTAAGCAAATTCCTCTCGTCGCCATGCAAGTTATTTTCCAAATTTGTCACCTCATAATCCAAAGCAATAGTGTCCAAAGCAGACTCAACCAAAACTTTGTCATCATCTTCAGCTTTCACATCTGGAACTTTATCATCTGGCGAATGATGCACCTCTGCTTCCATATCAACACCAACAGAAGCGTTATTAACATCACCATTTGTGTCCATCCCTAGCTTCACCACCTCTCGTTCTGAACTCAACACCATGTCATCCTCCTCCATCTCACCCTCCTCATTCTCATTATGCACCACTTGCGGAGCATCAACATCCTTAACATCATCACTGGAGTTCACAGCCTTCGGCCGGGTACCCTTCATTTCCAAATCCCCTAGCTCCATACCCATCAATGGCATCGCATCCCTGGACGCCTCAGCATTCCCCCCGCTGCCCCTTCGCTCCCTCCAGAACCCGGGAGCCCCATCCTCATCCTCATTGTCCTCATAGCGCCGACCATTCGAACTCGCCCTTCCCCTCTCCTTCTCCCTCCCACAATCCGAATTCCCCCTCCTGTAATCACCATACTTCCTCTTCCCTCTCCCATTGTAGCTACCACTACTGTAATCATCTCTGCTACTGCTGCTGCCGCTGCTAGTGCTGCTGTTCCGCCTAGGCCGGGTGAGGTTGTTGCTATACTCATCCTCGTACCTCTTCCGACCATAGAACGCGGGGTCTTCC
>KE372754.1:159652-172436 GCA_000418225.1 Zizania latifolia | reverse complement strand
TAATTCAATATTATAATTGTTGATATATATTTTATAAATTTAGTTAAAATGGAAGAGTTTTGCTGCCTCCCGTTTCCTCAAGCAGTCAAGCGCATGTGCGTACATGCAGCGCCAGGCAGGGTGTTGATGATGCGGCCGACCTCGCAGTGGCCGGCAATAGCCGCTCTATCTACTTGAGGCCGCGGAGACGGCGGTCGTCGTGGCTGCCCTGACGCACGCACGTCGTTGTCGATGGCCGTGGAGTTGGAGCGCCGGAGGTGCCCCTGCCCGGCCAGTCGTTCATCGTGCTGTCTGGATGGGCGCGTCGAGACGGAGGCGTGTCACGGCGGGCCGTCGGCGATAGCCGGCATCGGCGTCTCCGGTACCTTTGTTACCTCCCCTGCGCCGCTGTCTACAGTGCAAGATCACGGCTGCGACGCAAGCGCGACAGCCGTTGTGGCGCAGGTACTGCGGCGTGAGGAGGCGGCCGTGGTGCAAGGCCGCAAGGGGGCGGCGCGGCGGACCGCGGAGATCAGGGACCCGCCGAAGGCGGCGCGCGTCTAGCTCGGCACCTTTGCCTACGACTTCGCCGCGATTCGATCCCGCGGGAGCCGCGCCAACCTCAATTTTGATAAAATGTATTTTGATTTATAAAAAGCCAAACATCAAAAATTCTGACCATTGATTAGTAAACATATAAACACATTTGGCATTAAAATTATACCAATATAATTGTGCTTTAAGATGTTTTCACACCATTTTAGTTTTGTATCCACTAAGAATATATTTCATTATTAATTGTTGTTCAAATTTTAATCTCAAAAAAATCAAATCAAAATATGACTTATAAAATACATTTCAGTCTTATGTATTTAAACATGTAAAGTAACAAATAGAAAATTTATCCTTGGCTCCTTGCTACACCACGTTTAGAGAGAATAGAAATGATCAAGCAGCAAGTGGCAAATACAGTCAATCACGCCCCGTCGAATTCATGTTTCAATATGCGAGATTGAATTAATAAATTATACCAAGTATATATATCAGAGTTTATTATATCTTCTTTTGAGAAATATGCGTTCGTAATTTAGTGGCCCCTTTTATTTTCGACAGTTCAACAGTTGAACATATCGGTATTCTTTTGTATACTTTCTCCCTCGATGCAGTACATATACGGCGATGTATAGGATAGGGATGTCGCCACCAGAGCTCTGAAGTCTGAAGTGACCAAACAGGCGACGACGCCGCGTTTCGTTCATGACGTCAAGATGACAACTAGCTCCTTGGCGATCGCTTCCTCCCAACACCACCTCCTCCTCCTCCACCTCCAACTCCAGCGGCAGTCCAGCTCTGTACCTCTCCAGTCGCCCGGCCTCTACCCGCCGCCTCCACGCGCCAGGGCCACACCTCGCCTGCTCGAGCCAGCGCCCCGCTTCGCCTGCTCGCGCCGCCGCCCCTCCTGCTTGCACCGTCGCCAGGCTGCCTAGCCCGCTGCCTCGCGCCGTCGCAAGGCCACCCTGAGTCCCTGACCCACCGCCTCCACTCCCTGAGCCCCACGTCGTCGCCCCGACGACCCGGTCCGCCTCTCTGTAAGAGTATCAAATAACATAGCCCATCCCTCCGGTCTAGCTTGTTTTTAGTATGAATTATAATACTTGTGTTTATTGATAATTTCAATTGACAATATTATCTGAGAAGGCTGCACATCGGCTTGGGTTCAACATTATCATAGATGACGGAAACAGAAAAATTGTCCCTTGATGAGCAAGACTGCAAGAGACCACTCTACACCAGGGAATATCCCCATTGTAACCCATAGCATAACTCTTTTAATTACTTTTGCCAGTTATTAGCTACCTGATTTTTCTCGTATGCGTTAATTACCTAAAGTTATACACGAAATAGCCTAAACTCGCACCATTTAAAAATGTTCACCTTACGTAGAATCCGTGGATCAAAGGGTACTCGGAGGGCCTCCCCCGGCCTTTGATTCCCTCTTGGGCGGGCTTCTTAAGCTCCCTCTGGATTCGCCGGGCCTCAGGCTCAGTGATGAGGGACTTCACTTTTCAGATTAAAGATCACTCATACATGACAGGTGCTCCAAATGGATACTCATTCGAATTTTTTACGATTCAACTAGCTGTGATCATGATACATGGGCAGACTGACACAAATCCATGGAGATAGTAAAACGTCCTAGCAACAACGTTCACAAAGTGTGTGTATGCACGTGCCAGAGTTTGCTGTGTAGAAAACTTCAGCTTGGTGGATGGGTTCCATTCTCACCGGCTGCACAATGTCTAGGGACTACTGCTAAGTAATAACACGCCCAGCTACTTGGTATGCAGAAACCCATTAGGATGAACTTGCATACATCTTCTCATATCCTTCTCAATCCTGGCTGCTGCAAAAATGGATGATTTGGAGAACACTGCTACATTATTGTAACATAACACATCATGATATGAACCCAGCACATCATCAATTACTGTCTTTAGGTCCAAACGCGAACAGTGCCATCGACAGATGATGTCAACATGGAAGCCTTTGTTGGGTGATAACTGACGCTAGTGACCTGCCGAAAGAAAAAGGTACACCATAATTAGAAAAAAAAATGGGGGAGGGAATGCCAATTAATCAGTAACAATGGTTTAGTCAGATTTATGCAAAACAAAGAAATACCACGGAACTATGAGCTCGAAAGCTTGCCACAACAGGTGCATCCACTAACTCCCAGAAGAAAACAAAACCATCCTCAGATCCACCAACAACAAATGCATCATCGTTGGTCAGACAGCAATCCATCTTGAATGACTGGAAATATGAAAGGGTCAAAAACTAAAGAATGAAGGCACGTATAGTTTTAATCTTGCAACAAAGGATAATAAGTAACTCATTATGTCAACTCATAGCTCAAGTGTTTCATTCACAAACATTAATTGCCACATCAAGTTGAACTATTAGCACTATAATCCAGAAATTATGACTATGAATTCACCGATTTAATAAAAGCTTTTGTGGGAGATACCTTGCATATATGCCCTTTATACTCTTGTAACAGTTCCCCTGTGGACCTAATCAATGCAACAGAAGCCAAACGTTATGGTCACAAAAAAAAAAATCGTTTATGCTGAAGGTAAAATTGCAGTGTGGCTCACTGCATAGCATTTTACTTGAGACCCATGTATTCCACAGAATGACATGAGCATAACCTCCTTGTTTAGTCAGTTTTCATAGTGGGAACACAATAGAACAGGATTTGTGCCAACATGTACAGCAACATTAGACTTAGTAATGCACCCCTGAGACTTGCATTGAAAAAAAGAAAAACAATAAAACAAAACCACCAGTTATGACCTTAACCTTGTATATTCCTTTTTCTACTATTAAAGAAGCAAGTGCAGCTTATGAATAATGAACAGAGTCATCATAATGCAGACACTGTAAGCACAACAAAATCATTCAGAGTAGCCACACGGACCAAAAGCAAGCTATAGCTCCTAAACTGTGAAGTGGTTCGATTTAATCACAAATACTGAAATACATTGTGTAGCACAACAGTTGCACATTAAATTCTATTAGCTTGACATGTACTGCAAACTGTGAAGACCAAGGAAAAAATGGTCCATTGGACATTAAAAAAGGTAACAAGTTCCATAATGCAAGGCTTCCTTGTCTAAGTAAAAGAAAAGTGGAGTCTGGCCTTCTGCATCACAAGTTATGTCCAATAAAGGAATGGAGTGAGCCATTCTTTGTTGAAACTGATGTGGAATTTACTGTTAGCATAAGTTGCTGGCCATGTCATCTTTCAATTAAAAATTAATGGAAGGGTGTGTTCACAGGGTGTGATTGTCAGTCTGTGAACTAGAAGATGGACTGCCAATGTTGAAGTATAAACTACTAAGCAGCTTGCAAAGAGTACTTACTTGTCTATAAGCCTCACAGTAGAATCTAAACAGTTGGCTAAAAGGCAATTGCGGTCATTTGACAAAGATATACAGTTGACAGGATGCCCCAAATTGTCGACGGTCTCCCTGTTCCAGCAAGAGGGTAACAAAAGTATGAAAGTATGAAACCATATAGAACCAATTGAATCACACATAAGTATCTGATCATACTTCTTTTTAAAAAAAGTGGAGCACCGAAAGTTTCCTTTAGGAACCCAAATATAACATATCAGAATTGGTCAAGTTTCGAGAGTGGAACAATGTGACTACTCACCTACCCATGCGAATGTCAAATGTGCGGACAGTACCATCAACACTGCCAGCAATTATTTCTGTGCTGGTTACGTTAACTGACATTACACTATCTTGAAAAGTATCAATTGTCTGCAGCAGGTGAAAGCAATCACCACAATCCCAAGTATAAGTGATAAAAGAAAAGGCACTACTACAACCAACGAGTCCATGTCTTTGACAATAAAAGACTACCTGAATTGGATCACTGCTCTGTGACCTACAGTCAAATGCACGCACCGTTTGGTCATAACCAGCTGAGACTACAACCGTGTTAAACTCATTAAACTTCACTGCATTGATCTATAGAAGGCAGAATGGAGATATGTAAGCAATATTAAAAATTATCAAGAATCAAACATCTGTCATCCACTTTTATCTGCTTTCAGTATCATCAGCAGTCACAATAATCATATTGACAATGTATAGTGCTAGATTTAAATGCAAGGACTACAAAAAAAAGAACATCATTACAGAAGTGACATCTCAGCACACTTCTTTCTACACTAGTAGTATTTTAGGAGTGTATACAATTCAGAAATTGACTACTTGCTACTAGATTGCTAACGCTAGAGTAGTGGTTTCATGGCACTATCCACATTGAACTATGGAATAGATGTTGTTTGATTACGAAGTGCAGACTGCTCTGTTCCACTTACAATATCA
Source organism: Zizania latifolia (assembly GCA_000418225.1). Taxonomy (NCBI): domain Eukaryota; kingdom Viridiplantae; phylum Streptophyta; class Magnoliopsida; order Poales; family Poaceae; genus Zizania; species Zizania latifolia. The sequence continues at coordinate 167,553 of KE372754.1, read as the reverse complement.
AACTACTATTAATTCTCCCATAACTACAATTGCTCTACATACCTAAAAACAACCCTAGCATTGAAATAGCACCGGCACTCCAGGCACTGATAACGTGGTGCTGAAACTACTCATAATACAATGGTGTCATGTGTACTGCTCAGTTCAACTGTAAATCGTAGAACAGTTTCACTAGCACCGACATCAGCATCGGCATCACTGTGAAAATGGTCCATACCTCGCTGTTGTGGCCTCGGAACTTGCGGATGACGCGGCCGGAGGCGACGTCCCAGTAGAAGATCTGCCTGTCTCCTCCGCACGACACCAACTTGGCGTTGTCCCTGCGCACCAGCCCGCCCAAGAACCAGGAAACAGAGAGCGATCAGAGGTCGTCAAATTCCCCACTAGGCGCGCCTCCAAATCAGATGGGGGCGGAGGGGGTGTACGGAATCGCAGGGAGGAAAGGCAGCGGGGTGGCTTACGAGGAGGAGTAGACGTCGCGGACCTCGCGGCCGTGGGACTTGTAGGTCTTGACGAGGGCGCCGGTGTGGGGGTTCCAGAGGCGGAGGGTGCGATCCTTGCCGCAGCTCAGGCAGTAGTTGCCGTCCCGGTTGAAGCGCACGGCCAACACCGCGCCTTCGTGCCCCGACAGAGTCCGCGCCTCCGACCGAGGCAGCTTCTGCGCCGCCGCCCCCGCCGCCCCCGCCGCCGACGACATCGCCTCCTCCCTCCTCCGGCGTGTGCGACGCTGTGGATGGGAAGGGCAATAGGACGAAAACGTTGTCAGTTGGGCACTTGGGCCGGCCTTAGTGGTCTGACTGCTCCCAGAAGCGGTCGGATCAAGTCCAGGCCCATTCGGAACTTATTAACAGCTTATGCTTAAAGAGTTTAAAATAGAAACAGATTGTGTGTAAGACGAAAAAATTATAAATAGTTTAAGTAATAATTATACGCAACAATATAACTAATAATTAGAATCAATCATATCTTTATTTATCGAATAATCATAATCCTGATTATTTTAATGTTTCATAACGGGTCTAAATCTCCCAAATTCAATCTCAGGATTCTCTAATTAGAGCTAGGGTTTTAGAAGTACAGGTTATCAAATAGTTGGAGGTGAGAATATTCTAATTGTCACAAGTTGGATGCCTTTATAATAGTTATGGCTGATTCAATTGAGACATCACCCAATGCAACTTGAATCATTCTTTTACTTTGTAAATCTATTTTTTTGTAGTTTAGCCTTAGCACTAACCATAATTCATCCGTCTTTATCAATTTGAGTTATAAATCTCTCGCCTTCGTTGTGAGTGTGTGAAATTTTTTAGATTTGTCGTGAAAAACTTTCAATTCACTGGTGACACGAGCCACGCCCCTAAATTACTATCCAGATCGGCTTTCTAGTTGATTTTTTGGGGGTTTTCGCCATGAATAAAACCCTTTTGGATGGCATCATGGATCTGAGACAACGATAATACTTTAAACCCTAGATCTAGTCCGGCCATAGGTCCACCTATTCTTGGTTGGTCTTAGTGTTAGTGATAGAAGATGACTTTATACTTTTATGCTAAGATCGTCGGAACTCCAAAAAAAAATCGGCATAGTCGCACACCCACAACCGCAACACTAGCTGAAACAAAAGTTCATTCGCCTGACCGAACTTTGTCCTAGAAGACTTCATTTCTATCTTTTAACTGCCCTCAAGAAATTTTATTTCTTCAATACCCCTTGTGTACTTACTACCTATCACTTCACAATACTATATATATTCTTACTAATAAGGGCTATTTTAGTCATTTATTCTTATCACTAATTTATCAACTTTATAAAAAAAAAAGTCTTTTGGGACAGGGAGTATGTTTAATGGGTGCTCCCTTGTACTGAATGCTTGTTGATTTTCGTAGCAAAAAAATGAAGACATCTGTGATGAAAAATAATAATTATCTATGGTGTTTTAGTTGTTGAGAAAATCCCTTTCCTAATGAGATGGCGATGGCAATAGAGGGAGAGAAAATTGACACAGAATTAAAAATGTGAAAGCATGTGAACCGTGGATGCAATAATGCATTTTCAGTCCAAAGAAACTGTACAGGCTGTTCTCTGGGCAGCCTGACCTGGAAGATAAGAGATGGACCAGTTACTCCACGAGATTGTGTCTGCTCGTCATGCAAATCATCCAAAGAAGAATACTTGGCAAGATATGCGATATTCTAGAGACTAGACGTAGTCAATTGATAGAGTTGTCACTCTCAATTGATAGTAATTTGATTTGAAAGGCAGCTCATTTGAGAAAAAAATATATATCCTCATGCTTGAAAAAAAAAAAATCAAGTATAGTGCTTCTCGTGATGAATTTTGTGAACTTTTTTGACGAAAAGGATAAAAAAAAGAGGAAGGTGCAAGTTAACCTGTAGATTTCCACTCCGATATTCACATCATGTGTGCAGGTCGTCGGATGATTTCATATTAACACAGGCATGTTTCAGAGATGGCATTGAGATGTTATCTATTTCAGTGTTTCAGATGTACAAATCCAGCTGGGGAGTACTTCCAATTCTGCATTCTGAGAAAGTTCGTCTTCAGATTTGGGAACGAGAACGGCTCTGCACTTCTTCAGAGACGATGCACCTTCCACGCTTCTGCTGCCGGGCATGCACGATCTGGTTTCAGAATTCAGACAAGGGGCTCATTTCAGATAAGTCCTGTAATTCGTGATCACCAGATAGGAACAAGCTAGGACGGTTGGTCGCTTGGATTAAAGCATTAAACTACACCGTCGGACCATGAATTTGCAGGAGTGGTTCAACTAGATAGGTCTCATTCAACGTCATTCACGGATGCCTCTGTCCTAAAAAAATTGCTAGTGGTTAAGTGATCAGGTTCAAAAGTGTTTTACTAAAGCTGTATTTGATTCAGCTTTTTTATCCAACTTTTTAGTTGAAAAGCTGAAAGCTAAACAAAACAGATTTAATGATAAACTAGTTTTTCCAAAAACTACAATTGTTATGTATAAATTGGACAAACTGTAGAAGTTACTCTCACCCTAACTATCCCAAACTTCACAAAAATTATCTACTACGTCATTGAAAGTTTAGAAAGTTGCTTCCACCTCGGCTTTCTCAGTTTTTCTACAGCTCACAGCATTTTTTTTAATCTACGGCTCAACCAAATACACCCTGAATATATAACTGGCTTCCAAGTAGCAGATTGTATTCTTGCTACCCCTCTCAAGCAAAACCAAACTCAAGCAAAAGATTTCGAGTGGAACCGAAAATTCGCATCGAATCATAGATCAAACCAGTCTCAAAGTCTAAGGATGTGCTAAAAGTCTTGATCCACACAGGTAATTTTACCATTCAATGTCTGAACCTTTGCATGCATCCTTAGCTCTGAAGAAATGGATCAGGAATTCAGGATCCGTGAAACTTACCTTTTCTCCTGTCTCTGTCGTCCGCGTTCGACGCTAACAACCGTTGTCCATCGATGCATAATTGGCTGATGGATCTTGACTTTCTCGCTTGCTCCACCAAAGGCACCTAGTTTCTTACTTTGAGGTGAAGAGCAGATGAGACGTAGCTATCACACGGCTTCACCGTTTTAATTCCTGACGTACAATATCTATTGTGTGATTTCAGTACTTTTCGTTACAAATCATGTCAGTTAAGCAGTAAAGATGTACTATAGGATATTAAATTTAATTATAGATTACAATATTTTAGAACGGAAAAAGTATATATATTACACCATGATCAGTTTTTTAAGCCCTGGAGGGATATCCTAGCGAATACTCCTACCTCTTGGATATCAATCAAACAGTTTTAAAAAATATGAGATAATTTGATAACATTGAGACGATAGTCATATCTCACCAGATTTCAATTGAGAACTCAATCTAATTTGTAAAAAGACTTTCTGTGTATGATCAGTCTCCGTTCTCCAATTGGCAGGTTCCATCTGGATATATAATTGCACTGGCTCTAATTAATGGAGTATTTAATCGCGTATGCATGCGCCCCATTACGCGGTGACCATGAAAGTCTCCTTCAGGCCATTAACTAATACTATTTCCTGTCCCAGTAAACTTTTTTAAACAATTCTAAGACATATTAAGTGTCTCTTATTAATTCTGTTGGTCTAATTTCCAGTAAGCTAATTGTTAATGTTACTTGGTTAATTGGAGCCTATTAATTATGCACGTATTAATAAAAAATAAAGTTAAAATACAGTTTGTATGAGACAAATTTTGAACATAAAAACAAAGTCTTCACGAAACAAACATGCTTAATAGTTAAGCACCTACTTATAATTATCTACAAAATTGACTAAGCACATGGTGGTTTAGCATATACTTATTATCTACAAAATAAATGCACTCGGCAATCTCATGGATTCTGGAAGTGGGGCATATCTGCGTTGTAATGTTCATACCCGCAACGCAATTATGCAAATGCAAACAACGAGCACGCGCATTATTAAGCATTATTTCGCAAGCTGGGAAAGGGATGGTTTTTATTGATCCGAAGCATGCTGCTGCTCCCCTATAAATACCTGTGCTATCTACGGATCTCTTCCCAGATCAACTCTATCTTCTTCTTCACTTCGATCGTCTCTGTCTGTGAGAAGGTTCAGTGTGTTGATCGATCAGCTGAAGCTAGGTAGGTAACATGGCTGAGGAGGACAAGAAGCACCACCACCACCTGTTCCACAGGAACAAGGACGAGGCGGCGGAGGAGAACCCCGGCGAGGTGGACTACGAGAAGAAGGAGAAGCACCACAAGCACCTGGAGCAGCTCGGCGGCGTCGGCGCCATCGCCGCCGGCGCCTACGCTCTGGTAATTAAAAATAATCCATCTTATCTCACATAACTGATCACTATCTCACACATAGTATCAAGCTAGCTAGATATATTGCAGCTGAGCTAGCTGTAGTATCTGAACCTGCGTGCGTATGCAAGTGTGCAAAATTGATGCCGATTTGATGCATGCAGCACGAGAAGCACAAGGCGAAGAAGGACCCGGAGAACGCGCACGGGCACAAGGTGAAGGAGGAGGTGGCGGCGGTGGCCGCCCTGGGCGCCGCCGGCGTCGCCTTCCACGAGCGCCACGAGAAGAAGGACGCCAAGAAGGAATCCAAGAGGCACGCCGACGACCAGTAGCTATCTATGCGATATACGCCAAGAGGTGTGGCTGCATGATTACGCCCGCCTGCTTCGTCGTTCCATCTTGCTTGCGATTTGTCTGCTGTTTTCTACTATAAAATAAGCGCGTTTGCTCTGCAAAGTTAATCAATTTCCGTGAGACATGCACTATCTACGGTCTGTCTACTCTCTGGTCTGTGGTCTCGAATTTGATCGAGATCGATATGTTCTCCATTTGTGCTGGCAAAAAACAGAAAGAAGTGACAGGAAATCGTGCGCTCAAGCATTGGGTTTTGTGTTGATCGAGCTAAAATTTCGGAGGAGACGTAAGATTGCGGGAGGACGGTAATCCACGAGAATGAAAATTCCGGGTGATTATACCAATTGCCAAACAGAGGAATCTGCAAGACCCTATGATTACTGGACATCTTTACAAAATTTCTGGAACCAAACAAACTTTTAAAGACAGAACTGAAAAAAATCGATGAAAAAACCGTAATATAATCTTTAAAATTAGGTTAATGTAACTTTTGGGGAAAGAGAAATAAGCACCATTAAATACACGTAGGTTTAGATTTATGTATACAAATAAAAAAAATCAGATGACTTTATTGACCTTTGTATAGCCGTTCATGGCAGATTGATTGAGATATGGAGAGAAGGAAAATTTGACAAAATCATTGAAATTTCAGAAACTTGTTGCGCTCTCTCTCTCTCTCTCTGTGTTCTCCTCCATTCGTCACTTGGTCTTCCACAACCTCCAAATAATTTCATTTGGTAACCGAGGGAGTAACGATGCGACAGGGGAGCAGACTACTCCGAGTCCGAAACCACATGGACACGAAGATTATTTGCTGCTGTTTGGAGCGAACCTAAGCCGCCGGATTAACAAGCCTTTCCTCCCATCATCACGGCCAAAAAGTCGCAAAAGACGACCTCACGCAGGCAGCTGCCCTAAACTTTTGTTAGTTTGCGTCAGACCTTTGCTTGCTCGTCTGATAGACCTCTGTGCTGTGCACATTGGGCTTTGGGCCTTTCTTTTTTTCTTTTCACTACAATTTACATAGGCCTGTAACGCCTGTTTGGGACCTTTTACCAGCGTAGTCCTAAAATCTTTAGCCACTTAAACAAAAACATCCTCCTTCTATATAGTTTATTGTTAATTTATAGCTTTTAAAAATTCATAAGTCATATAGAAAGTAAAATTTACAGTCTAAATAAGCAATAAGCCCACGTTGAATCATATTGGTGAAAAAAACTCTTGTTTTAAAACTTCTTGAGCTTATTTGATATCTTCTTCTTTACACAGTATATTTTTTTTATAAACAATAGTATTATAAATTAAACACCAAACAAATAAGTATAGGTAATATAATATTTTTATCATACTACACATACAATAAGCTCAGTTTTATATACCGTTTGGAACAAGACAATAAGCTTTTTAAAGTTTTTTGGACATTATCTTATTTAGACCATTAAACTTTATCGTTGCGTATGAACAACAGTATACCACGAGAGTACCCACAGTAAGGTTTTGGTTAGGCTTTGGAGAATTCTGTAGATAAATCTTGATAGTTATCTCAGTCAATGAGACGGGGAGTCTTTTTAGACATGTTCGAGTTTTCCGGAGGATAATAACCCTACTCCTGTATATGTAATCTGGGCTTAAGGGTTGAAAAGGAGCCTTAAGCATATTAACAAAATGTCTTCAGGTTAGAAAAAATCGTCTGTAATAGGCTCCCCTGATTCTTTTATATATGAGAGAGATCAGGGGTTATAATTTTTAATTAATATGTCCCATTAATGACCAATTATGAGGGAAAACGGTCGGTTCGTAGGTGATAACTCCATGCGTTATCAACTGTATTGATTAGATGATTACTCATTGTGGAGTTTAATGGAGCGGCCTGACATTTGATGGCGACTGTCCGAGTGTCGACAGTCGAGGGAACCTCCTGAGTGCTGGACTCAGGGAGGCTTCAGATTTCCGACTGCTGCCTGACTGTTTGATAAATCCGACCGTTGGCTGGTCGTCTTTAATGCTGCGTCTGTTGACCCCTCCTCCACTCGGTCATCACAAACCTACTCGAAAGATAACCCGGGATTATGTTTCCGACAAACTTAAACTGACTTATGAATAAGCTAAAACCGTCTAAAAGGAGCCTACATATTTCAACCATATTATAAAGCTTAGTAACTAGAGAATTTATAAAACTAATATTTAGAAACTAAAAACACTGGCTACTTCTTAGACCTCAGATTTTTAATCTCTCAAAACAGGCGCATACACAAGGTCAGTGCACCTCACTGCCTCTCTCTCTCCCTGATAGATAGGAGTAGTTGGTAACCATTGCCGGCTTGCCGCCTCCATCTCCGAGCTCGCACACTGCGAGGTGAGAATAGCTGGAGAGAGAGCAGGAGACGAAACGCAATGGCAGGTGTGGCGTTCTGCGGCGCGCGGTGTTGTTACTACTTCTTGCCGTTCGTTGCGTTGCTGCTCTGTCTCCGGTTCGCTCAGCCGTCTCAGGCGATCGAGGTACCGTACGTACGCGCGATGCGCCATGCATGGTTGCATCGATCTTGCCATTTTGCATTTGGTCAGTTTGTTTTGGGGCGAGGTGTCGAGGTGAACATGGCCGGCGACGCGGATGGTTTGCATGGACGTCCGCACGATGTACGTGTTTGTTTTCAGGTGCGCGGTGGTGGGTACGGCGAGGAGAAGGTCCCGCTGGCGGTCATCGTGCCGGACCCCTCCCCGGAGCTGTCGCCGACGCACGCG
>KE372754.1:106217-131161 GCA_000418225.1 Zizania latifolia | reverse complement strand
AGTTTAATGATCATCTGAAACAGTGTGGAATTGTTCCACAGCTGACTCCGCCTGGCACGCCTCAGTGGAATGGGGTGTCCGAGCGGAGGAACCGAACCTTGTTGAACATGGTCCGGTCGATGATGAGTCAGGTTAATCTTCCATTGTCTTTTTGGGGACTTGCTTTAGAAACTGCTGCTTTCACGTTAAATAGAGTCCCATCTAAATCTGTAGAGAGGACACCATATAAGATATGGACTAGGAAGCGTCCCGAGTTATCTTTTCTAAAGATTTGGGGTTGTGAGGCTTATGTAAAGCGTTTGACGTCTGATAAGCTGACACCCAAATCTGATAAATGCTTCTTTGTGGGATATCCTAGGGAAACCAAAGGATATTACTTTTATAACCGGGAAGAAGGCAAAGTGTTTGTCGTCCGGAATGGTGTTTTTCTAGAGAATGAGTTTCTCTCGAAAGGGATTAGTGGGAGCACGGTGCATCTCGAAGAAGTTCGAGAGCCACCAGAAATTGTTTTATCTCCTACTAAACCGCAACTCGAGATGCAAAGTGTTGTAGAACCTGTTGCTGAGACACCAGCCCCACGACGGTCGGAAAGGTTGAGTCGTGCGCCTGAGCGGTTTGCGTTTCTGACCACTGGGCAGCGCGACGTATTATTGTTAGACAATGATGAACCTAAGACCTATACAGAAGCGGTAATGGACCAGACTCTAAAAAATGGCTTGGAGCCATAAGATCCGAGTTGGAATCCATGCGAGAGAACCAAGTTTGAAACTTGGTCGATCCACCCGATGGTGTAAAAACCATTGAGTGTAAATGGATTTTTAAGAAAAAGATAGACGTTGATGGAAATGTTCACATCTATACGGCACGATTGGTGGCGAAAGGTTTCAGGCAGATTCAATGTGTTGATTATGATGAAACGTTTTCGTCCGTCGCTATGCTAAAGTCTATCCGGATCATCCTAGCGATTGCCGCATTTTATGACTATGAGATATGGCAAATGGATGTCAAGACGGCTTTCCTCAATGGAAACCTAAGTGAGGATGTGTACATGACACAGCCTGAAGGTTCTTGATGATCCAGGGAATGCTAGGAAAGTTTACAAGCTGCAACGGTCCATTTATGGGCTGAAGCAAGCTTCTCGGAGTTGGAACCTTTGTTTTGATGAGGCAGTCAAAGGGTTTGACTTCATCAAGAACGAAGAAGAGTCTTGTGTTTACAAAAAGGCTAGTCGGAGCTCACTTGTGTTTCTGGTCTTATATGTAGATGACATATTGTTGATTGGAAATGATATTCCTATGTTAGATGCTGTTAAGTTTTCGTTGAGAAAAAGTTTCTCAATGAAAGATCTTGGAGAGACAGCATATATCTTGGGCATAAAGATCTATAGAGATAGATCGAGAAGGTTAATTGGATTAAGCCAAAGTATGTACATTGACAAGGTATTGAAACGGTTCAATATGCAGAATTTCAAGAAAGGTTTCCTGCCGATGTCACATGGTATTTCTCTCAGCAAGAATTAGTGTCCTTCGACACCTGATGAGCTGGAGAAAATGAGTGCGATCCCGTATGCCTCCGCAATCGGCTCTATCATGTATGCCATGCTGTGTACATGCCCAGATGTTTCTTATGCTCTAAGTGTTACAAGCAGATACCAGTCAAACCCGGTGCTATCACCTGATTCGTGAGATAATAGACAGAAGTGATGTGAAGATATGCAAGGTGCACACGGATTTGAACGTAGCCGATCCGTTGACGAAGCCTCTCTCACAGCCTAAGCATGAGGCGCACTTGAGCTCAATGGGTATTAGATACTTGCGTGAGTGAGTCCAGTGTATGTGAGAGAAAGTGTCTTGTCTATGCTGATGTATATTTGGATAATTTGTTATCTTGTTCCTTGAATAAATGTCTTTTACATTGATCAGCAAGTTGATGACTTATTTGTAAGACTCTTTGTGTTATGATGTTGTTCAAAACGATCCCTAATCTCATATCGTCATGTGAGATAGTGATGATTTATAGATTAGCACATCCGTCTGATTGATGATCATGTTTCACAGATCATAGACATAGAGATGTCAAATTAGTGATGTGGACTCATGTTAGTGAACATAGAGTTGGATAGACCCACCTTGAGATACTGCTGGGATTGTTATTGTAATGTGCCATCAGTTGTCATCTCAAATGGTGTACCTGCAGAATCCTTAGACCTGAGATCGTCATTGATTCCAGAATGTGTAGTAGCATACTTAGGGGCTTCCAAACGCTATTCCGTAACAGGGTAGTTATAAAGGTTGCTTTCGAGTGTGTCACGAAACATGTCGCGGGATGTGAGCGGTCAAGATGGAATTTACCCCTCCTAATAACGGGAGAGACGTCTCTGGGCCCCTCGAGGTAGATGGGTTGGAAAAGTGCATGGCCATGCCACTATGACTAAAGAGTTAGTCATGATTGAATCCACTACTTGATCGAGTGAAATGTCGAGCTATCCAACAAGGTGGCACGTATCTCGCCTTGAGCTTGACTGATGTCGTGTGGTAAAGGGATTGTTGTGTGTGTATATCAAGGTTCAGAAAGTATGATTTTGACTTTGTATACTTTCGGGGGTCAATATGTGCTGCTAGGTGCCGCTATTGATCAGCTATCTGGAAAGGAGTTTTCGGGTAGTGGTTGTTTGCGTATGAACCTATCGGGTCACACGCTTAAGGGGATGGAATTCGAATCTTGCAAAGAATTGGTTCTTGTGCAAGTGGGAGATTGATGGAATTGTGCCTAAGAAATTCTGGGGGAACCGGAAGTTCTGGTTGTAGCCGGAAGTTCCGAGTTCTGGAGCATCCGGAAGTTCTGGTAGGACCAGAAGTTCCGGATCTGTCCCAGTGTTCGATTTTCTGGACGAACCGGAAGTTCTAGTTGAACCAGAAGTTCTAGGTTGAGAATTAATTCGATACAGAAGGTCTATTTCGGAAGTTCTGGATGGGATCCGGAAGTTCCGGTGGCCAAAAGTTCCGGCTATAGCCGAAAGTTCCGGACCGCGCGAACAGATTAGATATGTTGGGCTTTAATGCAGATTAAAGGCCCACGTTGGTGCACTATATAAAGAGGGGTGGGGGCTGCTGTTCATTGTTACTCCACCCTAACCCTAGCCGCCACCTCTCCTCTCTCCACGATCACAAGTGTTGTGGTTGATCTTCTAGATCTCGCGAGTGGTGCTAGCATGCCGGCGCGAGGTGATCCCGTTTCTGTACGTGTGGATACCGTAGAGGCACCGTTGCTGCATCGGTGCTTATCTTCTTCCTGCGGAGTTTGCCGGATCGTCGGATCGCGTTGTCTTCATTGCTGGATCACCGACGAATGAACGAAGCTGGGAGAAGAGTTGCTCGAGAGCGCGCTACTCCAACTCTACTTTCGCTGCCCGAGTGCGTCTCGTGGTTCAAGGTAACGGTCCATGATCCCATTACACCCATGGTTCCTGGGCTAACGGGGTAAATTTTTGAAATTAAGCGCTAGCGTAGCCTCCCCATATCCCAACAGATCTCACCGGTGTATTGTGTGTTTATAAGCGTATTGGCTTTATTTGTCTTGCGCGGAGCTAGGTGTTCAGGTAGTGGTACGAAAATGTATTGTACGGGGTTGTTGAAGCCATAAAAGCGTAACGATGCGTTCCCCGATAGGTTAAAATTATTCGGAGCTGATTTATATGCGAAGTCTCTCTCTAGAGAGACGTTAATTACCTTTAATTGTAGTGATCCTTGCCTCGCGAGGCATTTTGGTGGAGGCTCCAGAGGTTCGGAGACCTTAGACCGAAGGGAGGCCTGCGGAGGGCCCCATAGCCCCTGGAAAGCCCTAGAATGGAGGGGGGCTTCTCAAGCTAAAGAGAGACTTGCGGAGGGCCCGTAGCCCCTGGGAAGCCCTAGGTCGAAGTGGGGCTTCATAGGCTAAAGGGAGGCCTGCAGAGAGCCCCGCAGCCCCTAGGAAGCCTTAGGCTGAAGAGGGGCTTCCCAGGTTGAAGGGAGGCCTGCGAAGGGCCCCGCAGCCTCTAGGAAGCCCTAGGTCGAAGGGGGGCTTCCTAGGTTGAAGGGAGGCCTACGAAGGGCCCCACAGCCCCTGGGAAGCCTCAGGCCGAAGAGAGACTTCCTAGGCTAAAGGGAGGCCTGCGGAGGGCCCCACAGCCCTTGGGAAGCCCTAGACCGAAGGGAGGTTTCTCAGGCTGAAAGGAGGCCTGCGGAGGGTTCTTAGCCCTTGGGAAGCCTTAGGCTGAAGCGGAGCTTCCCATGTTGAAGGGAGGCCTGCGGAGGGCCCCGCGGCCCCTGGGAAGCCCTAGGCCGAAGGGGGCTTCCCAGGTTGAAGGGAGGCCTGCAGAGGGCCCCGTAGCCCCTGGGAAGCCCCAGGCCGAAGAGGGGCTTCACAGGCTGAAGGGAGGCCTACGGAGGGCCCCGCAGCCTCTAGGAAGCCCTAGGCCGAAGGGGGGCTTCCCAGGCTGAAAGGAGGACTGCGGAGGGTCCGTAGCCCCTGGAAAGCCTTAGGCCGAAGGGAGGCTTCCCATGTTGAAGGGAAGCTTGCGGAGAGTCCCGCAGCCTCTAGGAAGTCCTATGCTGAAGGGGGGCTTCCTAGGTTGAAGGAAGACTTGAGGAGGGTCCCGTAAGGAGGCTTCCCAGGCTGAAGGGAGGCCTGTGGAGGGCCCGTAGCCCCTGAAAAGCCCTAGGCCAAAGGGGGGCTTGCTAGGTTGAAGGGAGGCTCGCGGAGGGCCCCGCAGCCCCCTAAGAAGCCCTGGGCCTAAGGGGGGCTTCCTAGGTTGAAGGGAGACCTACGGAGGGCCCCGCAACCCCTAGAAAGCCTCAGGTCGAAGGGGAGCTTCCCAGGCTAAAGGGAGGCCTGCAGAGGGTCCCGCAGCCCCTGAGAAGCCCTAGACTGAAGGGAGACCTGCGGAGGGTCCCGCAGCCCCTGGGAAGCCTTAGGCCGAAGAAAAGCTTCCCAGGTTGAAGAGAGGCCTGCGGAGGGCCCCGTAGCCCTTAGGAAGCCCTAGGCTGAAGGGGGCTTCTCAGGTTAAAGGGAGGCCTGCAGAGAGCCCCGCAGCCCCTAGGAAGCCCCAGGCCAAAGGGGGCTTCCCAAGTTCGGAGGTATGCTTCGAAGTTGATTGTGCAGGTTGTGGTAGATAGGCTAATTTAGAACTAGGCTCCCCACGGACGGCGCCAACTGTTGGCGTAATCAGATAATACGCAACAGGTTTTTAGTGTTTAGAACCTCAAAGGATTCAAAGTGTAGTCAGGGGTTCGAACTCTGCCCGAAGCCTCCGTAATGGATAATAACCTTCGTGTAGAAGTAGTATCGATTACCACTATAAGTGTTCGATCCCCTTCCCCTTGCAAGGAGGAGGATATTTATAGACACAACATAAATAGGATGTTACAAAACTATCCTCTACTTACAACCGACTATAGGAGTGATATACAGATGATTACATAGGGGTAACATGGTAAAATACCGTATGAATACCGTAAAATATATGTCTTGTCAGAGAGGACTGGAACCCCTAGTTTTGGCCCTTACTCCGGAGTGATTTTAGGGCCTTCGAGTCAACCTGGTGAAGGAGGCTCCGAACCTAGTGAAGGGGGCTCCAAAGCAATCTTTTAGTTAGAGTCTAGAAGTCCTCGAAGAGTGCTTTAAAATTCGATGTCTCTTAATTACTTCTTGGTCAATCCTTAAGTATAGTGAGAATCATTTCCCCCAACAATAGTTATGGCTGACGGGTAAACAGACAAAGCGGGTATGAGGTATGTCAGTTATATTACTATCTATACCTATATTTGTTTCTCTATCAGTATAAAATATGACTTAATATCATATACACGAATATACAATTAGAAATATATCTAATCCTAGTAGGATTTTTATCTACAAATAAACGAGTAATCCGGCAAAATTGATATCTCTGGCCACAACGATACCACCATTCGAACACGATTGGTAATCAACCGGTCGGTGGTCATTTAATTAACCCATGGGGTGGTCTTCATGCTGTGTAAAATATTGGTTGTTCTAGAGAACTTGGAATAGAAATGACACGCGCGCGCGTTCATGAACGCTAATAGCCCATGTGCGCACGGAACCCCCCTTGCTTCTGGGGCTCGAGCAAACGGCCGGCGAATGTTCCTGTCTTTTCAATGTGACTTTTTCAGTCGTCACAGCTTAATCAGTCAATTAGTGAAATCAATAACCTAATCGCCTAAGCTAAGTGCTACCTAATGAAGACTGTTCATGGCTCATCAAGTAGACAATCAGACAGTGATGACCTCGATGTGCAACAAGCATCTGCTCGTCGTCAAAAGCAGGCCGAATCAGGTTAAAAATGCGGTAATCAAGGAGTGGTTTTCCATCATTTCACCATAAAACAATTTGCGTAAACTAGTCCAATAACCATCAAACCGCATCGATAATAGCAGTAATTGATTCGAAATGATTTTATTACCACTTAAATATCTATGGTTGAAACACAAAGGAGCTATGCCCCGTTTTAAAGTGATAATAAATTATGGATTACATAACGGATACACTTGTCAAGTTTGTGGATGATACAATTTTGTCAAAAAAAAACGTTCTTTATCTTTATTTGTTGGAAAAGTTTTTAAAAAGTTTTTAATTTTATAATATTCAATTCATCTGTTCATGTTCTTAACTAGTTATCATAAACTCAATTTTATCTAAGTCGTTATCTATCAACGCTTTAGAATTAGAATGGGCTTTAATAAATTTACCGTGATGTGAGTCTGTGACGATGGCCAGCTACGTAGAGATCAAGTGGTAGATGGTGGTTGTACGCTTGGTTTGTCCAATCAGAAGCGGAGATCAGAACAGAAGTTCGAGCTGATCTCTTCTTCTTCGTCTGTGGTTTTATTTTCTGTGAGTCTTAATCACAAGTTAGGCATGTCATTAGTGACTAAGCCATTTGGACAACTGAACACTCGCAGATTCAAAAGTCGGCCTCCCGAAAGGGAGCGACGGCTACATTAAGCAGAGAGGAATTCAGAAGGGTGATCTGACTGACTAGAATGCATGCTTGTTCTTGCATTTTTCAGGTTATTCGTAGCCTCGTAGGTCTCCGTCACAAACTCGCGCCTCAATTTTCGTCCCTGCCTTTTTTTTTCTCAGATTTGGCCTTTGTCTTTTGGGTTCGTGGAGATGATAGGTGAATATTCCTGCTACAAGTTTCGAGAGTGACTGCTCACTCGTCTATAGTTTGGATCCGGACAATACAATCTTGCAAACAGCCAAGACAATTGACAAGTGCGCTTCTGAATGTCTGCATGCCGGGCAAACGCGTGCCAAGATTTCAGAAGTTGCATAAATGAATGTCAATATCAAAAGATTTCATGTTGGATTCCGATCCAAATTCTAATTAGACTTAAACAAGAGACGTCTTAAGACTCTCGTGTTAGACACACAGCGTTTCTCTCCGTATATACATCTTGTATGTAGCGTCAGGAGTGAAGAAGCTCATTGTAATTCCATATTTCTATACACCTCTCGTAATAATGAGTTTTGCTATTCTGACAACTATAATTTTTCCCGCAAAGTTTTTCTGAGTTACGTTGAATTGACTGTCCACTCTGATATGTAACACTCAGAGCAGCCATCATATATACTGTGGCAACCATCGTTTGGTCCTCTGAGCCGATGTGCCCATGATCCCATTCAGTAGCTAGCTGCTCTAAAGAGAGTGCATGTGAGGCAGTAGCCAGGGTCACAGATAAGCATTATTAAAACTGATGCCGACTCAGGTTTTCTCCGTGGAAGCCCGTTCGCTGCACTCAGCAGCAAGTATAAGAGCAGGTATAATAAACAGATATAAGTAGATTAAAAGAGTTGTTATATTAGATTGGTGTTGAGATGGAGGAGAAAAGAGAGGAGAGAAAAAAAAAGCAGGCTATTAGCTTATAGCTCGCTGATACATAGATTCCTAGAAACTTTGTGAGATGATGAGGTGGATCACACGTTAAATATATAACATATATAGATAGCTAACTATTATATGAGTAAACTGTTAGATCAACTATATGTGATATGACATAAATATAAAACCAACCGCTAGCTAAATTAGCCTTGCTCTAACAGATCGAAATTGTGTAGTTTAGTTGACACAGGTGAGCGCACGCCTGCCGGGCTATCGCGCTATGGATGCCTGTAGCCTTCACTAGCTCACCTCTTTCACCTCAACTCTGCGAAAACCCAAAAATTCTGTCCGGCGATGAATTGCAGTCAAACACTGAGTGTTTCTGCACCACAAGTTGAAGGTCGAAAGGTTCAGGCAGACACAACATTAGAATTTTCTAGCCACTATGAATGAATACTTGTGCCCAATATATGTTAGGTTTGTTGCTCGAGCATCAGAGTAACTCCAGCAGTTTTCCTAAAACCCATTTTCTATATCTCTCATATAGAGGATGGCCATAAAAGATTACATTCCTATATAACTCAGGTCTCTAGCAGCTTCCCTAAAACTCATTCTCTATATTTTTAAATTATTTTTTTATTATTATCCAACGGTAAAAATTTTAAAGGCTATTTTTCTAACGACTACATTTCCAACAGCTATATTTTTATCGTGATTTTTTAAAATTTCCTAAATAAGTAAATATCCTCTAATTAGTCCAAATAATTGATCTCAAAAACATCTTAAAAATCATACATAAAATAAAATCTTCTTTATTTTTCTTCCTCTCCTTTTCTTTTTCTTCCTCTCTCCATTTCTCCTGCCTCCTGCTTGCGTGTTTGTTCTCTAAAGAGCGCGGCACGCGAGACATTGAGAGGGGCGGCGACGGCGAGACGGCCAGGCGAGGCAGCAGTCGGACGGCCGGATGGAGTGGCATCGGGACGACCGGGCGAAGCGGCGGGGCAGCCGCGGGGCGACAGCGGGATGGCTGGGCGGAGCGGCAACGTGATGGCCAGGCGAGGCGGCACGGCGGCGGGCACTAGGGCCGGCAGGTGGCAAAGGGCACCACAGGCCGGTGTGGGCTTCACGGCGGGCACTAGGGACCAACAGGCGGCAGGTGCTGGAGAAGGCGGCGGGTAGCTAGTGGAGAAGGCACGCACAACACGCGAGAAAGGCTGGATAGGAAAGAAGTTTTGTTTCCTACGTTTAGGGGATGAGGAGAGAGGAGTATGGAATGAGATAGGATAAGAGATAAGGTAGGAAATCTACTAGAGGCTGATTTTTACAGCAAATACTCTAAATTTGATTATAGAAAAGCGGATAGGACATCTGCTAGAGATACTCTCAGAATGCGAGGAATCCTACGGAGTGCTAGATCAATGCTCAGTATAACTGAGTAAGAAAATTGAAGAAACCCTACAGAAACAAACAGGCACTGATGCGTCAGCCCCTCAGTCTGATGTTGAGGATACGACTATATCCTTATGTGCAAATGCTACTGACAATGAATCAGAAAGAGCACTGGATTATTCAAGCAGCACAGGAAGAAAGAAACCAAAAAAGGAAGGCCATAACATTAAAAGTCAGCAACGAAGTTGTATTGAGAAGGGCTTACAGAAGAAGAAAGTCCGGCCAGAACAACCCCCAATGCAGTGTACCATGTTGCATGCCCATCAACCTGGAAATGTTTTATTTCAGGTAATTTCAGCATTTTTTTCCACTATATGGCTGTGGCGCACTGTGATAGCAATCACTTATTGATTTTATCCAGTCTGTTCTACCATAGGAAGTTGGTTATTTATATAATGTATTTGGCTAATTAAATTCCTTTTTAATATTCAGGGGCTTGACATTTCTGATCCATTTCCAATGGGGCAACTAAATTATGGAGGAATGCAGCCACAGCCAGGCTTATGCCCAAGCTTCCCTACTGTCTCAAGAGAATGTCAATAATTGCCTGGTGCTCTCATCTTGAAAAGGAAAGGTGCCCCTCGCACCTTATCTGAAAATTTTACTTAAGCGGATGCTGCTTTCAGGAACTTGGTTTTGCTGCATATCACACTTCTCAGCCATCATGTAATTACAGGCTCCATCTGACAATTACCAGCACAATCGTCAGGATGTGCAAGCCATGAACGAACTGTGATCTCTTGCAGTAATTGTCAGATGGAGCAGAACAGTAGACTGTTTTCTGATAGCTCTCTTGCAATAATAGTCAGGATGTGGAAGGCACAAACAATCCATTGGGAAGTAGTAAACAACATTGCATTTCAATTAATTAAGTCTAGAAAACAAACACGATTACAGCATCACAAGATAGCAGACCAGGTTACCTATCTAACCCGACGAACACATATTCTAATCTATGGACCCAAATCTAAAATCCTGCCAGATGTTAAGAACACAGAAGAGGCGCAGAAGATAGGAGGCAGTCACGACGACTCCAGGCCTAAGCCCTCTCACCCCTGATGCGGCGGGCGAGCTGGATGTCCTTGGGCATGATGGTGACGCGCTTGGCGTGGATGGCGCAGAGGTTGGTGTCCTCGAAGAGCCCGACGAGGTAGGCCTCGGCGGCCTCCTGCAGCGCGGCGACGGCGGAGCTCTGGAAACGGAGGTCGGTCTTGAAGTCCTGCGCGATCTCCCGCACCAGCCGCTGGAACGGGAGCTTGCGGATGAGCAGCTCCGTGCTCTTCTGGTACTTGCGGATCTCCCGGAGCGCGACGGTGCCGGGGCGGAAGCGGTGCGGCTTCTTCACGCCTCCCGTCGCCGGGGCGGACTTGCGCGCCGCCTTGGTCGCCAGCTGCTTCCGCGGCGCCTTGCCGCCCGTCGACTTGCGTGCCGTCTGCTTCGTGCGGGCCATCGCCGGAGCCGGAGAAGAAGAGCGGCAGAAGATTCGAGGGGAATCTGGAGCGGATTCGAGAGAATTGCGTGTGGTTGCAAGCGCCGGATTGGGTGGGTATTTGTAGCGGGGAGGAGAGGCGAAGCGGGAGTGGTGAAATTTTCGGAGCGGATGGGCGCGAGCGCGGGGAGGCGTCGGATGGAAACGGACGGTGCAGATGAGGTAGGCTTGGCCCCGCGATCCGTGGGTTTGGGATAGCTGCGTTCTGATTGACTGAGCTTGCGACGGGTAGGATCTATGGGCCCAGCGGTCAGTGGGCGCTAGCTTTTGGTTTTCGGTCTGGGCCGGAAAGGAAATTGGGCTGCCTTATGGGCCGTATATTTGGGCCGGAACATTGCTGCGGGCTTGCGGTCTGACAGCAGAGGGCCCGGCCCACTCGAGGATCCGGAACCTTCTTCTCGTCGTCCTCACCCACCCTCGCCTCTCCTCATCCCTCTCGCCTCCCAGATTCTCGCCGCCTCCCTCGGCGACCTCGTCTCGCTCCTCTCCGGTAATCTTCCATGCTGTTCCATCTCGCAGATCCGAGCGATCCTTCTCGCCTGACTACGCCTTATCCCCCTTGTCTTCTATTTACCGGTACTCTGTTTTTTTTCTGCGCTCTCTCATCGCCGAGCTGTTTTCCTGCAGTTGGAATCGGGATAGTTCTTGGGTCGCCGGCGGCCGTCGTGAGCATGTGAGTTGATCTGATCTGTCCCCGTGTTGCATCCATTTCTCGCCATCTTACTTGATAATCGATTGGTCGGTGTGGGAGTGTCACGAGCGATTCCAACGGATCGACGCACGTTGTGCGACCCTGCCTGTATGTTATGGGGTTAGTTTTATGAGGATTCGGGCGCATTGATCGGTGCCGGCTTGATTCCGTCGCATGCGCAAACCAAATTTCCAGGGCGCATTTCGGTTCGTCGATGTTTGTGTCATGGGGAACTGTGGAGGCACGACTTTACTGCATGTTCTAGATGCGATATATCCACGCTTGATTCTTCGTCGTAGCTTAGGGGTATCCTCCTGAGGTGCCAGAGTGCTGGATCTAGGAAAGAGGTCAGAATCCACGCTTGACTTGCCTTCTGCTGTTGTTTCTCTGTGTGCAACCTTGGTAAATCGAACAGGTGTAACTTATTTTTCTGTTTGCATCCATATTCTAAGTTTTAGCCTCTAGTTTTTAATATTTGGAAAGCGGAATAGTACTGGGTATTATGATTCAGTGTTTTCAAATTATTTGGTTTATGTAAATGTATGGCAAGATATTCCCGGTTATTGATTTTTGGAAATTTGTACTGCATTTATGGTTTTGCGTTTCTGATACTATATATTTGTGGTAGTTATAGAAGACATCCAGTTGTTTTCTGTTTATTATATCTCATGAACTTGTACTCTATTGCAGGTCAGACGAGGAGGTATCTGATCCAAAGGCACTCCTAGAGGAGCGTTCAAAGGCTAAGTGTGTGTACCAGTGGTATGAATATCAGGTAATATGCTTTTCTGTCGGTAAATTCTCAGTTCCTGTTGATGGTCTACGTGCACACAAGCGTGATTAGTTTATTTGTGAATGATATATCCTATGAATTTGCTGTATGAATGGATGTTCAATTAGCCCAATAACTGGGTCTATTGAAGGGCATTGTTTTCAGTTCATTTAAAAGTCATATATGCTGTTAGTGTTAGATGAGCTTACGTCAAGTGTTCCCTTCGAAATATGTTTTCTTTGCATCCTTGTCAACAGAATGCATTTAATTTAGTTCCGTACCGCCTGATGCTACGTCTAGAAGAGAACCTTCCATTAATTTGGACCGTTCTAGGAAGTATATTGCCGGAAGAGTAGAAATAATAGTTAGTTAGCAATGGTGTATATGCTGGGGTATAACTGTGTTGATACCTATATGGCTATATTTTGAGCAACAGTGTAAGTAGTCTATCCCAAACAAACTCCCAATCATGTGCTAAAATGGTGGCATTAACATGTATTGCTGGGAGCCTGTACCTTGCAGAAATGGTGTTGCTGGTTGGTGGTTGCTTCTAGACCATGGGTAGCAACCGTGTATAGGATTTTGCAAGTTAGCAACCATTGTGCTACTTACATACACATAGCACAATTAACTTAATAGTTAATAGACATCACATTTGTTGCTTTGGTGTTTTGTGCTTACTTTCTAACTTCACATGCTAGTAAAACCGACTATCTAATTGTTAGTTCATCCAAGCATTAGAGGTGTTCAATGCTCTCTATATCACTATATATATATTTTTGGAATACATGTTGTTCTGGACTTATAGTACCACTGGACCTGATCTTATTCCATTTATGTTGTGCACAGAAATGTGTCAAGAGAATTGAAGATGATGAGACTGGTCACAAGCATTGTACTGGTCAATACTTTGATTACTGGAAATGCGTCGACAAAAGTGTGAGTGTTCCTTGCATGGATATTGTTGATTCAACAAGCCGCTTATTTCTGTATATCTATTTTAATGAGCCAAAAATCCCAACCAATTGCATATGTTTGTTATTGCATGGATGGGTACCTCTTGAAGTAATGTACTTCTCATAGAATGTTAATGTTTACTTCAATCTTGTATCTGTGCCTTTATAATCTAGACCCACCATAATTTGCGACCTAGATATTCTGTTGATCTTCAGATTAATAGACAAGGAATTTTAGGCTCCTTGAGCATGCTGGCTCCTTTCAACATTATTTTAACTTTACATATTAATTTCCTCATGGCTAGTGTTAAAACATTGCTTATGTTGGTTATTTTTATCATACAGGTTGCTGAGAAGCTCTTTGATAGCTTAAAATGACAAGGGAAATGTTCTCTTTGCTACTATATACTCAACAGTGAGAATAATTATATCGCATCTGCACCCAGTAGACATGTCAGGCGCTTGGTATCTGTAAGAAATGTTGTCTGTTGGGTAGTATGACAGTTTTTCAAACGTCAATTTCCATTTTATTGCTCCCAGAGGCATTGAACACTCGGCCTGTTTCATACTGGATTCTTGGCTCAGTCTTTTTTGTTTACTTTTGGGTTCATAATTGATATATCCCCAGATTGTGGCTGCTTACGCATGCTATCATCTGCCTTTTACATATTGCTTCTGTGATGTTATTGTGCATGTTGCCAATGTCTGGATGTGTGTATCAAATGAGGAACAATGGCGTTAGCTTTGTTGTATACAAATTCTGAGTAGAATGCTCCAAAATAACAGATAGAGATTTTTATTTTGTTATGGATAAAATGAAACATGTTGGGAGTCATTTGCGTAGTGTATTTCTATCTGTTGTCACATGGCGTGGATACTCGGTGGTCTCTAAAGAGAAGCCTGTGAATCTGTGATGATGCTATCAATGCCCTTGCTCATCTCGCCTGATGACGATGCTTATCTAGTGTATGGAGTATGTTCCTATTCGCGTCAATGGCGCTGATAGCTGTTCATAAGATCCTAACCGACTTCACCATGTAGTACTAGCTTGCATTTTGGAATATCAGCAGCGGAATACAGAAAAAGGAGAATATTTTCCCTCTTTTCAAGCGCCACCCTCAAATAAAACCATTGTGGAGAATAAGATGAGTGCTCAATACGTGAATTATATGTCCTTGTCTATCAACTTAAGTATTTTGGTAACTGATTGTATATGCCATTTAATTTGGTATTTGAGTTTTATTGTTGCCTGACACATTCAGATAAAAAGGTTGCAGTTGACTTATATACATTCAATTTTTGGAAGGAATATTCTCTTTAGCGAGACTAAACGTATGGATAAGATCTCATCATTAAGACATTTTTGTTCCATCACACTTTATCCCACCAATCAAACACTATCTTAAAATATAAAGTATAAGTAATTTCTCCGCTCTTTTCACACCCAATGCAATACTACTTAAAATAGATACACATATGACATATTAACCCATCCACATTCACATAAAGTAAGGACATATTTATTTTGTTACGGTGTTGTTAGATGGTAGAGTATGTGTGTTCCATTGCATTGCTAAAATTTGATAGGGTTATAAATGTTGCAAATAAAACTTGTCCGAGCGTTGCTTTAAACCTGAGCAATTTTTTTGAAGGCAAGAAACCTTGAGCAAATATGTGAAAGACAAATCTTGTTTATCAACAATATCAAACCATGGTCCACAGAAATGATCCGCAGTTAATGCAGGCATCGAGATCACGTCTAAAAATCGTACGGCGTGACGAAGCCTTCCGGTTGGAGAGACACGAGGAACGGCCGGACCGGCGGCGCGGCGCCGTCGCGGTCGTCGCAGCCGGACGCCTTGTGCGGCTCGCCGAACAGCGGCTGCCGGCACGTCGGGCAGGTGGAGCGCGCCAGGAGCCAGCGGTCGACGCAACCGACGTGGAAGCCATGGTTACATTTGGGCAGCACCCGCACGCGATCGCCGGGCTCCAGGTCGGCCAGGCAGATGGCGCACGCCGGGCTCTGGCTGCCCGCGTGCAGCTTCATCCCGGCCGAGTACACCGTCGTCGGCATCGCGCGCAGCGCCTTCCGCCTCACCCCGGCCCGCACCGCGGACCCCAGCTCACCGCCGTGATCTTCCGCCGCCGCCGCCGCCGCTGCCTCCTCCGCGGGCGGCATCATCCGGCTGCCTCTCGAACACCGGAGCGCGCACCGAACGACCAAGTTGAGCCCCAGCGCGCAGATGAGCGCACACAGGAGCACGGCCAGGATCATGACCACGTTCGCGTCGAAGCTGCTCGTCCCGGCGGGCCCCGCGCCGACGTCGGCCGCAGGAGCCTCCTGTCCAGCCAGCACCTGGCTCACGCCGGCGGAGCTCTCCCTGTGGCCGTACGCCGCCGGAGCCAGCAGCAGCGCCCTCCTCGAGTACACGTACCCTTCCTGGATTCTCTGCATGCTTCTTTCTTCACCCGTCCAGTGAATCAACCTCTCTGCTTACTGCTTACCAATCTGTTCAATGTTCATTTGCTTCCTAAGCTAAAATCACAGCCTTTTTGACCTCTTTCTCTGAACACAAAAGACTAATTAACTCTGCAGGTGTGCTGTAACAAGCAAGTAAGTATTTCATGTGCTGAGCCTGACAAGTATATATAGGCAATCACTAGCATTGCTACAGAAGACAATGGAGGCAGAGGCTTTTGGGCATGCAAAGGTCAGAATGCTAATCACTAAACAAGCAGCAGGTAACATATTATGGTAGGGTGATGAAGCTTTGCTTGATTGACAGTGGTGGCTTTCTGGTGGGCATGAAAGGGGCACTAGCTAGTGTTGTCGCACCAGATCTTGTTTGCTTGATGATATTAGTATGAGGGCTATTTGTTTCAGCTCCTAGCAGCTGCAACTACTTCTAGAATCTAAAGTTGAAATAAAAAATCTGAATACTAGATCCAAATTGTGAGAATCGGTAGTTGTAGAATCTGAAAATGAACTAAAATTCATAAGCTGAAAAACGTCAGCTTCTCTAGATTCTTACCAGCTAGATACTCAAACCAATCAGCTACTCAGACTAGCTAGCTACTAAGAATCTCTAGCTAAAACAGGCCCTAAAGAGTGTAAAGAAGCTAGCACACATGCAACAAAGAGGATTAGAAAAGCTAGGCCATGTGGCAGGGGGGAGGGTGTATCTTTGAGCTTTGCTAGCTCAGATTCATGGCTAAGTGGACTTGAGTCAAACAAAGTCTGTTCCAGGAAATGGAACAGATAGACATGATTTTTTTAGTCTACAAGATAATGGTGAGCACTGCACTTAATATTGCCCATGACTTGTGCACTGAACCTGAATTATATGAAGCCCTGAAGGATGAAATTGCCATGTAATAATGCTATCAATCTACAGCTTTCTTGTGTAAGCAATAGTAGGAACCATTCTTCTCCCTGCAGTGCAGGAGAAACAACTGCAGCCTGAATGAGCGAAGCAACCTAGTTTAAGCTGCTAAGTTGCAGTAATTGACATTTATTAAATCGTGATCTTTAGGAACAATCATGTCTGCAGTAAAATACCGATGAAATGGTGCATGTTTAGGCATATAATAGTGAAGATAATAAAGCCACTGCTTACCAATAATGGCTCGTATTTGCAAGTTGCAAATGTTTAACCCCCAGTCTGAGAGCACCTGACTCCTTGATGCGTCGGTGTCTCCATGGTTCTGCTCATCAGGCCATCGACTGCAACTCTACCTGATTCATAAATCAAGATTCAGGACTTCACTCATCTGCTTTTGCAAATCACTGTCTGCTTTTGATGAAAGTTTTGTAAATCCAAAGCACCGGTAACCTTTATAAGTGACTTCGAATCACATCCTGATCCATCCATCACATCTTGATATCAAGATTCCATCTTCCTCCTTTTTTGCAAAGATTATGAAAGTTAAATATTCAGATGGGAACGTGCTGAACTGAGATTAATAAATATAAGATCCAGTGCCATTCCATATGACCATATCTAATCCTTTAGCTATCGCATTATCATAGGTACTTCATGCATTGCTTGTGGCAAATTTATGTTGACATGTACACTTCAAAAAGATTATCCTTCCAATATTACAGTCATGGCCAACAACAAGGAGCAAAAGGAGAATAAATGGATGCACACTCAGCAGTTATATGCTGGACAAAACCTCATTACGTACAGGAATCAAATAACGATTGCCACGAATCATGCATGATTGATCAAAAGGCAAATGACCAACAAAACTATGATAGTGATCTATGATATTAACCTTATCTCCGGTTTTAATCTTACATCAAACATTGCAAAGCAGTATGTCATCTTAACTACTATTTTCTTATTACAGTAAAAAAATTCTAATCTCACTCCTTAATCTCCAGCTATATCTCTGAGTAAACAAGTAGCTTGCAAAGCTTATCCAATCAGTGATGCATATCCAGAAAACACCTGCTTTTATTGAGCTTTCGGGATGGAGTCCAGATAATGATGAACAATAATATTAGTGCATCCAAGCTTTCAGTCTCATCTGATTGAAAGATTGCCCTTTTTGCTACTAGTGGCAATAATATGCTGAGTCTACTACCGCTTAATACAAAACTGGGGTCTACTAGTAACCCACTTATTTCCACATTAGGCCTGAACTTTTACACATCTCACTCTGACAGTTAAATTTTGTTGCAGGCCTGGAAAATGGAGGTGAGACAGTAAGATGTCAAAGTTATCATCAAGAACAGTGAAAGTTTCTTGTTAAAAAAGAAGCAGCAAAGTTAACTTCGACAGTTCTACCTACTAACCTAACCATTGAATATAACAAGGCGATACTGTCTTGCTTGTAACCTTCCACTTTTAAGTAAAGGAACTATGGCTAAGATGTGGCAGGCAGGCAGGCAGATGGAGCGTCAGTCAGTGTCTGTTTCATTTCTGTCACTTCATTGCAGCAACATCATCTAAAGGCAATTATCATCCATCAATTTAATTGTAGAATCAAGACAACAACAGTTAAGCTGCACTGCATAACGCATTACGGCATTATTACATATATTAGGCATCGGTACAACGCAATACATTAGGTAGGATTATTAACTTGGCGGACAACAACTAAAGCTACACTGCATAACTCCCTGTAGTAAGCTCACTTCTTGTGAAGGATGCAGAGGCAGTTCTCCTGACCTACATCTCTGGCAATGCAGGGAGGCTGGCACATTCCATCCTGGTACCAGGCCGCCCGCTTCTCCACCAACTCGTTCAGGAAATAGTCAAGCTTGTCAATGGTCACATTGGGCATCACCACAACATGAGCAATGTTGCCCTCACAAGCGAGCTGCCACCTGCGGACGAATTCCTCATCCTTTGGCCTTTCAAACACCACTGTGCTACTGAGCTCGTTGAGCATGGCACCAATTCCTGCTTCCCTGAGACGATCTTTCAGGTAGTGTGCGTTTCTCAGGCACTTTTGGACTTCCTTCTGAAAGCCTCTATAGCCTTTCCTGTTAAGGGTGTACCATAGGAAGATTGGAGCATGGCCGTTCCTACTTCCCATGATCGTTGCATCTCTTGATGCTAGATATTCCACATTGCTAGAAAGGGCATTTATGTGCTCCAGTCTTGTTATCTGGACACCACATGGCATGGGGCATCCTACAAACTTGTGTCCGGAGACACTGACACTCCCAATAGGCTTCTTAAATGTAACTTTAGGTGCCTAGTGAACAAATACATGTATATAACATCAGGAGAATGAACTATCTGAAACCATTAAGGACAAATCTGCACCAAATTCGGCGCAGAAGTGACTTAGTGGGGATAAATGGACATTTACCTTCTTCACAAATGGTATCATCAGTCCAAAAAGAGCACCATCGCAATGGATATAGAACCGATCTTTAAAGCCGCTTTCTTCAAGTGTTTTGATAACCAAGTCAAGATCATCAACAGCCCCCTTAACAGTTGTCCCTGCATGTTAATTTTGTTTAAAAGCAGAACGTATGCAACAATAAAGCACTAAACTGGAACATCGGAGGAATGGGACAAGCTCACCAATGTTGACATTAATAATGGCAGCTTTATCTCTGTTTAGCAACAAATTTCTCTGAAAATCAGCACAATCTATTTCCCCAGAAATAAGTGTGTCCACCTTAACACATTCCATCCTGTACATCCTTGCTGCTTTGAATACTGAATAGTGAGACTCCCGGGAGGCATACAGGATTCCATCAGGGAATACCTCTCTCCTGCAAAACAATTTGTAAAGAAGATTTAATACAGATTCTACAGAAATGCCAATTTCGAAATTGACACATTGCAGATCAATATAAGGTCTCTTCAAGTACTAACCCAACAAGGATACCATGTAGATTTCCTTCTGTGCCACAGTTTGTAATGTACCCCCAGTACTCATTCTTTTCTAACTCCCAAAGGCGAGCAAACCAATCCAATACTCCCACCTCAAACTGCCTGGAATGTACACCATAATTGCTCTCAATGAAGGGATCACCAAGGTTGTTGATGGAGAAGTGCTGCAGCTGGGAAAGTGCACCATAATCGAAGTCCAGGTTGTACGGGTAACCTTCATCAGAACAAAAAGACATAGGATGGGATTAGTTCCAAAAAGGGAAGAAGGATAATATGAGATTTGAATGGATCAATTTATCCCACTGGGATCCATGTTTTATGCATATCCTACCCTACCCTTCTCCAAATTTAAGGATGATTGGCATTACAGTACTGTTTTTATACAGAAAACAGGAGTTCCAGCTAGACACTGAGGCTCAATTTATTGTTGTTGTGTTGTGCTTGTTTTTGAAGTTACTACGAAAATTAAAATTTATTAATGTTATAGTTTATTTTAAAGATCGAATTAAGGTTAGACACCATATGTTATTCACCTGTCACGTTTTCCTAAGTTGCTCTAATTTTCGGATTTCAACAATATTACTGTTTGCAACATAGATCAAAACAAAAGTGGATTGCCAAACAGCGAAATGTTTAAAATCTGTTGCAGCAAATGGGATTACCATATTCCACGGCAATACCAAACAGAGCCTAAGCATATTTTGGAGCAATAGTATGACGAGCAGAGCTGACATTCATTTTACGATGAACAACAGTACACAGCTATTGATGATGTTGTATAGTCCCCAAGCTTTGCGGACCAAACACAGAAATTCATGTGCAACCTAGTAAGACTGTAAGAGTTTCATCAATTTCACAACAAATTTTAAATTTTCATAATAACTCGTAACAATTGTAGTTGCAGTTGAACTACTGCATGCTGCATGCACATTACACTTATCAATTACCAATCCACAATGGACATGCCTAATTACCTGCGCAAAAATTTTAATATTAAGCTACTGATAAATTCGCGCTCGAATTTGCCCATATTCGCAACCGCCCGATTGAAGCCTAAACTACGAGGCATTCGCAAGGACGGAGTGGGTAAAGGCAGCATTTTGTCTCGTAATTGAGAAAAATAAAATGGAACGGCCTGGCCGCGCGATCCGCCCCCAAATCGTCGCCGGTCCACAGGAATCAGATTGGAGATGGAAGAAACGGATGAGGAGGAGCACCAGGACATACCGAGGTGGTGCTTGGTGCGCTCGACGAGGGAGCGGCGGTAGAGCGCGAGGACGCTGGCCATGGCGGCTTCCCTCTCGCCGGTCTCCTCGTCGTCCGCCTCCGGCTCCTTCACCGCGAAGGACGCCGTGTGCACGTTCCTCCCCAGCACGACCTCCCTCCTCGCCGGCGGCTCCTCCTCCATCGGCAGCGCCCCCTTCCCGACGCCGTTCCCGGCGGCAGCGCTCAGGTCCACCAGCCCGTTCCCGACGCTCCCCACCATGGTCGCCGCAAGAATTACGGAGGCGATCTGCGCAGATCTGGGAGCCGTGGTATACGCTTTATAAGCGGCAGGCTTCGTCTACATTTTTTTTTTTAAATCTCTATAAAAAATTTTTAAAAAAAAACATCTTAAAGCTCTCAACATTTTAACATTAAATACATTTCCAAAAAATCTATATCTCGACTCACTGACGTGTGGGTCTGGTAACTAAGAACTAAGAGTGCAACACGATGTTTAGACTTAACTATTTTTAAAAAAAACTAGTTTTATTAATTATGATGTTGATTACGTTTTTTATTATTAATATGAATAAATTGAACAGCATTCACGTGGCCGGCTCTCATTTTTTTCTTTTTTTGGCTCGATCGCGTTTTGCTTGGTCTGCCGTGCATGGAGCCGTACGTGTGGGCTTTATCTCTTTGTGATAGGGAGATTCGGGTGATTTTTTTTTTATTTCTTCAAATCGGAGTGGATCTGTGCGTCCTTCTCGGTCAGATTTTGCTCGACCACAAGGGTGATGACATGTGACAACATCTCGTGTAACCTCGTCGATTAGATCTTGTTTATAAATTCATCGTCTCACGTATAATCCAAAATAATTTACCAAATTAATCAAAAAATTCTGGTTGTACAATAGAATAAGTAACCATTTCACAGATAGTGAACTAAATTACCTGTTATTAGAACCAACGATTTCAACTAGTTCAAAACCATTTAATCAAAAATTATGGGCAAACACGTAAATGTACTCCCGAAAGAGTAGTAGGTAGATCCAGTATTGTCTGCGAAATTTCAGTTTTTATAAATATTTTTTGAATTTCTATCATTTGTATTTATACTGGAACAAGAGAGAATAAATATTTATCGGTTTATGAAACGATGATACATACGGGCAGCATGTTACGCTAAGTAAGCTGCTGTAAATTTTTTGGGTTTCATTATCTGCTACTTCGGTTTCGGTTTGGTTCTTCAGTTTTGGATAATTAAGCCCACCCCTAATTGGAGGTCAACATGTCAAAATCTTAAGTTGATCAGCGTGGGATACTCAGTATCTCGTATGATGTAGCTGGATAATCCTTCTTTATCCTTATAAACATGGTCATAATAAATTGTTTTAACTATTTTTCAAAATGAATCTGCGTGGAGCTTTATATTGATACCTAGGAAAAACAGTATAATATTATAGCCTAGTCACCACCTATGATTAAGACAAACCGAAACGATTGATAATTTATCGTTATAAAAAGTATATTTGATTTGATTTTTTATATGATCTATATGTCTACATAGTTTTATATGTGTCAGTGGTCCATGATAACATAATTAAGATCATAAAAGTGATAAATTATCGATTTTACGTGCCGCTGACAGTTCAACTGTTTCTTTCTACCAAAAATTCTGTGACCCTGTACAAGTTTTCTTCTCCAGTCAATGCGAACCGTTTTTTTTCTTCTCTTCTCTAACGAAGCAACAAATCAATGGAGAATTTTGTAAGGGGCAAAGAAAGAAAAGATGCCATTAGAATGGCATGATGTGTGTGGTCTTGGAGTCGTAGCCGGCGAGGCAGCTCTTGGCGTTCACCTTGAACATCTTGAGCAGCTCCGACGCCATCTGCCTCGCCACCGGCGAGCACCCGCTCTGCATCAGCAGGAGGAGCTTCGTCAGCCCGCCCTTGGACGACGACGCCGCCTCCACGGCGCGCCGGTCCTTGTACCGGTGGCACACCGCCCAGAGCACGGACACCGCCGCCTCCGCGCCGCCCATCCCGCCCTTCATCATCTTCGACACCACAGCCGGGATCGCCTCCTCCGCCTTCTCGCACAACGCGGCGCGCCCCTCGGCGCAGCCCAAGGCGGCCTCCAGCACGAGGAGGGCCTGAGCTGGGCAGCCGGCGTCCGTGGCCAGGACGCGCACGGCCGCTGGGACGGCGCCCAGCCGGACCATCTCGGAGCGCGCACGCCGCGTCCCCGCGATGGTCGCGAGGCAGGAGAGGCCGACCTCCACGGCCTGCTTGTCCAGGCTGCCCTTCTCGTCCACGGGGCCGATGAGCCGGATCAGTTCCGAGACCAGCTCCTTCGCCTCGGCGACCGTCGCCTTAACGTCCGGCGTGGCATTGCGGAGCAACGACTCCACCAGTCTCGCCGCGTCCACGCGCGCCTCCAGGCTGCTCCCGCTCCGCAGTACGCGGGCCAGCGACGCGACCGAGGACGCGACATCCGCGCCGAGAGCGGCGGCGACCCGCTTTTTGTTCTCCTCATCGATGCAGTCGGACGCGGCGATCACACCGAGCACCCGGACGGCCGCCTCGACGGCATCCGTTTCCCTTCTCCGGAGCACGGCCGCCACGGTCTCCGCGGCGCCTTCGGCCCTCGCCAGCGCGTTCTTGTCGAATTCATCGACGCCGTCGTCAGAGAGAAACGCGGCGAATTTATGCAGCACCGGGCAAGGGTCCGCGCCGGGCGCGGCGATCTGACGGAGAAGCTCCGCCGCCGCAGCTGCCGGCGTGGGGCCGACGGCGGAGGGCGCGAGGCACGAGGACGGGGCTGCCGTCGAGGCCCACAGCGCGATGAGCCGGCGCAGGGTGAGATTTGGAACAAGGTCAGTGGACGGCAGCTCTAGCATGGTTGCAGGGCAGGTGGTGTTGCCGGAGTCGAGCCACCGCTGGATGGAGGCGCGGTCGTAGGTGACGCCGGTGCAGAGACTCACCGGCGACCGCATGACGTCGAGGGAGATAGGGCACCGGAAGAAAGTCGGCACCTTCACCTCCAGGCCCTGGTACTCCGCCGCGAGCCTGCCGCCCATCTCCTTCCTCCCCATGGATGATGATGGATTGGTGCCCACCTACCAAAGTTCCAAGCTTTCTTGGTGCGCTACAGGTTGGTGCGGCTGCTTGCAATGGCGTCTGATGGAAGGGAAGAAGAGGGAAATGAGTAGAAAAGGAAAGGATGGGACCATGGAGGGGGAGGAGGTTAGTATTATAGGCACTGGTGGTCTTTTCGTTTCACACCCTGATTTATGATGCATTTATGAAACGCTCCACAAATTGTTAAAAATAAAATTTTTATGGGATGGAGAATGGAGAGAATATATTTTCTCTCGGTCAGAAAAAAAAAACAGAGAGAGTTTCCAAGTACCATGACGCAATTTGTGGTCTTTGAGGGTGCGCATTGGAAGAGAAAAAAGAAACTAGATGTGTAAAGCTGAAACTTGGCGAATAGAGCTGACAGATGCATGGTCAAAGAAGAGGAAACGAGACGACGTATGGACGGGGCGCTGACGTCGCTGTCTACGCTGCTTTGCTTTGGCTCATTTTTCTTCCTGCCATTTGTTTTCATGGCTGTTTGGTTTCCACTTATTTATTTTTAGAGACTAAAGTTTAATTCTCCTGTTTAGATGTAGAAACTAAATAGTATTTAATATCCTATACAATGATCATATTATCCCTAATCATTGCTTCATTGAATGTAGAAATAGGCCATAAATGAGGGCGGGGGTGTGTCGACGGGTGGTCGGACAATCCTCCTCGGGGGTGGTCCGAGGGGGTGATTTGTGATGGCAGGGAAGCGCTGCACTCAAGACCCGATGGTTGCACAGCTCGTATGAATAGAACTGACCGGAGGTGACTCGAGGTTTTAGAGTGGTTCGGCCCCCCTGATAGGGTAATAGGCCTACGTCCACTGGGTTTTGATGGGATGTTCACTAGTCGGAAATAGAGTTTACAGTGTCGGATTACACGAGCTAGGGCTCAGAGAATAGTGGGTGTGTGTTACAACTTAGAGAAGCCGTCCTTGCTTGAAGGAGCCTCTGAAGACGTGTGAAAGCGTCTCAAGCCGACTCTAGACGTCTCAAGACTCTCC
>KE372754.1:46930-70836 GCA_000418225.1 Zizania latifolia | reverse complement strand
TTCCAGAATCACTAGCATCAGTCTCAATGGTGAATTGCTTAGTGAAGTCTGGTAAGGCTAAAACAGGAGCTAAGACCAATGCTTGTTTCAAAGTGATAAATGCCTTCTCAGCTTCTGGTGACCAATGGAACACAGCACCTTTCTTCAAAAGATTGGTCAGTGGTTTACTTAATATGCCAAAATTCTTAACAAATTTTCTGTAATAACTAGCCAACCCCAAGAATCCACGTAATTTTTTAATGCTGGTGGGCTGAGGCCAATGCAGAATCTCCTTGACCTTATCAAGATCAGTGGAAACACCATGGATGCCAATAATGTGACCTAAATAGGCTAGACTAGTTTGACCAAAGGCGCATTTGCTAAGTTTTACCTTCCATCCATGTTTTTGGAGTAACCTCAAGCACAATCCGAAGATGCTGCAAATGTGAGACCAAGTCTGGGCTGTAAACTAATATATCATCGAAGAATACCAGGGCACACTTGCGAAGCACTGGAGGCAAGGTTTCGTTCATAACCCCTTGAAAGGTCCTCGGTGCACCAGTTAATCCAAATGACATAACCTTGTACTCATAGTGACCAACATGTGTCTAGAATGTTGTCTTGTGTTCCTCTCCAGCCACCATTCGGATCTGATGGTAACCAGATCTGAGATCAAGTTTGGAAAATATTTTAGAGCCTTGCAATTCATCTAATAGTTCATCAATCACTGGCATTGGGTATTTGCTTTTGACAATGATTGAATTGAGCTACCTATAATCCACCACTAATCACCAAGAGCCATCCTTCTTTTTTACCAGTAAGGCTGGGGATGAAAATAAACTGGTACTACTTTGAATAATCCTAGTTTGAAGCATCTCTTTGACTTGTTTCTCTATTTCATCTTTTTGGGCAGGATTGTAACGATATGGCCTCACATTGACTGGCTTGGCCCCAGGTATGAGAGGTATCTTGTGATCACAGCTTCTTTTGTTAGGAAGTCCTTGTGGCTCATCAAAAATACTACTAAACTCTTGCAACAGCTCTTGTATTTCAACCAGTACTGCACCTTCAGTGTCTAAATTACAAGCACAGAGACAAACCATATACATTAAGGCCTCCTTTTTGAACAACCCTTTAACCTTGTCACTTGTGATAGACTTACAAGCATCTAACTTGGGAACCACCCCTTGAACTTGGATGAGTTGCCCCTGATACTTGAATTCAAGCCATTTATGATTCCAATCAATTCTCATGGGGCTAAACTTTTGTAACCAGTCCATACCCAATATAACATCATAGCTGCCCAATGGGATTAACTTGAAATCATTTCTGTAAGCCCTCCCTTGCAACCACCAAAGACAATCAGGAATTACCCATGAGCATGTCACGTAACCCCCATCAGCAATTTTCACTAAAACTGGACTGATTAAAGGTCGTACACCAAATAATTTCATCCCTAGTCGATCATCCACAAAGGAATGGGTACTCCCGAAATCTATTAACATAAGTAATTCAATACCCTGTATCCAGCCCCTGACACGAATGGTCTGTCCAGATTCAGTTCCAACTAGTGCTTGATATGAGATGGCCATTAGGGTGTCCTCTTCATAACCGGTGGGCTGTTCCATTTCAGATTTACAGTCTTGATCTGGTTTAATGGCATCTAGAAGTTCTTCTACCACATGTAATTGAATGGATGCTGAACATCGGTGATCCCTCCCCCATTTTTCTCCACAAGTAAAACATAAACCCTTGAACCTTCTATAAGCCTTCAAGGCAGCCACTCGATCATCACGTGGTGGAATTTGATTACCCTCTGCACCTCTTTTTTCCTCAGGAGTAATGATGGCTAGGGTTCTGGTAGATAATGGTGAAGACAATGAAACTCCATTGGAATAATTTCTAGGCACATAGTTGATGTTGCTCCTAAATTGATCTCTGCCCTTCCCACACTCCAATGCCTCTTCCTGCAAGAACGCCAAAGCGCAGGCAGAGTCCAAATCCCTGGGCCTTTGCACCATAACCACTGAACGGATTTCATCACATAATCCTTCAACGAACTTGGTGACAAAGTAAATTGAACTCAGTGAGCCATCATAAGCCATGAGCTGATGCATGAGACTGTCAAATTGTTCCACATAATTAGCCACAGTTCCTTCTTGTCGTATAACAATCCAATGCCGAATTAACGTTTCATGCTAGTCATGACTAAATCTAGCACATATCCTTTCACATAAGGCCTCCCAAGAAATGCTCGTAATCTGTGATCTCACTGACTGTAACCAAAATGCTGCGTTGCCTACAAAGTGTAAGGATGCAATCCATGCCCAATTGCCAGGATGATTCAAAATAATTCTCACAATTACTACGCCATATCTGGGGATTGTTGCCATCAAATTGTGGGCAGTTCATCGGTGGCAATTCTCCCAAACCGACCACCCCAGGCGACTGATATAACTGAGACTCAACTCCCAAACCACTCTGCAACAGACTATGGCGCGGGATCAGGGTACCTTGATGAGGCAGAGTTAGGGTTACCTCAGATCTTGCTGCTTCCTTGCGTAACCTCCTGGCCACCTCCGATCCACCCGACGTCGCACTGAGCAACGATCCTACCGGTGGAATTCCTCTATCCTCCTCTGGCTCTCTTGCATCCTCCAATCTCTCAACCTTGACTTGCAATTTATCAACAGCCGATTGTAGTCCTTCCACCTTCCTTTCGATCTGTGGTAGCCAGGACTCCACCGAAGAGTTCAGAGACAGGAGATCGGATCAAATCTTCTGCTCAGACTCCATTCGCCGCACTTCCGCCTCCTCTAACTTCCTGATCAATATGTCTATCTTTGCATCCGTCTCCATGATTCGCACCGCCTGCTTGGTAAGGTATCTAGGCTTCTTCAGATCACCCAATTGCTCATTGAATCGCTCTGAATCCAGCCAACCAGATCGAGGGATTATTTACGAAACCCACAGTTGCCTGCGAGTTCTAACCTCTCCCCAGGAAAAATTTTACGGCCAGATCAAGAGAGTAGGTGTTCAACGAAGCTTTGATACCAATTGTCAAGGGATCGATACAGAATTTGTGGAAATCTCGCGCAAGATCGTCCTACCAAGCCGCCGCCGAGAACTCCTTCCTTTCTTCAGTTCATGTTCTGGGTTACAAGTTGTTTCCCCTTATATACAAGATGTAACATCCCAACACTCGCACAGCCTCAGCCCAAATGTTACACGGCCCATTCCGGACCCACAACTCGAACATTGGGCTTCCTCGCTCTGGTCTGGCACTCGCGCTCTTGCGACACTCCTTCGCCTGGTTTGCTGCTCTGTTCCGCATCCGGCACGCACTCAACAGGTCCCTTGACACTACCCCTCACGCCCATCAATGCTAGTATTGTGGTGAGATCTCACCAAGGCGGCCGAAGGCAGCCTGCACCAGCGGCCAGCACGGCCATAGCAGCTAGTGCTTGCAGGACACGTGTCGGCCTTCTGTCGATCGTTGGTTCATCGACAAGAATGGAATTGACGGACCAGCGATCGACGGGGTTTAGTTTTATCATTTTTAAAAATTCAACCCATTTTTGAAATTGAGAATAAAAATATTGTTTTAAAAATACTTGTACAGACACCGTTCTGCTTTGTAAGCCTATTGGTTGGGGATTATTTAGTTCCCTCTGTCTCCCAAGTTAAAAAGTTTTTCAGTTTAAAATTTGTTATAAATACAATAATTTAGTGATTACAAAAAATACTTTTTATCTTCAAAGTATTCATAGTACTATAGTACTCTGAGACTTGATTACTCATTATTTCTGACTTCTGAGTCTATAATCATCTATTCTGAAGAGAATAGTATAATCTTCTTACTTATCTCTTAAATATAAACATGGCTCGCTCTGACTATGATGATCATGGGATTTGGATTGATACGTTTTGTTTCTGGAGATGACATCTGCTAACTTGTAGCTGCAATCTTTCGTTTTCTCTTTACGTCTCGTTTGGGTTTGTTCTCTTGGATTTTGTCATTGAGCTGTGAGTGGGTACACTGTAACTCTTGTTTGCTTCCCCCTGATGAAATTCTAGCTAGAAGCAACAGACATCAAGCTCTTTAATTTTGGTAGGAGCAGTAAAGTGCAAGACTTCAGAAAACTGGGCTCCTTTTGTGCTCTTCTCATCTCTTATCCATTGTACTTGTCGATTCTTTTTTTCAAGCAGCCATTTGGTTTGAGACTTCATCAGCTCTAGACATAATTGGATACTGGTTGATTGGCTAATCTGTTTTTCTCTGTATTCTTGTTGGCAGTTTCGTGTGTGTCGGATAAGAACTTGGAATTCTTGAAGACGCCAAAACATACTAGCTCCCGGCACTACCATAAAAACAGTATTTAGTGACTACTCTTTAGTGACGGATAAAAGATGCACGTTACTAACAAACTTACGAATATGCCAAGATCAGGTTCTGATGGAGAAGACGACGTCTTCTTCGATGCTTGCGACGATATCAGAAGCCCAACGGTGGCCTCACTATCAGTTGGTTGCAGCATAGGTGAAGCTGGGTGTGGGTATGAGCTGTGGGCAAGTGAACCGATTAGTGTCAAGGAAAGGAGACACAGATTCCTGGAGGCAATGGGCTTTGTCGAGTCTGTTTCTACTGGAGCAGCTCTCGATCAATGGCACGGAGAAATCACAACGGATTGCTCATCTCATGATCTGGAGGAGAGAATTAGTAGCACAAGTGATGTGGATAACGGAAGGAGATGTATAGCTCATCAGAGCCAGCACAATGATCTTACAGGTGACATTCTTGAGGAGGAGGTTGGATCAGATAAAACGTCAACTTCAAATGAGCCTGAGGTTGTGCTTAGATTCTCTCGCCTTGTTCGAAAATTCTTCCGAAATGGCTTCGGTCGCAGCCGTGCTAGAGGCAGCACAAATGTAGCCTCCAGTTCTAAGCAATGTGAGTTCAAGATCTTGTGGGAAAGCTTGACAAGAAAGAAGCATCCAGCTGCCAGAATTTCTCTGGATCATGTTCATGCAAGGAGCTTGAATTCATCAAGCACATTGTCCACAACAAAAGTTCGTTAGCGGAACAAGAAATGGATGGACTTCTCAGCTGTCTACATGTGCCAAGAAATCCAAGCCCACGAGGGTTTGATAAGGGTCATGAAGGTCAGTTCATCCGGGTGGTATTTAGCCAGCGGTGGTGAGGACTGTGCCGTACGCATTTGGCAGATAACAGAGATAGAATCTTCACCCAGTTTGTACAGCAGAGATACTCCTCTCGTACACATGAACAGAAGGGTGTGAAGAACAAGCTGGGAAAAGGCCGAAACCGATCCCTTGCAGTAATACCGAAGAAGGTCTTCAGTATTTCAGAGACACCTGTGCATGAATTCCATGGCCACACAAGTGATGTCCTGGATATGGCATGGTCAAAGTCAGACGTAAGATAGTCACTGTGACATTAAGTGACATGCAAATGCATGAACTTCTGTTCACAACTTCATAATGATAGCAATTCAACCATGACACACAGTTGTACTACCTCCGTTTCATATTATAATTTATTTTGGTCTTATCCAAATTCATCTATAGATCAATGAATTTAGACATCTAGATTCATTGATCTATAGATAAATCTGGACAAGACTAAAATGACTTATAATATGAAACGGAGGGAGTAGGCTTATAGTCTTTGTGTGTTACTGATTTAGTTGTGCTGTTTTTCCTGCAGTTTCTCTTGACTTCATCGAAAGATAATACAATACGCATGTGGAAAGTTGGTTGCAATGCCTACCTAGCAGTATTCAGACATGGAGATTATGGTGTGTGCAAACATTCTAATTTCTATCCTTTTTGTAGAAGGGTTTTCTGATGTTCTTCGTGTTTTCCCCGTATAAAGATTTATGGTAGTGGCATAAAGATTTATGGTAGTGGCCTGATTCCATTTCTTATCGACAGTTACATGTGTTCAATTCAATCCGGTTGATGAAAGGTACTTCATCAGTGGCTCAACAGACGGTAAAGTCCATGTTTGGGATGTTTCAGAGAAGCGAGTGATCGACTGGGACGATACCAGGGATGTCATAACCGCGATAAGTTACAGACCAGATGGAAAGGTTCATATCTCGTCGAAATGTTCCCGAAGCTTTTTTTGCACTAACCGGATGTTAATCCATACACATTTTACTCATGTCAGGGTTTCGTTGTCGGTTCGGTTACAGGGACACGCTTCTATGATCAATCTGGTGCGTACTAGTGCACTTTATTTTGCTGTTCCTTCAAATTTCGTTCATGTTTGGGACGAGTGAGTGTTTTTTATCAACTAAGCATTGTGCATTCTTTTCTGTTCAGGTAAAAACATCGAATTGAACAAAGTAATGCAAGTAAAGAAGAAAAAGAAGTCTGCTGCAAACAAGGTTACCAGTGTGCAGGTTAGTTGCTTTGGTCAAAAAATTTACAATCCTTGAGAAGTCATGAGATATATCACAATTTTTAGAATTAATTTTAGTATCAAATACCAAAATTAATATTAAAATTATAATATCTCTTGATAGCTTCACTGTAAAATCACTCATCCATGTATTCCATTCCGAAGCCTGTCGTTTAGATGTGCCATTGCGTGCTAAATGGATAGCCAATTGGTTAACACCTCGCAGTTTTCTGAAGATGATTCTAGGATCATAATCACATCGGCAGACTCCAAAATTCGAGTATCTGAAGGTCATGGCATCATCAAAAAGTTTGGAGGTAGACTTTCGGTCTTCCTCTTCTTTTCAAAGAGATTCACTTGAAATTTGATCGTTTTTTGGATTTAAAATGGAGCATCTTTGATCGTGTTTGGATCACTGGCGCAGGGCAACGAAGCTCCAAGGCGATGCTGCCTCCGTCTCTGACGTCGGATGGCAGGTACCTGGTATCGGCAAGCATGGACTCCAACGTCCGCATCTGGGACTTCGATGCCAAGGGGAGGAGGCCAGTGCGCTCCTGCGAGGTCTTCTTCTCCGACGGCGTGACGGCGGTGGCGCCGTGGACGAGGACGCACGCCGGCGCCGACGAAGGCGGCGGCTCGACGTCGTCGTCGTCGAGAGGGACGAGGACCCTAGCAGCTCACGCGGGCGCGCCGACACTGTGCCAGTGCCACGACCGGGAGTGCTGCTCGTTCGGGACGTGGTTCTTCGCCGAGGGCATGAGGGTGTCGGCGACGTGGCCGGAGGACATCAACTGCGCCGAGATGTACGACTGCCAGTCCAAGGTGGCGGCCGCCGCCTGGAACATGGTCATGCTCACCGGCAGCCGCGTCGGCGTGATCCGGGCATTCCACAACTACGGTCTGCCGGTGAGGCTGTAACCGGCGCCCGCCGAGACCATGCATGGCGCTCTCGCCTTCCTTAGCTACTGTTAGTGCTAGACTGCTAGCTAGCTAGCTGCATGCACGGTGCAGAAAGAATTGCAATCTTGGGAGAGAAGGGCTACTGTTTTGAAGGTAGGGTGGGGACTGGGGAAGAAGCAAAGGAAATTAGAGGGAATGGTAAATGATAGGGACGGTCGCTGCTAGTGAAACGAATGTGTCAGTTTGGCTCGTCTCTAAATTCTGGGTTAGATTATGTTGATTCTGAATTCTGATTTTTCGTAAAAGTGTATCCGATAAATCAGATTTAGCTATGAAATTATTTGATAGAATGACATAAGACTAAAATATAGAGAACGTAATATCAAGTATCTATTGAAGAGTAAGAAAAGTTAGAGAATAAATTTTATTAAAAAGACTATCTATAATAATATTGAAATTGAATTTTAAACATCTCTTAGAGATGCTTTTACAGCTTAGACATTCCAAGGGCCTCATTCTCATGGAATGAGATATGGCACGCTATTCTCTGGAAAGAAAACGCTGTAGCCATCTCATCCTGCCACTTGATTATACCATCACTCTCCCCAATTACTACCACTAAACTACGGTCCGGCCATTTGGGCTCATTGGGTTGCCATTTCCCCTTGGGATGACAAAACCCTGTCCATGTCCAAGAAATACGGCCAAGTCTTGATGCTTTCCTCATCCTTCTTGCTCTCCTGCCAAACAATCATAAACAAAAGGGTTACTTCCTGCATCTAGGTATTGGACTGAATACAACACACCAAAGCAATCCTATCAAGTTTGTAATTGCATATATGAGGCACATATAACGAGATATATATAAGCCTCCGAGTTCATTTAGCAAGATATATCATGAGAAGGAAAAAACAAGAAGCTGAATTGATGCCAATTGCCGCCCAAAACTACAAAAGGTATGCCCATGATCTACCTCATATTTCTGAACCAGTGATGTCCACAGAGATTTGCACTGCGCTGGTGTACGACTTATCCCCTGGTTCAACATGCTAGAAGATATCTCTTCCCACAGAACCATTCTCCCTTTCACAGTCTGAAATTTCTCATTCATATCACCACGGGTCTGAATTAAACTCTTAATTTCCTCAGGCTTCCACTTGTTCTTTTTCAAAGATTTAACTGGAGCTGGAGATGAATTGCTAGAGTCCTTACCCATTATGCTGATCTTCCCAAGCCTTGGCTTGTTCCCTTGAGCTGAACCATTGACGATTCTTGCAATTTTAACAGCTGTAGGGGATTTGAATGACTCCCAAAACTGCTCTAGTGTTTTAGGCTGATGCAAGTCTGAGGAGAAGAATGCTTCACCGTTAGATCTTATGGTTGCATCATCACGTGTTGTTCTTGAGACCTCAGGAAGGTTCTCTGTGTAACAAAGTAATTACAGTGTCAATACATCTTATACTGGCACATAATGCAAGGAATCAATGCACAGACTTCATGAATATGAAAATTGAACTAAAAATCAGCATGATTACTTGATGGGATACTTAATGCAGATGTTAATATAGGGTTGGACATCCACATTTCCAAAGGTAAGATTAAGATACTAGTTTCTCATAGTACCTTTAGCCTCCTCCTCTGGGTTCTCTGGGAGTGTTTTACCCCTGTCTTCAAGACTCCTACCAGAACTGCTTGAATGCCTAGAAGCTGAGAAAGACCCAAACTTTCCAGATGATTTAGCTTCCGTGTCTTCTACAAAAGCTAATGTTGTGTTCTCTGTAGCAATGGCAATGACGTCAGGCCTCTTCCCACTATACTTCCTCACCATTTTCCTCAAGATTTCGGATACCATCCTTTCCATGTGATTAAGTGGACAATTCACAGGACAACTTGACAATGCAGCATATGCAGCTTTGTAAAGTGCATCTAATAGTCTTCCATTATCAAGCCATAGGCATCTTGTTGTTATTTTGAATTTCCCTTTCAACCCTGATTGTGATGAAGCGGGATCCTTCTGAGGTCGGAATATCTCCATGCTGCAAGAAATAAGAAAAATGTTCAGATGCATTTGACAACAATTGCTAGACACAATTTAACATTTACCCAAGAACAGCATTTAAATAATAATGTGTTCCTCATTTGACCCCAGAGGAAATTTTTTGCTGAAGATGAACAAACATAACAAATGTGCCAAAACTGTGAAATATTACCTGACAAAAATAATGCCATCAGATGCAATCCTTAACCTCTCATCAATGCAAAGATCAGAGGATGTTCCAAAAGCTTTGTCGCCATCACTATACATTAGCTACAACATCCAGTGCATAATATTAGAGGTCGAAGTTGTTGGTCTGTTGGAGACAAAAAAGAAAAAAAGAATGGTACAAAACAGATGACTCACCCGCAAATCTTCCTTCCCTAACGCAACAAACCCATTCGACAAAACTCTTCTGTTTCTTAGATGTGATACACCAAGCATCTCTCCGTTTTTAATTACCTGCCATGAAAATTGTTATGAGCCAACGGTCGCAGATACGCCCGCTCGTAAGCACAGGTTCCTGGTCAATGACCGGGTCGCAAACAGCTCGACGAAGAACTCGCCGGAGCAGCATGCGCCTGGGATTGGCTGTTGATCGGAGCCACCGCCTGTTCTTTGGTTTGGTTTGGCAAAAAACATGCCTCCCATCTTTCCCTTCTCATTACTTTATTCTCTCCTGATTACATGTGCATTCTTCTCTCCTGATTACACGTGCATGCAGATCCTATTTTATTCCCCCTTTCCTAACAATCAATCCACTCCCTTCCATCTAAGCCACTGCCTTACCATGCACACATGGACCATGGCGTCTAATAAATACCCTCTTTAGGCTAGTCATAACAAAAACAAGAAATCAGAAATACAATAGTTGAGAAAATATTTATTTACAATTTTGATATAATACATATGATGGCAATGCTAGAGATACTAAGCATCCTGACCAGAGCGCAAATATTTACAAATCTATAAGGCAAAAACAGGTTCCTTTGTGGATAGGTAATTCAGTGTCAACCTAGTAAAAGAGTAGCGCATTTCTGATGCAAGAAGAAATATTCTAAAAAGCTAATAGAGTAGAAAAACAGAGCTCTGAGAAGTTTATAGTTTTTAGTGAATAATAATTAGAGTTTGTTTTA
The DNA here is from genome assembly GCA_000418225.1 of Zizania latifolia. Taxonomy (NCBI): domain Eukaryota; kingdom Viridiplantae; phylum Streptophyta; class Magnoliopsida; order Poales; family Poaceae; genus Zizania; species Zizania latifolia. The sequence continues at coordinate 60,359 of KE372754.1, read as the reverse complement.
GTTTATACAATTAATTTAAGATCACAAGGGGCATGGAGGAAAAAAAGCAAAGACTACATATTGTTTGTTCAAAAGCTATAACATTCACATACTGAACCACGTATGCAGTTTCCCTTATTACAGAAAACCATTTCACCATGATATTTAAAACATGGAAAAGAGTACTTACAGTAGTATGCCTTATGCCAGTTGATCTTCCAAGTAATTCATGTTCTTTAAGAAACAGGAGTTCTCCATGAACAGGCAAGAAATGCTGTGGTTTAACAATCTGTAGAACTTCCTCCTGGAAATAATAAAGAAAAGGATTGCCATCTCATGTCATGTCAGAGCAACATTAGAATTTAGAACACTACTTAACAAGGAGATTGAGGAGAGTAGGTCAGTAGGAGACTAATGCTATTGCAGAAAATTGAAATAACTTACTGGGACATGACTCATGAGTTAACATCAAATAACAGAAACCAGTACAGGACAAAGAAAACTTACAAGTTCATCATGATAGGCATGCCCAGAGGTATGGAGACCAGCATCCTTTCCCATCACAATTTTTGGGCCAAGCTCAGTAAGGCGATTCAACATCTTCATTACACGTGACTCATTTCCAGGGATAACCTGGAAACAAAGCAAATACATGATAATATCATTGCTTATTCCATTATAAAAAACATGATAAGATCATTTGCAACTCTAGCAGTCAAAATATAAGACAAATGACTTGCAAGCATATGTTATTTTCAGGTATTTTTGGCTGATAAATTTGGTGTCATTCCACATCTCTTAGTTTTAAACAAAGAGGTTTCAATTCGTAAAATCACACAAATACAAGAAAAAATAATTTCCAGTGTAGAACATAAAGAACTTCTGCTGTAGGCAGGAACCAGCAAGGCAGCAACTGAGAACAAGAGTGCACGTTAATGTACTTAATTTAGTGTGGCTGCAGTAGCTAGCATATATAATGGTACCATCCCATGTGACTAATCTGAAACGTTATAAAAATAACGCATCAAGGAGACAAGGACACTAAAGTGGAGATATGATGATGATGGTGACGACGACGACGATTTACCTTTGCAGAGTACAGAAGGACATCCTCTTTAGATAGTTTAAGAGCATGACTTCCTCCATAAGATGCAAGATTTAGAGCTGCCCGTGGCTCTGCCTGGAAAATTTTGATAGAGAGATGCAAGAGTTAGAAGGGTGCATGAGTTAGTGAAATTGTAGATTTCTTGGGCTGTAATTCTTACTTGGGAACCTGTAGTAACAACAAGAAGATCTTGTGGGGCGTAGGCATCCATGTCCTCTACCTTAACCTGGAAAACGACTATTGTGAAACAAGAAGACTACATTCTGTGACATCACACGTCATATCAACAGATTGTACCAACAGAGACACATCATGTAGTATATATTTATTGATTAAAGATAAATCATAGTGATATAGGAAAATAACTCAGCTTTCAAGTTAGTGCATTACTAAAATTCATTAAGAGTTAAGATACCTAATCAAAATTGAGAGCAGCTTCTGAGATTATAGTTGAGTTTTCCCTTCAGTAGGAACAATAGACTCTTTTAAGTGCACCTAGTCCAAGACAAATAGATTAGAACAGCCAGACAGATTTATTAAGAAAGAGGACAAAAGGTATCCTCTCCCCAATGTTCCTCTCCCCAACCTAAGTCAGCCTCTCATCCCTAGCAGCCGATGCCGCCCAGCTATCCTCCTGGCCAGTGGCGGAGACAAGTCTGGGAAAATTAGGGCTTAAGCCCTAGGCTTGTCCACTTAATCCCTCTTAAAATTTAATTAAAAATTATAAAAAATTTGATGTTTCAATATAAATTGTATTGTTGAACCCTAGGTTTGAAGAAATTGTGGCTCCGCCCCTACTCCCGGTGGTGTTTATCCCGTCATGCGTTCAACCCATGACAAAGGTATAGGCCAAGACATACATGCAGCTGTTCACCTAGACACAATACCATCATGCATCAAGCTACTCTACAGTTTGACAACTACAATAGCACGTAGAGTGTTGCATCAAGTTAATATGTAGAAGGTATAAAAATGTTGGAGGTAACGTTGATAGCTAACACTAATAAAATGGTGCTTAAAACAAATTGTTCTATAGAAGGATGTCAGCTTATCTCAATTCTCAGTACAGAATATCAATTGCACAGATCACCAGGACAGTAAAAGACATGGTTCCAAATATTGCATCATTCAACACTGGTAATTCCACACAAAAAATAACAAATTACTCTAATAAAATTATTGCATACCAAGGTTGATGGATCAATTGGTGACTTTCCATCCCTGAAAGCAGCCTCAAGGTATGTCCTGAGTGACATTCCAACAAATACCTGTTTCAGTTTATCAAAAGTACAAACTAGTAAAAATATCGTTCAAGTTAACAAGGCAAGGTAGAGTAAGATTATCTCATTATCTGTTGAATTAGAATTCTCAGAGATTACCAGCTTTCGACCAGTTAAGTCTGCAGCGGTTTTGATGCTCCCAATGCGATGTATATTTGAAGCAAATTGTGTTGTAATTACTCTTCCTTTTGCTTCTGAAATATGTCGCAGCAATGAACCAGCAACAACAGATTCACTGATGGATCTTCCAGGGGATAGAACATTTGTGGAGTCGCTCATCATCTTGCATTGAAAATAACCAAATAGAGGAGAAAGTGAGAAACATAATGTTAGTAACATATATCAAGGAGTATCTTCATGTACTAGTAAAGAAGTGATTTGTAGATAGTTTTATTTTTTTCAATATACTAGCAAGTTGCCCGTGCTTTGCTACGAACAAAAGGAAATTTCATAATATTGTCTAAAATAAATTAAATATATTTTATATGATATATGTTATTGACTTTTTGCTAGGAGTGCTCATTTTGATTATATATGTGCCAAATATTGGTTGTTGTGTAGTAATATTAAATAATATCAGGGAGCAAACTATACAAACTATAGTAGGAATAGGTCGGGTAGCAGATTCACTGTCACCACCACCACTTGGTTCTTTTAAAAGGAGTTTAGATGTGTCACTGAATCAACATATCTTTGCATCCTATATAGTACCCAATCTATTCATATTAACTTGCCGCTTTTGACCATGCCACAAGTAAGCAATAATTTGATTTTAGGAAGAAGACTTTCTCATCCTTCTACTCTTAGTGCAGTTTAATTTCCATCCATTCGTCCATCAACTTTAAAACTGGGTAAAACACGTCTCACAATTGTCAAAACTGGACAAAACTCAGCCCTCCACCATTTGACTATCGTTTTGGCCTATGTGGCATCCACGTAGGATCCAAGGTGGCATGTACTTGCAATTAAGAGAGAATAAAAGAGAGGATTTAGTTTTGGACAATCAGACCCAACTGCCACTCCAATTCAAATGTGGACGCCACATGGGTCAGAACCTATCTATTGCAAGTAAGCCCTACCGGCTAACGCCACCTCAGATCCCACATGGATGCAACATGGGTTAAAACCACTATCAAATGGGTGGAGTGACAAGTTTTACTCAGTTTTGAGAGTTGAGAGCCGTTTTAAGAGTTGAGGAACCAAAATAAAACTATACCAAGAGTTCAGGGACGAGAAATAGACTTTTCTTTGATTTTATATGATATGATCATAATGCCCTTCAAAATTAAACAATATAATGTGGTCCACCAAATATTTGATGGAGGGGATACGAAGAGGAAAATTAAAAATGGGAAACCATGCAGTGGGAAACATGAAGAATTAATAACCAAGTATCTGTGAACAAATAAAGCGGTTAAAGGTGAGTAAGTGCCATTAGTGCAACCTAGGGCAATGGCATAAACAATTGAAAGTACTGGTCCAGGTGCATAGTTGATATCGGATCAACTTACAAGGGTAACACCTTCTTTGGAGAGCTCTTCCAATGCTTGCCGATCAAAAATTTTTCCATCCACTGGTGATTCATCAATCTTTCATTGAAAGTTTGAAACATAAGTTTAAAAAGTCATCAAAATTAGAGAAATTTAGTCATTGCTTATATAACTTACTTTCCAGTCACCAGTATGGAAAATTATGCCATCACCACAGCGAAGCACTAAGCCACAGCAGTCAGGAATTGAATGCGTTACTCGGAGGGGTTCCACTTCAAATGGCCCAGCCTGAAATTTCTTCCTAACTCTAAAAACCTTAAGCCTGGAAGACAGAAAAATTCCAAACTCCTTCAAACGCCTCTTTATTAGCTGTCCAGATAGAAAAGGGACAAAGGGTACATCTTAGTACTTTCAAATATTTCACCACAAACAGTGCAAAAGATGCATGTCATAGTTAAAAAAAGCAGATTCTTACTTCCATAGTAAAAGATGAAGCAAAAATTGGTGTGCTTGAATCCAATGCTGGGATGACCTATTAACAGTAAATATGAAGAAAAACATTAGTTTATGGAAGTTGCATAAATGGATAGCAGTTGGAGTTCAGATATATAATATTCAGATAACATGCTAAGTAGTGTCAACAAAATAGCAAGATAGAAGATGAAAAAACAAAGTATAATCCCTTTAGTAAAAAATAAGTGATGTTTTATAATGTGTGGTCAACTCTTTACCCTTTGGTTATCAATATATTTGACTATTTAGATTGGGTACATAAAAATGTCATGGGTGGATTTGTCTTGAAACAATCCCTTCACAATACTAGGATTTTTCATGCAAATTCAGCAAGGGTTGTTGAGCATTGATGAACATTTCATGGGGCACTTCACTGAACTTCAAGATATGTGGAATTAGTGGGAAAAAGTTTCTTCCAAGAACTGATTACTCTTGGTGTTGGGATATTTAGTTAAGAGAAATGGATGCATCTTTCATCACCCCATAGTTATCATTTATCAAGGTGTTTCCATGGCGACAAGGCGGAGTGGGGGCTAAGGCGTCCCACTGCCTTAGCCCCACGCCTTAGTCGCGCCGGTGGCGCCACGGCGCGGCAGCAACGACAGCAAGAGAGGAGAGAGGGGTGGTGGCAGCTGTTGTGGGAGAGTAGTAGTCTACTAGGGTTAGGGTTTTAAGAGAGGAAAAAGAACCTAGTGGGCTTTAAATGGGGACTTATATAGATGGGTTGTTAAACTAGGCTTTAAATGTGCTGTTATACTGGATTTTAAACGTGCTAGTGCAATTTTAACTATATATTCTTTCATTTTGTAAGGTGTCACCTTGCCTTACGCCTTACTGCTAAAAGATAAAAAGGTAGTCAGGTGTCTTGACTCGCCTTACCACCTTAATAACTATGTTCCCCCAATAAAAGTTTAGATGAAGAAATCTTCTTGTTACTGGTTTAGATTTGCTGAATTTGAAATTTAGAGAATGTTAGATTTGATACAAGAACAAGATTATGTCCTCCAAATTAGCTTTTCTTTTACTCTTCTCACTTTTTGCAAATTTGACCCCTGTTAATTAAAATTTACAACAGGGCTCTCCCCTACCCTCTTTCCTCAATACAAGATCACGACTATTTCCTTCATCTTAGAAGATCTTGCTTACCAAATAGTGATAGCACATGATTTCTGCATAACGATACCATGCCAGATGGCATTGGGTTGATACTTGACAGCACATTTATTCGAACTCAATCCCCATTAGGCACATTTTTGCTATGTTCTTAGGAAAACAGAAATTCTGGCGCTGGGAATGTTGGGCGAGTTACATGATTCACATCATGAATTAGCAGCCTAACACTTCGATGATCTCTGAGATAAAGCAAGCACTAAAGTTCCTACATAATAATCCTAGTTTGGGTCAAATACTTGTACATGATTGCCGGTTGCATATGATCAAAGTCTTTGTCGTTTGTTGTATATGGACTATAGACAAGTCAGCATGACGAATGATGTATTTGAGTAACAGAAGAATCATTTACCCAAGGCAACGCACCGATGTGATCTTCATGGCCATGCGTAATAATAACTGCTTCAATTTTGTGACTCCATTTTTTAATGAATGTGGTGTCTGGGATAATCTTTTGCACACCAAATTCATCGTAGCTGACACAAGTTTCAATACAATCCACTTCAGTAAAAATTTAGTATACATGTAGACAGGAAAAAATGTGCAGGAACTCTATACAAGTCTACATGTAGAGTGTGCAGAAAATGCCAAGATATCATGCTGCAGTAGTGCAGGGTGATAAATCGAGAGAGAAGTTATCTATCAAAGTCCTTACTTATACACATGTTTTTTTCCAAAATAAACGCAATTCAGCAAATGCAAACAGACAATTGAAAAAGGCAAAGACAAAAAGATCGGAATCAAACAGCAATGTAAGCAGTAGCAAGCTGAAGAAACAGAATACGTACTCTGGGAACATAACCCCTGCATCTATCAATATATAACGATCATAGTTCCCTACAAGCATACAATTCATGCCAATTTCCCCAAGGCCACCTATAGGGAGGACTCGGAGAGGTGGACCATCCAACCCTTCATAAAACTGCTCCATTTTCCGCTTGACTGAATCTTCCAGACTCTTAGTGGCACCTTCTGTTTTCCTCAACCTTCTGCGTGGTGCTCTAGATTCCTGAGGTCCTGCACACACCAGGAAGGAATCCACTTGGCTTTTGAGTGTCTGAGCAGAGAGGAATTTTCCAATTCATATCAGAGTGACAGATTTGTAAACAGTTGAACCCATGTTGTTCAAAGTTTTCATTCTTTTTTGTTACTGATTTTGTAGATTCCACCTAATAAAATCACAAAATGGAGACAAAATCGCAACAACAAATAATTTTCAATAGCAGCACGCAATCCAATATCACGCAAAAATACAAAATGATCCGTGACTCGACAAAGAAACAAAATCAACCTAACATAGGGCATGGGGGTTCACTTAAACCCCCAAATTTTTTGACACTAAACCCCTAAATGAGTAGTGCTAGTTTAGGGAAATAGGTTCTAGGAGGTTGTCCGATATCCGCCTCCCGCGTGCGCTGGAGACGGAGGAGGTGACAACCCAGCGACCCGGCTACCGGCGAGAGGTTCGCAATCACACTCTAGCAGATGGAATTGGGATGAGGAGAAATACAAGTTCGGCATTGAGATGTGGATTCCACTAGAAAGAGAGCATGGTTAGCCATTCTGGATTCCACAGCTCCGACCGCAACAAACAGCAGCGGCGGTAGAGGAAGAGACGAGAGAGCAGCCATACTACCTTTCGCGGAAGGGGGAGGTGCGGCCGCGCAGCATGAGATGGAGGCGGAGGAGGATGAGCGGCGGCGCGCGAGCCCGCAGGGGCATAGAGACGAGAGGGAGGCGAGCGCGACCATGGCGGCGGCGGGAGGAGAGGGGAGAGGCCCGGAGCGAGTGAGGGAGGGAAGCCGAGGGGATAACGGAAGAAGATGTTCGAATTTTGTTCGGAGTGCCAAAACTGTCCAAAATATCTACTCCTATACAGATAGCAACAGCCCCGTTTTTATTCCTACGGAGATTTTCTTTATTAGAAGACTTGATGGAGAAATTTTAGAAAAAAAAGAGAGAGAAATCATCTATCCATTAGGTGAAGCGACGGTAGAGACGTTTTCCTACTATCCATCACCACTTCTCGTATCTATGTAAAACCTAACATGCTGACTAATGTTTAAGGAGGAAAATCCCTAATTCCATCTCTAATTCTAATTCTCTTTCCATAAATTCAGAAGTCATGCAGCCATCCATGAGCTGTCCGCCTCTAACTCTCAAGCACAACACATCGTCGCACTAGTCTCTTCACTCGTTCTTGTCAGGCGTCACCCCCTATCGTTGCCACCCAGCCTCTCCAATCTCTATCCCGTCGTGGTCTATCACCGTCGACCTGCCGTTTGGTAGCATTCCACTATTGCTCCACCGTCGTTGAGTCTCTCTAGCATCTGTCTCATTAAGTTGTACAAGAATATATATAGCATCTGTCTCATTAAGTTGTACAAGAACATATATAACATCTGTCTCATTAAGTTGTACAAGAACATATAGGATAACAAAATAAGATAGCATATACTTAATAATAGAAAAGAACTATATTTCTATTAATTTAAATTTAGATCTACAATAACTAACTAGATCATAAGATTTAACGGTATCAAAGGAGCTAATCGTTCTTTTTTAATATAGAAAAGTATCACCCATTTTATTCACAGACATATCTTCACTAGTTTTACAGCCAAAAAATGCCTCTTAGTAATTGCAGTTGACACTAAAAGATAAAGATTACTACAACCAAAAAATGTCTCTTAGTGATTGTAGTTGATACTGTAAGATAAAGATTACTACTGATCATAGGATCACAAGGATAAATGTTGTTGTTGATTGTGAGATCGTGTCTCCTCGTGGGCTTGGGGCCGTCAACACCGTGCCACTACCTTGTCTAGCAAGTTCTACATACGAGGATTTGTGTCACTGTCTCAGTCTTAATTTCTTATCAGCGTGATGCCACCAACACAGCCTGTCTTTCATGGTGCTGCCTCCGCTAGTACTCCTCCCCGTTGTACCTGTTTTCTAGCACCAAAAGTCTATTACCGATGAGCAGTGAGTCCAAAGTGTGAAGGGTTCTAAAACCATTGGGGGCAGGGGCTAGGCCCCTGGACGCCCCTTTCTCCGTCCTTAAGATTTGTGTTATACATATGTCATATGTGAAATAGATCCTTAGGAAATGATACAAGTGTACAAATGTTCTTTAGATGAGCAAAAGAATAGTGATCCATTTAATCTTCTTTTTTAAGTAATGGTTTTATTTGCTATTCTGTTTCACGTATCCAAGACAGTCTGTTTAGTTTGTTACCTATAAAGGAGCATATCTTTTAACATGTGTTTTATTACTATTACAATATCTGATATCTGATTTATAATATAAAATGTTTTCTTAACACTTTCTTAAAAGGATTATCGTATTTCACTATTTACCTTTTTCTACGTGCTAAACAAGTGGTACTATTTTATTTTTTTCTGCCACGCCACCGTTCTCTTCGCATCGAGCTCACATCACAGGAAAGCAAATGATATGTTTTTTTCTTTTTTCTGTGTGCTTCGTGGGTTAACCGGCGATTTCGAAGAAGAGAAAGACGACGCTGAAATGGAGGAGGAAAAGACGAACACCAGCCGGTTCCTCTCAGCTATGCGCGTGGCGGTGTGAGGGACCTCAGCTCGCGGGGGCGTCGTCGCCTTCCTATCCTCGCCGGCATCCTCCCGTGATCTCTCGGAGCAGAGCAGAGAGGAGAAAGCGGGTGTTGGCTGGCAGCAGTCGACGGGCGGCGACGAGGGAGAGGGGACCAAGGACAGCAGCCGGCAGCGCCGAGGAGAGAGGGGACACCAGCTGAGCCATGGACGGAGGAGACGGAGCTGCCATGGAAGGAAAGATAGAGGAGTCAGCGTGGAGGAGCAAGAGGGAATGACGAGTGGGCTCCACTACCACGTAGGACGCCACGTAGGATTTACACAGCATGGATTGTGTTAGAGGTAAATTGTGCTACTTGAAGAGCTTAGGATGCATTTTTTGTCCGGTATAAAAGTTGAAGAGGATAAATTAGGCCAACTTGAAGCGGTAAATACGATTTTTAACCCACTGCTGAATAAAGAGGATAAATTAGAGCCGGTCGGCGAACCAAGCTAGGTCATAGTTCAATAATAAGGTAAACCTTACATTTAAATTATTAATAAACTAAATAATATTAGAATTTAATACTTAAAAATATTTATTAGAAAAAATTAAATAAAAATAGTGTAAATACATATACATTGAATATTTTCAATTTGTCTCCCTGTTTAAATTGAAAGCATTGTCTGTTCAACAATTACTACTTCCATGGTTGTAATTTTAAATGATGTTATACATCATTTGGTACTACTAATACGAACTACTGATCAAAACTACTCCGCAGCTAGCAGGTAACGAAATGTCCACGCAATCCGTTTCGACAAGTCGGTAGTAAACGGTCAGAGGCCGCACGCGCCGAATAGCTAGCACGCAAATTATACAAATCCTATCCCATCTGGCCATGATTGCATGCGCGCGAGTTGGGAATAAAAGGGTCGCCGGTTCGGTCAAACCCCGCCGACATGCGGGCCCCACCGCCGCCGGAGAGGCGGACAGGGAGAAAGCCAGCGCGCGCGGCGCCGCGGCGGCACATCCCATCCGTCTATCGATGATCGCTCCACGCGTCGCTACCTAGCTGGCAGGCTGCCCCTCGCGCCGTAACCCACTAGTCGCATTCTTTTAAACGTGAACGCTGCAACGTACGCCTTGCTTGGCAGCTTCCGCTTGGAAAGGAAAGTCGTAACTTGGGAGTTTGGGACTACGGCTTATAATTCACAGATAAATTTGAATTTTGCAATTAGTTTAAGACTTCTTTTTAGTTATTTTATAATTTTTTGTTTGTGGATGTTTGTCGCTTTTAATCGAGGTAGATACAGTTTGAGTATTAATTTTTAAAAAGATTAAAACAAATGAATCTAGCTATAGAATATTAAGTGTAGTGTTTTATATCGTAAATCTAATTATACTAATAATATACTATATAATTTTATTATTTATAAAATATTGTCACTCACATATAATCTACGGTAAAAAAACTTCCAATCAGGCCCAGAATAATCGCCGTGCATCCACACCGTAATTATCCAAGACGACGTGTGATACTTTTGCGACACGTACGAGCTTCCGTTTTGCGAGCCGTAACTGCCGTTTATAGCCGCACGTGGTACAAATGCAACATTCATGGCTGGACACTGTAGTTATTAATTGCTGTTCGTTAGGGAGATAAGATATCACCGCCGACATGCAGCCGGAGAGGCAGGGAAAGGGAAGCGTCAATAGCCACCTGTCACCCACGCGACGCAGCCGACTTCCAATATATTTTAAAACAATCGTTTTTTTACTAAGAATTAGGGTTGATTTTATTTTTTTATATAAAATTAGATCTATGTCAATCTATGTTTAGCAATATAGTTTATACGATCAAACCAACGTTCGATTGGAGATAAATCCGATCATTAAACACCTATCCATCAATGATTTATCTATATATTTTTAGATCCATCGTTAAACCAACCATAGCATCTCGATATGTCTAGGGCTCAAAATAAAGTGAACGCGGCACGGACGCTAGCTGGGGGCGGAGGTGCGGGCGCCGGCCGAGGCATGGAGGCAGCGGAGCTTAGTGCGGGCGACGACCGGGTTAAAAACTACACAGGAAGTCACGAATAGAGACGTGTTGCTACTGTCTCCTAGTAGGCATGGACGTCTGGTAGGCTACGCCCCAAGCGTAGGGTGGAGAGGAATGAGTTCAACCTCAGTTCTAGGCTAGGCTAAAAGAGCGGGGTTAAACTTTTAACATTTATTTTTTTCAAAAATAATAATGTGTATTATAGGTAATTTTTTTTGTCGCTGAGACCAAGTTACCCAGCCCCAATTTCATGCTGACCATCGGCGCCGATTGTTCTTACACGGAGGTTACACGGAGGTTACTGCCAAAGGTGGGATTTTCTACATATATCCTGCTGCAGACAAAGCTGGCGCATGCAGCTAGCTTACGCACGTGCAAGCTCCCGAGGAGGGCATCACACCGCAGCTAGTTTCGATCCATCCGTTGGATATGTACCTCCATCCGTTGGATATGTGCCTTGATAGTATTACGTACAAGACATAATGAGTGGATAACATATTTCGCACAAAAATATATTTTTACTTATTTTATGTATTATTATTATCATACATGTTCCTTTTATCTGCAGCAAAGCACGAGTATTTATATAATTATTAATCAATCACTCTCTCTATTACACAAATTCTTACTTTTTACTAATTCTAGCACATATTGGTAGTACAGAGAATGCTCTCATTAATCAATTATTCCTAATTTTCTGACAGGCGTTACTTGCTTGGTCAGACACTATTAATTACATACGCATAAAAAACAAACTAAAATTAAATATTTATAGGATAAATTATGTTTTGAATACTAAAGATCTAGATGTACGCGAAACAAACGGAGGAAGTAATTAATTAATTCACGGCCGCCTCATTAATTCCCCCGGCACGGACGCGTCCGCACACTTTGCATTTCACACCAACACGGCGAGATTAGATTAACGCTAACCGTCGATCGTTCTCAGTAACAATTAATTAATAAATTAATGGCCGGGTCGTCCCCCATTTTTAACACGCGCGTGGACTTCTTCCTCCCCTGTGCTATAAAAGGCGCTTCCTCCGGGCTCCGGCATCGATCTCACCACCAATTTGATAGTTGATCTCTTCTCCAAAGATCTCCTGCTTCGATCGCCTCTCGTGCTCTTGCTTGTTTGTTGGTTCGATCCCGCCTCGAATATATGGAAGTGTCGGCGCCGGCAGCGGCGGCGGAGGTGCCGCCGTACTTCCTGTGCCCGATCTCGCTGGAGATCATGAGGGACCCGGTGACGCTGGCGACCGGGATCACCTATGACCGCCGCAGCATCGAGCAGTGGCTCTTCGCCGACGGCGGGAAGGGGACCTGCCCCGTCACGCGGCGGCCGCTGGCGCCGGCGGAGAGGGAGGCGACGCCCAACCACACGCTCCGCCGGCTCATCCAGGCGTGGTGCGCTGTGCACGCCCTCGAGCGGTTCCCGACACCGAGACCGCCCGTCGACACCTGCAGAGTCGCGGCGCTCGTCGACGAGGGGAGGCAGGGGGGGAGGCAGCAGGAGCTCGCCGCGCTCCGGGCGATCAAGGCCATCGTCGCCGAGAGCGACCGCAACAAGCGCTGCGTCGAGGCCACGGCCGGCGCCGTCGAGTTCCTCGTCTCTGTCATCCAGAGCCACGCCGCGGCCACTGCCTGCACGTCCAAGTCGGCGGAAGATCAGTTCCTCTTCGACTCTGTGCTTGATTCTCCGACGTCGACGAGCTCGCCGGAGGAGGAAGCCCTGGGCGTCCTCTATTCTCTCAAGCCTTCCGACAAGGCCCTGCTCCGAATCCTCGACAAAAATGGCGGCTTCCTGGACACCCTGGCGGCTGTCCTCCGGCGCCCGAGCTACCGGTCGCGCTCGTACGGCATCTTCCTACTCAAGGCGATGACGTCGGTGATGTTGCCGGAGCGGCTGATGATGGTGAGCGCCGAACTGGTGCAGGAGGTGGTGCGGGTGGTGGCCGACGGGGTGTCATCCAAGGCGGTGAAGGCGGCGCTGCACGTGCTCTGTCGGCTGTGCCCGTGGGGCCGGAACCGCGTGAAGGCCGTGGAGGCCGGCGTGGTGGCGGTGCTGGTGGAGCTGCTCCTCGACGAGGGCGAGCGGCGCACGGCCGAGCTGGCCGTGGTGGCGATCGACCACCTCTGCGGATGCGCGGAGGGGAGGTCGGAGCTGGTGGCGCACCCGGCGGGGCTCGCTGTCGTGTCCAAGAAGGCGATGCGTGTGTCGCCGGCAACCACCGAGAGCGCCGTGCGCGCGCTCCACGCCGTCGCGAGGCACTC
>KE372754.1:21423-37895 GCA_000418225.1 Zizania latifolia | reverse complement strand
ACATCAGTCGTTATCGCGGATGATCTGCTGAAGTTATCAGCCAAGTTTATCTTTTGTAGAATCCTGCAATGACTTCCAGCCCCAGATCAGAACACATGAGTTTATCTTGCATTGTGCTATGATGTTATTCTCTGTGCAGTTAAAGATGCATGCCCTCTGTCTGACCTCCATTTCTTCCTTTGTTTCCATGGTCGTGCAGAAGTGTGTTGACAGTTTTGCTTGTACTTCGAACGAAGTTTGGCTGTGAACCGTTGAATCTTGGTAGAAGCTGGTGCCATTGAAGGCCAAAGCTGTGGCCCTCGGTTTCTGCCGTCGCCGGCGAATCGTCTGAATTGATGGGCTAAAGTCGCGAGCGCCGAAGCCCAAAACCAGAGCCTGCTTTCTACTTTCTTGGCTCCAGCCTCCAGAAGTCTAGTTTCAAATTTCCCTCCATTAGAAGGTCGATTCAGGACGTCGAAGTTTAAACAGGTCAGGTTGGGATATTCTGGGAAGCTAAAGCATATTATAAGGTGAAGTTTAATATGTATTTCCTGGGCCAATAACAGCTCTTATAATAGAGTGTAGGAGTGGCATTTACCGAAGAAAGAAACTTACAAAATAAGTTGTTTATGAGACAAATGCTTCAACACAAAATAGTTATTTGGTAACACGATTCACTTGAGAGAGGGATGTGACAAGACGGCGTGGGAATGGTGGCAGCTCAGCTCGTTACGTTAACGAGCCTAATAAAAACTCGGCTCAGCTTGGTTTGATTCAGCTCACGAGCTAACTTCAACATAGAAATTAGAAAAATGAAGCACTATCTTCAGCAACCTGACAGCAACAATAAAGCACTATCTCCAGGAGACCAGGTCCATCATTCCAAGTTTACCACATGACAGCAACCTAAATGGCAATTGACAACAATAAAAAAAATCAGCATAATATATATTTCTGCACATGCATAAATGGTGATTTGACAACTATACTTACTAGTTGCTTGCCACTACACATTTTGTGAACTCTACGGACTTGACATCATCATTACCATCTTGCTCCTATAAATACACTCTAAGATAAGCATGACATATTCACATGCACAAAGTTGATAAAAAGAAAGTTGGTTTGAAAAGCAATGTGAAAAGAGGAGAGGAGATAAAATAGACCAAAAGAAGCAAGCCATATTATGCTGACTACATATTGTCCTGAATACCCGTAGAAAAAGCATCAGAAATTGCAATACTTTCTAGAGGAAAGGAGAGGAGAGGAGAGGAGACATCAGTGCATCACCGAAGCTGGCCGAGACGCGTAGTGCAGTGCAGATCTAGAGGCGGCGGCTAGCAACAGCAGCCAATAGTCGGCGGCGTGGGGAGGGCCGGAGGGCTATCGGGCGTCGGTGGCGGCAGCGATAGTCGGCGTGACGACGGTAGTAGTCGGCATGATGGCGTCTCGGCCCTCGATGGTAGCTGATCCTGGAGGTGCGGCGGAGGTGTAGGCGTGCGGCTGGGCCTGCCGGCGTGCCGCTCGTGCGGCCAGTGCGAGGGGCGCCGTTCGCGTGCGAGGCTGCGACTTGTGAGCGCCCGTGTGGGATTGGAGTGCGGTTGCCAGCTACAGGATTGGGGTCTTGGGGCTGTGGGGCCTTGGGGGCTAGGGTATAGGAGATGTTGACTGTTGACTGTTTTAGATGGGATGTGTGGGCTGTGGCCTTCTGACGTTTAGGCCAGCTCGTTAAGCTCACGAGTAGCTCGAACTCGCTTATTATACTAACGAGCTAAAACATCAGCTCAGCTTGTTAGAAAAATAGAACGAGTCGAGTCGAGTCGAGTCGAGCTAGTCATGAGCTGAACGAGCTAACGAGCTATGAGTTTTTTTTTGCCAGCCCTAGTGGCAACTCGAGGAGGAAAAGAAGGCAATACATGTGAAGGAAAGGAAGAAAGAAGAGTGGGTAGCATCATAATGCTCAAGTTGGTGGCCGTGGAGGCTAGTAAGGGGTGGAGACGTGTCTTGCCGGGGTGTGGGAGCCTAATTGGACAAGACATAGCTACAAAATGAATTTTAGAGCCATATATGCTATCATAAGGTTCACATTATTTTTTCTCTAAAAAGGCGCTTGGAGTACTAGTCTTCCAGAAAGGAAAAAAACGATTGTTTCAACTTTGAAGAGCCCAGGCTAAATACCTCATACTTTGCGTATCTCTATATTTTTACATAGAGAAAAAGTAAGCCACTAAATCATTTTAGTAATACATTAGAAGGCACCCAGCATATATGATTACGCTTTGCTGGGAGCTGTAGGCAGTAGTGCGTACGTGCCGTGTGGCACAGGGCATGTATGACAAAATAAAATAAAATAATTTAAATTCACCTTTTTATTTAAAATAAAAATCAGAAAACTTAATTAAATACTTTTAATCAAATTATAGTTTGATATATAAGATTAAAAAATTCGATTCTGCGCATGCGTTAAAAAAACAAAAAGCCGGCCCACCGCATACGGCACCACGCACATGCATGTATGATGTGGCCATCTGCTTCCGCGGCGTTTTGCACCGACGCGACGTTGCAACCGCCGATCGGCGCGCGGTCCGTCGATTTCCTGCGCGTTACTTCCCAACAACCTCCTCCTCCCCCGGCCGCAAGCTGTGCCACCGTACAAGAGTTACGTTACGCTACATGCGTTATCTCTTAAAAACTAATACTTAAAATTAATCTGGATCATTAATTTTAGTTAAGATTAACAATAAAGTAAAATTAAAAATACTTGGTCACCAGCAAATAATTAAAAAGTTAGCACAGAAAAATAGAAAATATTAGTAGAAAATTAGAAAGTTAGCGTAGAAAATTAAAAAGTCTGCACAGAAAAATCAAAGATGATCTCACCATCTTTAATTCTAACCATTAAATCAAAATAAATATAAGGTACAATATTTCTGGTGTACCAGAAAATTTACCCCATATAATTTATACGTGTGCACGGTCTCACATTATATGCCATGCCATTCCGTGGCCCGTGGCCCGTGGCCGTACGAACTTGAAAAGGCCAGCAAGCAAATTTAAAAGGTGAGATTCTATCACTTCCACATAGATATTCTCTAACGATGCTATCGGTATGTGAACGCCGTTATGGAATTCGGATGAACTTCTTTTGAGTTCAGTAAGGGACAATGAATTATGATCGCTCAGACACATGACTTTTTTTAGTACACCTTAAGCACCACCACCATACGGACATACGGTATGTACACGGCCTCGGTCGGTCGAAGAACTTCTTTTCGATGGATCGATGGACCATCGAAAGCTAGTTAGCTAGAATGAACAACCCCAAGCACTGCACAAAGAATCTTCTTCGGTTGAGACGTAGCTTTCCACGGTTGACGGTAGCATGTAGTAGCTCGCTGGCTTGCTCTCAGGTAGTCAAATTTCCAACGGAAAAAAAACCTTTATTTGGAGCACTATACATGCACTCGATTGCCACCAACTCTGTACTGAATTTAATTAAAAGCCATTACTACCTCACTGCAGCTAGCTCGCTCACTCTCGGAAGAAGGTAGTAGGATATAGCAGGCCGGCCGGGCAGCTGCAGCCAGAGACCATCAGCCATGGGAAAGGAGAAGCACCACAAGCGCGAGCACCACCTCCGGCGCTGCTGCGGCGGCTTCGCGGCGTGCCTCCTGGCGCTGGTCCTCGTCGTCGGCTTTATCACGCTCGTCGTCTACCTGGCGCTGCGCCCATCCAAGCCCTCCTTCTATCTGCAGGACCTGCAGCTCCGGTCAATCGACCTCGGCGACCCCTCCCTCTCCGCCAACGCGCAGGTCACTCTCGCCTCCCGCAACCCCAACGAACGCGTCGGCATCTACTACAACCGCCTCGACGTCTTCGTCACCTACCGCGACGAGCCCGTCACCGTGCCGGTCTCCCTGCCGCCCATGTACCAGGGCCACCGCGACGTCACCATCTGGTCCCCCGTTCTCTCCGGCGAGTCCGTCCCCGTCGCCGGGTACGTCGCCGACGCCATAAAGCAGGACATCGCCGCGGGCTACGTCATGCTGCAGGTCAAGGTGGACGGGCGCGTCAAGTGGAAGGTGGGCAGCTGGGTCTCCGGCAGCTACCATCTCTTCATCAGCTGCCCCGCCATGCTCGCCTCCGCGGGCCCCGCCGGCGCCGGTCCCCTGCCTCTCGGTGGCGCCATGAGCGTGAACGGCACCGGCGTCACGTCGCTCAGGTTCACGCAGCCGACAGGGTGCAGCGTCGAGGTGTGATACGTACGTGCAAGCCAGTGTATGTAACAAATTTCAAGTACGTAGCGGCTCGTGGCAAACTGGCAATGTGGTAGATTTACAAGTCTCGGCGAGTAAATTGGCAAGCAGCTGTTAATTTTTGTTCACGTAGAACATGCAATAAGTCGGAGAATAAACTTACCTTCATATATATACCCTTTACAATACGTTTACATATATAAAGTGTACAATTTAATTTGTTTATGTACCTTTAGCATTGTTAATAAATCTTATTACATATATATTCTCCATTTGTATTATTTTTCCCAAGAAAAACCAGCTCCATGCATGTACAGCTTCAATAATTCTTGGCGCTCTTGGGCAACACACTACACACTACATGTCATACATGCATGTGTGCATTCGTGCATGCACGACAGCACGAACATAACAATTCAAAGGTTTCTGTAGCATGTACATACAGCATGACGTGACGTCGACCTATCTCTTTTGTCCGTTGCAGTACAATTAATCATGCAAAGCAGCGAATTTTATAGCTAGAAACAAGGGGTCTCCAGTAATTTGAAACCCTAATACAAAATAAGTCCCTAAAATTAAAAAAAATAGCCAAAATATACTTCCACTTAATTATATAATTTAATACACGGTAAATATTACAATACATAGGAATATATAAAAAGAATATTAAAAGAATAGATGTACTACTCAAGTAGTAAACTGACGTAGTATTCTACTGAAAAGCATAATCGTTTTAGTTTTTTTAATTAACTCTTAAATTATATATTCATAATTAATCTTTTTGCAAAATATCATTTTCAGGGGCTATTTTCATGAAGCCTTCATTCTTTCTTGTGTCATGGTAGAATGTAAGTAGCACTTCAAAAACTTGAGTTTAGAAAAGCTCATTTTTACAGATGCAACAACCACATAAACAGTTAACAAAATTTTATTTCCAATAATGACATTAGAAAAATAACCTAGCTATTTCAAATATTTCATAATATCAAGAGTGTCTATAGATTCCTTAATAAAATTTTCGAGGAGCTTTAACCCTATACATGCATACAATTCTATTCTATCATTATCTGAATGTTCTCCACTTTTAAGTGCAGCCTTACGATTAACACAAGAAGAAAACAAACTCTTGTCATTCAAGGACAAGGAGCACAACTTATCTGAATCAAACAAGAAATTCTTATCACATATATTAAATTAAATACTAATTACTAATTAGGATCGATTTGCAGCCTCCAGTTATTTGGGGCCTTGTGCAAGCTAGTCCCCCTGCTAATAATCAACGGGGCTAGCTAGATAGGGAGAGTACGCAGCAACTGATCGATCCAGTATATGACGCACGGTTGATAGATAGGGAGCAACCACCAAACAGCGCACGGTTTAGTTTAGATTAAACGGAAGTGGCATTAGGCAACGCGTCACATCATTCTGTAGTACAGTATATAATATGCATAGCCAGTACTGCCGTACGTGTGTGGTGGACAAGTATAATAAATCAATAATAATCAAGTTTTGGACATCTACATAACAATTATTATGCTAGTTTCTAATTAAAACTACGTACGTACAGAGCGAACGTACGTAGTGATGTTGCATGCATTCAGCTGAGCAGGCAGTGTACTAGAGCTTCATGTGGCCCATTTTCGGAAAAAAATTTCTATGGGGTGGACCTCAAACACTGCTCTGTGAAGTTTTTTTAATGCTTGTCACGTGAAAGCAGATAAAATCCGACGGAAGAGATGTAGCAAGGTGGCCACCAGCGGCGTGAGCTCCGGCGACGCGGGCGGCGCGAGGTTCGGTGGGGCTCCGGCATGGTGCGAGCCCATGGGGCACCGCCGCCAAGGGCCGCCGTCGCGCCTGCTACCGCCGTCGCGTCGAGGCTCACCGCCGCCCGCCCCCACGGCCTCCCGCAGCCGCCGTGCCGCTGCATCCCGCCATGGCCACGCCAAGGGCCGCCGCGGCGCCACTGTATCTCTATCATCGGATCTCCTCTCAAACGACCTGGCAGACATATGAAGAAAGGACTCACAGAGCAGCATTTAGGCTCTTCCCCATAGAATTTATTTCCCCATTTTCACACAATAATGATGTGGGCTTTGTAAGAGTGGATGTAGAACAGAAACTGCAGCCCATAGGCTCTGCAAACGAACCGGGAGAGGCACCGCTTTTACACGTCGGCTTTGCAAAACTTGAAGTGCTTTTGGGCCACTGCATGGTTATCTGAATTAGCTTTTAGTTTTCCATCCAAACCCAACGACCAATTACAAAATTTTGGTCAATACTATTAGGTGGATTAAAAAACTCCTATAAACAGTTTGCCGACTAAAAAAACAAAACTTACAATCAATGGACATGTATTATACAACATTACCTCACCAGCATCACAAAAATAATGCATTTCTTATTATCTGCCATCTCCTTTTAGCTTGTCCTTGATTAGAGTGACACGTCTATTCAAAAATAAGGATATAAGTGTGTCAATCCATAAACCCACTTTAGACCATTTTAGTACGGCGCCTGGCAAAAGAACCTTAAAAATACCTTTATCTTCGTCTTATTTTTGTATGATGCAATTCAATCGTATAATATACAACTCCATCGGACATAGTATCATTACTGCTAATTATTCTTTCGAGAGATACGAGCCTTCTATATCACTGACAACAAACAATGATGATACGGTTACCCGACATAGATGTAGATTATCATCCTTCACACATGTTTGACTGTGTGTGTGATATATCTCAATAACTACACACCCAATCTCTTCGATAGTCAAATATTGTAACTGTGAAACAGAGTAAGCAGCAGGGTGTTCATCTCCTTGAAACAAAGCTTTGCCTGCGGTCGTAGGAGTAGCAAGTTGTGGTATTTTATCAACTAGTGGCCACCTTTCAGAAAAGCAAGAAAGACCCACATTTTCTCGGTCCCCTCAATCTCTAGGGTTTGCGTTGGGATTGCTACCCTCTCTCTGTCATGCATGCACAAAGCTACTCACTTTGTCCTCCCAAAACGTATCCATATCTCACATGAAACAAAAAGCTCGCACATTACATTCTCTCATCTCTCCCTGTAATATATATGTTCTTCTGTTCTCTCATGAAAACAAAAGCTAGCTACTACTCCTAGTTCAGCTACTAAGTTGTTACCATCTCTCTCTCCCATTCTTTTTACCAGTCCACAATAATGTCTCTACGAAAACACAAAATTAACCACAAAAAAAAAAGATCAAATGAACACTTTTTACCCTTTGCTCTTCTTTTGCTGACAGGGTATAGCACATCAAAGGAAGGAGAGAAAAAGCTAGAAAACTCAAAGACAGAAAGGAGCAGGAGGGAGAGAGGACATGATAACGGTATATATGTGGGTCGTTGCTGCTGCATGGCTAGGTCTTTCTGGCTACAGGTATATATAGATAGCACAACAAGGTGTAGCTAGCTCATCATGCTTCATGCATGGAAAGACTGAAAGAGATCGAAATCAAAGCCAGCAACGTTCTTGGATCCAAGGCCATCATTGACCACTCTCTCCAGCTAACCCCACCTGATCATATCGATCAGCTAGATATTATATTATACATATACCCACATATATATAGTATATGCAAGCATCTTTGTGTTCATATCACGAGTTACTAGAGCTAGCTAGTACAGTTAGGTCACAGGACTGGAGATGCTTGCCATGATCGCGCTAGATCGACAGCGAGAGATCCAAGAACTATAGGCAACAAGCCCTCACTTTGATACGGCATTGCAGAGCAGAACGTACGTACGTACGTACGCATTGAGTGCATCGTCGTCTCTGATGTGCATGCATGTGTGCTTTAGTTAGCTTCTCTCTTATGATCCTAGCTCACACACATGAAAAGAGAAAAAGATCAAATTAAAGAGGTAAATGCATGGGGGAGAGAGGAGCTCGGTCTTTCTTCTCAAAAGTCTCTAGCAAAAGTCTCTAGCAAAAGCCTCTGAGCTGTGGAAACCTTGTCTCTCCATTCATGACGCCTCGATCTTTTGCAATTTGAGCTAGGTTGCTTTGTTCCTGCTTATCTACAATCGATCAAGCTTAATTGATAAATAAGTACAACAACTGGTATCTTCCACATTTTCAAAATTTTTAATGAAATCTAAATAGGATCAAGGCTATATTTGGTTGGAATTTTTTTAACCAGCTTATAATTTAAAAATCTAAAAGCTGAACCAAGCAACTTATCAGGTTCTGTCTAGCAACCTAGATTCGTGAAAAATATCAGATTCTTCTTTGAGTGCAAAATGAAAATTTTACAGCTCATATATCTATTTTTTTAGAATTTACAGCTTAAGCAAACACATCCTGATGAGCCAATCGTATGGTTCAAGCCTTAATTGTGCTAGGCTTGGCTCTATACTGATTTTGAGTGAACTAGCTGCTGCATACACAATAAGTACTATTAATCAGGCGTCCCCTTTTGACTTTACGCATCCAACCTACGTGCAAAATAAAACCTATATATGCTTATCGTATATATATGGTTTTCAGTGGAGATGTCTGAATATTATACATCTTCACAGGAGTTCTTCCATCAATTTGTATGTTCAACATATATAACTATTATGTTTCTATACCTGATCATATATTCTAGTTTCAGCAGGCATATGAACTAACCTCTTTTGTTGTATGCATAACAAAAGCAAAAAAAAGGACCTCAAAATTATTTTGAGTACATTGTAAAAGTGAAAGGGCTAGTATTAACGACAAGCTAGCAATTTACAACCGTACTCTTTGAGTGACTAATTTTAGGGTTCATCGTTGATCATATGGAGGGAAATGATGGAGGATCTTTCTTTCCAAAGGATCCTAAAGCACCAAACTTTAGGGTCCAAGAGGCATATATGCTTATATATGTTCATTTTTCTGTGTGTCAATGTTAAGCTTTTCACACACCTCACTACTTTCCAAAGGTGAGAATGTTTTGGGCTTGTGAAAACCTAAAGCAGTGGCAGGCGATAGATAGAATTGAAAGCACAAAAAAGAAAAGCAAAAAGGAAGGAGTAATCCCTTTTCAAAATCACATTCGGCTAGCATTAAAAGAAGTGCCATTTTGTTACATTTCTTAAGAGGGAGATTGTTCCTTTGCCTTCTAAAGTGACTCCTTTGCACAAGCTCCAAGTTTTGAATCCCTGTGAGGTTTCACCATCTGTACTGTACCATGTGTTAGTTTCCGGTGAATCACAAATAAGTACCATGATAGATCTACTTAAATTTCTTATGCATGATCTAAATTTATAGACAAATTTTATGATACACCGAAATAAATGTGAATCATCATCTTACTATATCAAACAAGCACAATTAGAGAAGAGAGGCCCAGTTGTAGCCGTTATCGATAGTCTGGTCAACACCTCCGCCTCCGCTATTGCTGCTGTTGCCGCTGTCTCCACCAAACCTTTTGCCCTTCCCACCAAGACTTCCATCCCCAGTCCCCCATAGAGGTGTCCAAATGGGCGGCCCGGCACTAGCACGGCACTAGCGCGGATAGGCACGGCACTATTAGACACTAAGCCCTAATCATGTCGTGTCATGCCGGCCCGTCGTGCCGGTTGCGCGGCCCAGGCACGGCACTAAGCAAGCTTAGCCGTGCCGTGCCGGCACGATGGCACTATTGGCCCAACGGGCTAGTGCCGGCCTAGGCACTACGCAACAGAAAACCAGATTTCACCATTTTACAGCACAAAATCACCTAGATTTCAACACTGCACAAAACAAATTGACAGAAAATTTAACAGAGCACAAACTAACCCAGAATACAACATTTGACATAACATTTCACAAATTGACCAGAATTCAACACTCACAAAATTTACAGCCACTTCACAGGCACAAACCATAAAACAAATTCACAAATTTTACAGCCACTTGCCCACTTCACAAGTTCACAGCCACTTCACATATTCACAAATTTTACAGTCACTTGCCCACTTCACAAGCCGGAGATGACGAAGACACCATGGAGATGAGCACAAGTACGGCACCACAACAGCTCTCTAAGCGTCCCGCACCAGCCAGGCCGCCACCAGATCGACCGGCAACGCGTGAGATGGAGAGGAGGAGGGGATCAGGGGAGCGGGTAGGGGTAGCCGGGTAGGTACCTAGCGCAATAGCCGCCGGAGAGAAAGACGAACACCACCATGGCAACACTACCTCCAAGTGTCAAGCCACAGCCCGCAACCACCAGATTGGGTGATGGCGTGAAAGATAGAGAGGGGGGCTGGGGGAGGAGAATAGGATGGGAATGGGTCGAACCTGCTGGAGAGGAAGACGATAAGGCGAGGAGGCCGATGACCAGTCGGCAGTGCCGTGGAGGAGCTGGCAGATCTAGACGAGCGTAGCGAGATGTAGGGTTTCGGGCGGAGGCGGCGAGGGCGAGGGGACTGAAGGGGTGGGGGAGCGATTGAAATGAAGTAGGGTTTCGGGGGACGGGCGCAGCGGTGGATTTTATTCCGGAGCAAACACGCGATCGAACGGCAGGGGGCGAGGGAGCGGCAGATCGAACGGCTGGGGACAGGGGCGTCGTGCCGTCGTTGGGCCGGCCAAAAAGTCATGCCGTGCCTGACCGGTACTATGGGCCGAGGTGCCGGCCCAGGCACTGCATTATCCCTAGTGCCGGGCCGGCACTAGTACTAAACCCATAGTGCCGGGCCATGCTAATGCCGTGCTTTTTAGGGCTGGGCCTAGTGTCGCCCACCAAGCCTGACCCATTTGGCCACCTATAGTCCCCCACAACTATTTCCCTATTCAGTGTCACGTCATTGCAGTTTCTACATACTTTGAACCATACCATTTATGTCTCCTTTGAAACAACTTATGATTAAAGTAGAAGCAAATTATGTACTAAACAGAAAAATTATAGACAGCTTAAGTATTAATCATAATCAGCAATATAACTACTAATAAGAATTAGTCATTCCCCTTATTATTAAATAATTAGAATTATGTTATAATCCTGATTATTTTAAGCTATCCCAAAGGAGGCTATCTTTAACTTTGTGGATTTTTCTAAAGTCCGTCTGTTCTATTGAATATCCAACAAAATACGAATTGATATTTATTAATTCTGAATTTTGTAATTATTAAACCATAAACAATGCAACAACCGAGACCCCAAACTGACTATAACTCAATTTTTATTAATTAAAAATTTCGGAATTGTGAAATCATGGAAATATATATCTAAAACTCTTATGGAGTAAAACTCGATATTTATTAATTACTAATTTTAGAATTATATAATAATAAAAATATAATTAAGATTGTAAACTGAGCTCAATTTAATATTTATTAGTTATAAATTTCCTAATTATTAATAATAGTCCGTGCAATGTAAAGATTGGCAAGTATATATAGAGAATGTTTGGTACAACTATAACTTTAAGATCTATGTTAGGTCTGAGATTTGTATAATAAAATAAATTAGGTAAAGTTTTTATTGTAGTTCAAAAATAAAAGCAAGATAACTCAACTAAATACTCTTAATTATTCATAGCTAGCTTTTGATCCAAAATTTCTTAATCTGATCAAACCTAGCTCCAAATGAACTCATAGTTTCATCCAATCTCATTATCTCCCAAGAGCAACAATTAATAAAACAAATAAAGAGGAAGACTAACAATAATTAAACACATGCCAGGAACAGTTAGACATTGATCGATCAAGAGGCCTCCAAGAAAATTTCAGAAAAGATTGACATCGATTAACACTCCTCCGGTGATCTGAAGAACAAAACCCTGTCCACTGCCTTGAGCAGCAGGCCATCAGTTGCTTCACCGTGGCAACGCTCCTCCGCCTCTTCGTCCTCCATGCTCATGTTCAGATCAATGCAAAACGACGACGACGCGGTCGCGACGGCTTCCTTGCGATGGCGATCGCCTGTGCGTTCCTCCTCCCCGCGCTCGGTCTTGGCCATCTTGATCATCGCCGATGGGGAGCACGCCGTCGACCTCAGGTCGAAGCTCTCGCAGCTGAGGACGATGATGGCGTCGCCGAGTACGGCCTCCTCGCCGCCGTCGCGGCTCCGCACCACGCCGGTCTCGATGGCCTCCATAATGCCCTGCTGGCAATGCCGCTCGGCTTGCTCGACGCGCTCCATCAGAATGACGCGGCGCGGGTTGTGGCGCACGGCGTCGTAGAGCCTCTCGAGGTGGTCTCGCCCGCTCGTCTCCGGCCGTGGCCGCTTACTCCGGTGCAGCTGCTCGGTGGAGTCCGACCGTGCCGGCGACGGCTCGCTGCCGTAGACGGACACGAAACTCTTGGATGAACCGAATACGAGGCACGCCAGCTCCCTTGCCACCCTCACCTTGCCATCCATGTCGCCTCCGAGGAATAACAGCCACGTGTCCTCCTTGGAGTTCACAGGCTTCGAGGCGTCGTCGCCACGCAATCTCTTCGCCATGCCCGACCTGCACCGGAGAACCGTGCTGGCAATCTCCGGCACGATCTCCTTCTGCCACGGCACCTCCTTCTCCAGCGCGCCGCAGAGGACCTTGAGGTTCTCGGCGCTGAGCTCCTTGAACTTGGACCGGCACTCCACCTCGACGGAGCCATTGGAGGCGCTCGAGTCGTGGGACTTGACCTTAACCGCCAGAAGTTTGGCACCATTGGCGTCGCTGGGCACCACGTCACCTCTGCACATAGTTTTCCATGGGTGCTTCCTCACGTCAGCGTCATCGGCGA
The DNA here is from genome assembly GCA_000418225.1 of Zizania latifolia. Taxonomy (NCBI): domain Eukaryota; kingdom Viridiplantae; phylum Streptophyta; class Magnoliopsida; order Poales; family Poaceae; genus Zizania; species Zizania latifolia. Next base: position 24,957 of record KE372754.1, on the reverse strand, counting down.
CGAGCCATGGCTGGTACGGCTGGTGCAGTTGATAGTACTGCTCGTAGGAGGAGACGGAGGAGCACGGCGACGACACCACAGTAGACATGTTCAGAGCAGTCCTCCTCGACGGCGAGCCGCCATGGCCCGACATCCATTTCTTGCAACGAGGAGCCTCCTGGTTAAGCAGAGCGCAACAAATTAAACCTAGCCAGTTACACATCACGTCACTGAGACATTGACAGTGTAATTAATGTCTGTATCTCTACCTGATCACGGCTATAGTGGAGCCATGGAGGGATGCTCGTCGACGGCGCCGGCACGACTGACCGTGGCAGTGCTTTCGTGGCGCCGGCGCAATCGCCGCAGCAGGTGGAGCCGTCCATCAGCTGGCCGGAGCCTGCCGCGGCGGCGTCCAAAAGTAACAGGCAAGGCGACGTCGTCGATCCGTTCCCGCCTCTGTCGCACCTCGCTTTCGCCGACTGGTGATTGACTGCAATTGCACTGCAAACACAGCAAAATGGTAATAAGATTCACATGTCTGTCACAGCCTCTCAGCTACTATACCCCACTCTGATTGATCATACATGTCTGCATATATACTCTTTGCCGAGTAGCCATTTTTTTCCATTAATAATGGACATATATATCATGTTGGCATCTACACCAACGGATACGAGTATTTTAAAATATGAAACTAGTATTTGAGCACTGATAGATAGAGTCATATGCAACTACAACTTTACTAGCATACTTTGCTGATGGGTAGCTAGCAAATGTCTAGTCAGTTGGAAGCTAGTAACACATCTAATTACACAATGCACATTAATTGTTTCAATCAAGTGGTAATTAATAATCATGTACGGTATTAAAGAGGATGCAGAGAATTAATAGGAGTAGGAACTAGAAATATTATAGATGCAATCTAAAGGGAGAATTTGAAGCGGATGAGCTTTCTAGCTACATGTCTAGCTAGCTCTTGCCCGAAAAGCTTGGAAAGATTCAAGCTTTGGCTCACTAATGGCAGTAGGCAAGAGGAAAGGCGTTAGTTGTACCATCTTATCATCTACATACATCGATCGAACACTCAGTAATCACGGCATTTCAATCCAAGGTGATCAGTTATTGATGCCAAATTGCCGATTAATAAACAAGCTAGCTAACACGAAATCGAAACCGAACAAATCGATGGATGGATTGGTATGTAGCTATGTTACCTGCTGTCGCCGGCGTCGGCGCAGTTGAGACTGAGGGCGAGGCTGCCGGCGGGGACGGCGAGCGTCTGGAGTCTCCAGAGGTTCTCCAGCGAGGGGTTCCCTGATCGGCACCTCATGTTGGTCTGGTACGTGCCATGGCCGATGAGCCAGACGCCGTCGCCGCGGCACGCCAGGGCGCGCACCTCCGCCACGGCGTGCTCCACGGCGCAGTAGTAGTAGCAGCTCGCCGCTGCCGCCCTCCTCCCCGCGTCCGCCACGCGTCCGAACCAGAACTCGGCCGCCCACGCGAGGTCCTCAACGACGAGCACCACCGCGCCACCCGCGCGGCCGCCGGCCTTCACGACGCACCGGAGCTCCGCGAGCCGCCGCTCGGCCTCGTCCCTCGGTTCGTCGCGGAACCTGGACACGCTGAGCGTGACCACCTGCGCGACACGCAGGGCCTCGTGCTGCCGCGCCTCGCCGCGCTTGATCTTGTCCACGGCTGCTCGCGCCGCCGCCTCGGCTGCGCCCGCGCTCTCGGCGACGACCATGATCCGTCTCTTGCTCCCGGTGGCCATGCAATCCAGGATGGCCGCGACGTCCTCCTCTCGGACTTGATCGAGAGGTAGCTTGCTAGGTTTCGTTTCTCGAACCGGTGAGCTACTGGCGGCTGAGCTAGGGTTAGGGTTTTGGGGCGCGGCAGTGGTGGTTCCGGTGGTGCATGGCTTGTTCGCTTCCATGGAGGATACGGCTTGCTCGACATTGGCCTTGACCTGGGTGCTGGAGAAGCCGGCCTCGCGCATGACGCGGCTGACGCTGGGGTCGTCGAGGATGGAGATGACGAGCTGCTCGATCTCGATCTTGACGGCGAGCACCGGCTGCTGCTGGGTCTCGACGGAGCCCCGCCGCTGGTGCGCCTGGGCGCGCTTGAACGCGGCAACGAGCGCGTTCGAGAGGGACGGCGGGTAGTAGACGTGGCCATGGCCGAGCAGCGGCGCCGCCGCGGCAGAGGCCGGCAGGCGGTTGAGCGCGACGTTGAAGCAGAGCTCCAGGGCCTTACACTGCAGCGGGTGCGAGTGCGACCGGAGGCACGCCGCGCGTAGGATCCCCGACGGCGCCGCCGCCTGCAGCATCGCGCTCGCCACGTGCAGCGGCGTGACCTGCGCGTTCCCGCGCCGCCGAGCCAGGCTCACCGCCTGCTTCACCACCGCAGCCGCCTCCGCCGTCAGCGCCTGCTGCACCGTGCACCCCCCAGCTCTCATCTCTGCAAGCTAGCTAGCTATACTACTCTCAATCTAGCAGCTGTGATCACTGATCAAATCAAAGAAATCAAGAACCTATCTTTCTAGGATCACTCACACACACACACACACAAAACATTAGTTGATGTATTTGATGTGAAGGGTCACTTGGTTGATTGATTAGAAACAAGTATTACAACTGAGCAAGGGAGACACACACAAGGGGGGCAGGGAGATGGATGAAGAGGTGATGGATATGAGGGGTCATGGGTAGTGGGGGAGTCTGGCCCTCGACCAGCTGCAGCTGCTGCTTTATATGGTGTTTGGTGTCTGATCTAGCTGAAGAGTGCCCATCTTTTGCAGGGTGCAGTGCAGAGTGAGATGGTACGATACTACTACAGGCTGGGGGTGAGCTCAAGTCTGGATGGATTTTTTTGGTGTTTGGGTTTGTGCTTTCCTTGTTGAGGAGGGCTGAGTTGCATGGTTTGAGAGATGGATAGAATTGTAGAGATAGGAGGGTTTCTTTGGTCCAAAGTGGATTTTGTGGTGTGGAAAAGTGGATTGCATGTGATGACAAAGCGGATACAAAGCTGCATCAGCTTTCTCTGCATCTCCCTCCTCCTCTCTGTGGACACAAGACCGTATAGCTGGCTTGCTAGATCATTCAGTCATTCAGAGAGCAGCACCTAGCTAGCTAGGGCTAGCATATGAATGTGCACTACTGCACAGTATCTGTAACTAGATTGTTTGTTTGTTTCTTCTGTCACGCATGCATGCATGCATGCAAGGATATTTGCATCAGTGAGCTGCCTGCGTGATCTGCAGCATGCATGCCTATAAAGAATAGAGCTACTAAAAACCTTATCAGGGCTCATTTTTCGAGCTTGTCAATCGGAGCTTATTCGATTAATACCGGTGTACCGTTCTGGAGTTTTAATAAAATAATATAAATTTATTTTATATAATATTTTATTTAACAAACTAACTAACATAATTAAATATGACATATATATAAATAAATTTATAAGTTCATATCTTAAATATAGCTTATGACTTACATGTAACATAATACGTAGATTAGTTTAAGACTTTAAGTACCATACAACACATATATCAAA
>KE372753.1:417126-427629 GCA_000418225.1 Zizania latifolia | reverse complement strand
TTTTTATATAAATTAAACTTCTATAAATTTTACAAATTTTATATAAAAATATCAACCAACAACTGCAACGTCAATTTAATTTCATTAAATTTATCATGAAATATATTTTAGTGTATTTATTTAATATTGTAGATATTAATATATTTCTCTTCAAACTCACTTTAGGTTACAAAAGTTTAGCTTCGAAAAAATAAAACCACTTGTAATATAAACTATTTGTCTAAATTTACAAGTAGGGCCTTGTGGTGCCCTTTACCTCCTGTAACGGGCCAATGGCACGTACGGGGCCGTGCTGATTCTGTCTGTGGCTGTTGTGTGTCCTCTTTCTTTACGATGGGCTTATTTAAAAATTCAAATATTATCTTTATATTTATATTTGGATCTTTATAATAATACAAATCATAGTCTAACCAACAGTTCATTTAAGAAAGATAGCTAATATTAATTTAATTTCATACTTTGTAATTTCGTCACTACTCTCCTAGCTAGCAGCCTTGAAGAGAAGCCAGCTAGATTAACATGAGTTAATTAGTGTCAATGCAAGCATCGAATTGACCATGGTGTATGGCGTACGTGCGTACGTATCGTGGCGAGCGATGTAATTAGGAAAGCGACCAGGAACTGTGGCCGATGTTGGCCGGCCGGCCGCCATGCATGCGCCATAAGCTTGTATATTTAAGGCCTTAAAGTCATTAATTGGATAGTGTCACTTAGTTAATCAGAGCCAATTAATTACATATGTATTAAACAAAGGAAATAAGGTAATCATAAAAACCTTTATGGGATAAATTTTAAATGATAAAAATAAAGTTTTTTTTAGATAAGGACCGCACACATATAGGGAAAATGCTTCATGTACATCGGTACATGCATGAGTCGTATACTTACGGCTCCCCTATGCCGGAATTTATGATGGGCTAGGCCAAGTTTATTTCAGAAATTTAAATAAATCTCAAAGGTCTATTTATGTAAAAAGATGGTAAAAAACATTTAGTCTCATATTGCTAGTGTAGGTAGAGGATGATCAACTTATATAGTAGGGTTGTCTCCATCCTACTAAGCTATGTGTATAGGGAGAGAAAAGGAGCTCCACACGCGCGCTCACTCGCCTCGCTTGGCTCGGACGCGCGGCACCTGCATGAATGGTTCACCAAAATCCGGCTCCTCGTCTTGTGGGGACGCAGCCTCCTTTTGCCGTTCTGATTTTTGATAAATTGGCACATATTCGGGATATGAAAACCGGCATGGTTTAAATCACGATCGTGAGGCGAGATTGTGCCGTCCTCATATAAATATCCGTCTATCCGCCTGTATCAGATTAGATCAGAATAGACCAACCTACGCTAGGTTTTGTCTCTCCTCTCCGCTGCGTCGCCGCCGTAGCCTTCTCCATCCCACCCGCCGGCGTGCACCGGCGAACGGGAGAGCAGGTCTCCGGAACCTCTTGCCCTTGTGATCCTACACCGGGAGCAGGTCTATCAACATGGCACGCCTTCCGTCTACGTCAACCGTTAGTCACCGTCGTCTGCGGTTCGATACCAACAGGAACCAGCCTTCACCGGTTGCGGTATCTTTGTCTATGAGCATTCAGTACGTGTACTACGATCCCTCTCAGTTTTTAATTATGTTTTGCGAAACCATGATTAGATTGTTCCTGTTAACTAGTATGTTAAATATGTTCATGCTAGTTCTTACGGATGTTATAATTTATTTAATTTAGAATTTAATCTTGCAATTGCCTAATTATCCAACAATCCAAAAACCTCATTTTAAGCAATCTGCAACTTATTCCATGCTGGTTTTGCGGATGCACTGAGGCCAGAAAAATTTTCTGGTGTGCATTTTAAGAGATGTCAAGCAAAAGTCCGTCTCTAGCTTACTGCTATGAATATATGGGAAGCGAGACTTGGCCAATCTGAAGGCGAACTTTTTTCTGATGAACAGAAGAAATTCACGGAGGCCAATAATCTCTTCGTGGGATGCATTCTAGACGTGCTCTCTGACCGTCTGTGTGATGTTTACATCACTGTGATATATACAAAAGAGTTGTGGGATGCTCTAATCACAAAATATGGTGCATCAGATGCAGGCAGTGAACTTTACCTTAGGAAGAGTTTCCATGACGACAGGATGGTGAATAATCGTTCTATGGTGGAACAAGCTCATGAGGTCCTGTGCACTGTAAAGAAACTTGGCATTGTTAAGTGTCCTCTACCCGACAAATTTGTGGCTTGATGCATTATTGCAAAGTTACCTTCTTCATGGAGAAACTCCGCCACTACTTTGAAACATCCAAGACAGGAGATATCAGTTGAAAACCTGATAGCATCTCTTGATGTTGAAGAGAAAGCTTGGGCAAAGAATACTTCTGAGAAAGGAGGCGAGGGCTAAACTAGCACCAATATGGTGCTGAAGTTCCCACATAGCAAGAACAAAGGAAAAAATAAGCCTACCCAGGTTATGAAGACCACTATCTTCAAGAAGAAGAAAAATAAAGCCGAGTTGAATTGCTTCACTTGCGGTGAACTGGGACATTTCTCTAAGGATTATCCAGATCATGCAGACCAAAAAAGGCAAAGGGCAAAAAATATCAATATGGTGACCATGGGCAATATTGAGGATGGATACGGTAAACTACCTACTGTTCTTTCAGTCTTTTAAACTACTAGCTAGTAGTTTGATACGGGTGTCAATGTTCATGTGTGTGCTGACATATCTATGTGTTCTTCTTATTAGACCGTCTAGGATTCTTTCGTCTTAATAGGGAATGGGTCACATGCTTCTGTTCATGGTGTTGTCATGATAGATCTGAAGTTTACTTCGGGAAAGATCATGCAGCATGTTTCTACTATCAACAAGAATCTTGTTAGCGGTTCCATTCTGTACAAGGATGAATTTAAGGTAGTCTTAGAGTCCAATAAATTAGTCTTGTCGAAACATAAACAATTCATTGGTAAAGGTTATTGTTGGGTTATGGGGAGGCTACGCTAGCGCTTAATTTCAAAAATTTACCCCGTTAGCCCAGGAATCATGCGTGTAATGGGATCATGGATCATTACCTTGAGCCTCGAAACACGCTCGGGCAGCGAAAGTAGAGTCGATGAAGTGCGTCCTCGATCTGCTCCTCATAACTCCGTCCGTTCGTCAGCGGTGAAGTCGGCGTAATCCGGCGATCTCCAAGGAAGAAGAACAGCACCGATGCAGCAACGGTGCCTCTACGATATCCACACGTACAGGGACGGGATCATCTCGCTCCGGCGTGCCAGCACCGCTTGCGAGATCGGGAAGAGATCAACCACAACCCTTATGATCAAGGAGAGAGAGGGTGGCGGCTAGGGTTAGGGTAAAGTAACAATGAACAATGAACAACCGTCTTCACATGCTAGCCCCACCCCTCTTTATATAGTGCACCATCGTGGGCCTTTAATCTTTATTAAAGCCCAACAGATCTAATCTGTTCGCGTGGTCCGGAACTTCTGGCTATAGTCGGAACTTCCAGCCACCGAAACTTCTGAATCCCATCTGGAACTTCTGAAATAGACCTTCTGTATCGAATTAATTCTCAACCCGGAACTTCTGGTCCAACCGGAACTTCCGGTTCGTCCAGAACCCGAAACTTCTGGCTCCAGCCGGAACTTCCGGTTCGTCCAAAAAATCGAACACTGGGACTGACCCGGAACTTCTAGTCCTACCAGAACTTTCGGATGCTCCAGAACCCGAAACTTCCGGATACAGCCGGAACTTTCGATTCCCCCAGAATTTTCTTGAGCACAATTCCATCAGTTATGACTGCGGAGGCATGTTCCGCTTTTTCCTTTTAGATTTTAGCAATAAGTTAGTGAATCATATTTATGGCAATATTAAAGATAATGTGAGTATTTGGTATTCACGTTTATGTCACGTTAATTTTGGCTTGATGTCTCGACTTTCCAGCATGTGTTTAATTTCGAATTTCACCATTGTTAAAGATTCTAAGTGTCATAGTTGTGTGCAATCGAAACAACCTCAGAAGCCTCACAAGGCGGCTGAGGAGAGAAACTTGGCATCTCTAAAACTTATACATTCTGATCTTTGCGAGATGAATGATATGTTGACAAAGGGTGAAAAGAGATATTTCATGACATTGATTGATGATGCGTCTAGATTTTATTATGTTTATCTGTTACAAACTAAAGATGAAGCATTAGACTATTCTAAAATCTATAAGGATGAAGTTGAAAATCAACTAGAGAGAAAGATCAAACGTCTAAGGTCAGATCATGGTGGTAAATATTTTCTCAAAATATTTGATGAATTCTGTGAGGAACATGGTATTATTCATGAAAGGACGTCTCCCTATTCGCCCGAATCAAACGAGATTGCCGAGAGGAAAAACCGCACGCTAACTGATTTGGTTAACGTCATGTTAGACACTGCCGGTTTATCAAAGGCATGGGGGAAGGCTCTATTGACTGCATGTCACGTCCTGAATAGAGTTTCAAACAAGAATAAAGAACAAACTCCATATGAGATATGTATTGGAAGAAAACCATCACTTTCTTACTTGCGCACTTAGGATGTTTGGCGAAAGTCAATGTCCCAATCGTGAAAAACGCAAGTTAAGACCTAAGACAGTGGATTGTGTCTTTCTAGGCTATGCTCAGAGGAGCATGGCATATAGATTTTTGGTAGTAAAATCCGAAGTGCCTGATATGCATGTTGATACTATTTTAGAATCTCGTGATGCAATATTTTTTAAGAATATGTTTCCTGTGAAATATATGCATCACACTGTTAGATTTTCTGCTGAGATAATTTCTGAACCTGATACACCTGTTAATTTTGAGTCTTCTGAACAACATGATCAGTTCGAGGAAATCCTTGAGGAGAATGACAGTGAAGCTCCTAGAAGGAATAAAAGACAAATGGTTGTAAAATTCTTTGGTAACGATTACACTGTGTGCCATGTGGATGACACTCCTACTACTATTGCTGAGGCATATGTATCTCCAGATGCAGATGATTGGAAAGAAGCTGTCCATAATGAGATGGACTCGATTCTATCCGATGGTACATGGGAGCTTACTGAACGACCGTACGGTTGCAAACCTATGGATTATAAGTGGGTGTTCAAGAAGAAGTTTAGGCCTGATGGTACTATTGAGAAGTACAATGCTCGGCTTATGGCTAAGGTTACACACAAAAAAAGGTGAAAACTTTTTTAATACTTATTCACCTATCGCTAGACTGACCACTATCAAAGCATTACTTTCCCTGGCTGCCTCATATGGTCTTATCGTTCATCAAATGGACATAAAGACAGCTTTCCTAAATGAAGAGTTGGATGAGGAAATCTACATGGATCGGCCTGATGGTTTTGTAGTGAAGGGTCAAGAGAGCAAGGTGTGTAAATTATTAAAGTCTTTGTATGGCCTGAAATAAGTACCTAAGCAGTGGTATAATCAGTTCGACTAAACTTTAACTTCTGCGGGCTTTGTCATAAATAAAGCCAATAGATGTGTATACTATCGACATGGTAGGGGTGAAGAAGTTATATTATGTTTATATATCGACGACATACTGATCTTTGGCACAAATATTGATGTGATCAATGAAGTCAAGTCTTTTTTATTAAAGAGTTTTGATATGAAAGATCTGGGAGAAGCTGATGTTATTCTCAACATCAAATTAATTAAGGGCGAGAATGGGATTACACTTTCGTAATCTCATTATGTGGAGAAGGTCTTGAGCCGTTTCAACTATAAAGATAGCAAGCCTTCTCCTACACCTTATGATTCCAGTGTGATACTTCGAAAGAACAAGAAAATTGCCAAAGATCAACTAAGATACTCTCAGATAATCGGTTCACTCATGTACCTAGCTAGCGCAACAAGACCCGACATATCTTTTGTTGTGAGTAAATTGAGCAGGTTCATGTCCAACCCGGGTAGTGATCACTAGCATGCACTTGAAAGGGTTATGCGCTACTTGGTAGGTATTATGAGTTATGGAATTCACTAATCTAGGCACCCCGCTGTGTTTGAGGGATATAGTGATTCGAACTGGATATCTGATGCTGATGAGCTTTATGTCACGACTAGGTATGTATTTATCCTTAGAGGTGCTGTAATATCATGGAGGTCTTGAAACAGACCATTTTAACAAGGTCAACCATAAAAGCAGAACTTACTGCTTTACACATAGCAGCTGAAGAGGCAGAGTGGCTGCGTGAGTTATTGATAGACTTGCCTATGGTTGAAAAACCAGTGCTGGCTATCCTTATGAACTGTGGTAATCAAACTGTGATAGTCAAAGTGAACAGTGCTAAAGATAATACGAAGTCATCAAGACACGTTAAAAGACGATTGAAGTATGTTAGAAAGTTAAGAAACTCTAGAGTAATAAGTGTGACTTATATTCAAGCAGATAAAAACCTGGCAGATCCCTTTATAAAAGGGCTATCACGGAATATGATAAAAAATACATCGAGGGAGATGGGTGTGAGACCCATATGAGTTGCCATAGTGGTAACCCAACCTATGTGATCGGAGATCCCGTTAATTAGGATTTGGAAAAAATAAGCTATTGGTTAACTGAGGAGGGTAATTCCTAACTCTCTCTAAGATGCAATACTCTCAGATACTATAAGGTAGGTTAGCTTTATGTCTTAATGTATTATGTTGGCTTTAATTAGCAAAGATGCTATCTTATAGAACATTCTTGAAAGAATACACCTATATGAGCCTAACTGTTAAACGTCGCAGTCTACGAGACTTGTGTGATCTCTAATAAGCTCATTATGAGACTAGAGAGTACGACGTAGATGCTCCACCCGCGAGGTAGGCTACTGGTAGCCAGGTACTGGTTATGACCTTGAGTGAAACTTGTTCGCACAAAACTTGCAATTTAAGGCATAGTTCATTGTTTAACTTACAATCCTCGCTGACACGCTAGTATATCAAACAACAGTGAGAAATAGACAAATCTCTAAATGGGCATTTGAGATCTGGTGGGGGATTGCTGAAATTTATGATGGGCTAGGCCCATGTTTATTTTAGAAATTCTAAATAAATCTCAAAGGCCCACTCATGCAAAGGGATGATGAAAACATTTAGTCCCATATTATTAGCGTAGGTAAAGGATGACCAACTTATATAGTGGGGTTGTCTCTATCTCACTAAACTATGTGTATGAGGAGAGAAAGGAAGCTCCAGATGCGCGCGCTCGCTCGCCTCGCCTAAAGGGACGTAATAGGTGAGCCGATAGGCCCCCCTTTAGTGATGGGTGAATATTACCACCCGTCACTAAAGGGTGATCCGTTAGTGACGGGTAAACATCCGTCACTAATGATATTACATCACTGATGTGATAAGAGTGATGGTAGACTTGCCCATCACTAATAAAGGTTATCACCTGTCACTAATAGGGTATTATGTAGTAGTAATAAATACCCGTCTGTCCGCCTGTATTAGATTAGATCGGAACCAACCTGCGCTAGGTTTTGTCTCTCCTCTCTGCTGTGCCGCCACCGTAGGCTTCTCCATCCTGCTCGTCGACGTGCACCGGCGAATGGGAGAGCAGGTCTCCAGAACCTCTCGCCCTTGTGATCCTGCACCGAGAGAGGGCGAATAAGGTTTTGGAGAAGCGCTCCACGTGACTGCTCACATCCGTCAACACGGCGCGTCTTCCGTCTACGTCAACCGTCGGTCGCCGTCGTTTGCGGTCCGACACCAATAGGAACCAGCCTTCACCAGTTGTGGCATCTTCGTCTGCGAGCGTTCAGTATATGTGCCGCGATCCCTCTCGGTTTTTAATCATATTTTACAAAACCATGATTAGATTATTCCTATTAACTAATATTTTAGATCTGTTTATGCTAGTTCTTGTGGATGTTATGATTTATTTAATTCGAAATTTAATCTTACAATTGTCTAATTATCTGACACCCTACACCTCTCCCCAAAGGGGCTTCTCTTCTAGTCGGTCGAGATATGCTTCTGAAAGCTACTTATTACAACGTTACGTACGCTGCCCGCTCCTCCCTCCTCGATGCACAATGTACACTTGTTTGTACTTGGCACATGGCGCTCCTCTCCGGACGCTGTCTCACCATGTGCTCTACCTAGTACGTACCCACAGTGGCACTTACGTTGTCCTCAAGACGTAGCTTCAAGCTAGGGTGCATGCCACCTTATAGCTGCCATGGAAGGCCTCTTGTTGTGCAGGTGGTGCCATTGCAGCGGCCGGTGCCGTGCAAACGGAGGAGGATCTAGCAAAAAAAGAAAAGAAAAAAGAAGCGGATGAAAAAGGAAGAAGAGGAGAGAGGGAGCCAGGGAGGGCAGAGTGCCGTGCATGCATGGAGAACCCTCCACTGCTCTGCCCTTAACTAAGTGCCCAGTTGCCTTCTCCTCCTCACATCTGCGCGTGGCCCAGGGCCATGCCACAACCTGCCAGTCAAGCCATGCTCGATCGGATGCACTACTCTCTGTGCAATGCCCGACTAGCTCGCTCTGTCTCTTCCTAGCTCTAACGACACTCCAACCTCGTCACTGCACACAGCAGACGTCGTGAATCCCGATTTGCCCCGTTCTGCAGAAACACACAAATAACATTTATTAGCAACGACTCAAAATTATATATGTATCGCTAACAGATCTTTAATGACAGATCTTAATCATCATCAATCACTAATACGTGTCACATGGCTTTACCTACGTCTCATAGAATCATAACAGATGGGGCCGATACATAGTGGACATGACACCACTTAGGACTTATTCGAGGAGTTTTAAATTTTAAATAATAGCTAGTGAAAATATCTATGTAAGTTAGTGTATCCTAGCTTACTTATGAATTCTAGTTTATTTTCAGATTTCGTAGCTATTGAGTTTTAACATCTAGAGCTACAATCTAAACCATTTGAAAAAACTTCAAATTCTGAAAGTAAATACAGTTACCAAAATCTCTCTAAATAGACTCATAGGACTGAAAACACACTTTTTAATTGTGTTTTTCATTGTGAGATAAGGATAACTCGTCCGGTTGGTACAGTTGAGGCGCTTGTATAGAGATAATTCATCAGATTTAAAGAGCCGGGATGCAAAGAATACATAAATTGCAGTGAGATTGGGGAGGGAGTAAATCGGACGGATATATATAAATCGAATTTTTCAATAATAATCGAGCAGAAACCTTGTTGTTTTCCTCAGATTTGTACAAGGCACGGGCAGCCACGCACGAAGCTAGCACCTTCCACATAATTGATGTACACCCGCTAGATAGCTACGTTACAGCCATGCACGCAACAAAGTCCAGCTGCAATCCACTCTCTCGCGCGCGCGCATGCTTATGTGTACGCAGTGCAGAACCACACGTACGTACGTGTCCCCGGCCTAGTATAACCGTAGTAAAAAAACCCATTTTCTCGGTCCAATCATCGATTCACTAGTACAACCGTCAGGAAACAGTATAAGTTAATCAAAAAATGTGTATAAGTAAAGCTAAAAAAATTCAGATTTATATCTAAGATTACATGATACCACTGTAGAAAAGTTTAGAGTGGTATTATAATCATATAATCATAATGTCATGAATCATAAACTCTATAATAATAATAATTAATAATATCTAACAAAATTTATTATAAATGCATAAAAATATATATAACAAACTTATTCTCTAACCTACATATTATATATTTACCATCTTACCCTCATATAAAAGGAGGAATAATATTTTATATTCTATCATAATCTGCCAGTCTCAAAACCATTAATGGTTCAGCGGTTAGAAAACCGGCTAGTTTATTTAGTTTTTATTGGTTTAATTTTATAAACGGTATTTCAGTAAAATCGAACCATCGAAATATCTAGTTCTGATTTTTACAATTTATCCTGCGTCTTTACTACGACTCTACGAGTATAACGAGCTGTATGCATGCATGCATGGATCGTCCACGTCAACTTACAGGAACGATGATGCGCTCCGTCATCAGTTTTCTATTTAAATTAAAAATGTTAAGACGTTTAGCTTAATTGCAATGAAAAGACAACCAAAATGTCTGTGTCCAGCTCGTCTCGATCGATGATAGATATATGCATGTTCTTTTTCTTGATTGATTGGCAGTTTTGTACGACTATGTATCATGTGTGACTACGTACGCGCGTCCAGCATGCGATTGTGTTGCCACGTACGCTACGTAGTACGTGTGTTAGCTGTTAAGATATGACCCACGCACATAGCACGTATGGCCGGGCAATCAATATATATAGTTAGGGGTGAAAGTGGTTTGGATAGTTTTCGACCGTATTCGGAAAAATGGATTCGGATTCGGATTTTTTTATTCGGATACGGATTTTTCGGATACGGATTCGGATACGGATTTTTTTTTCGGATACGGAAACGGATATGATATCGATGAAATTCGACAGATAGGGATTCGGATTTGGATAATCCGGATAATTCTTATCCGGATCTGCTGGCCTATTAGACATTTAGGCCCAATTATTTATAGCCATCGATTTA
>KE372753.1:367606-404689 GCA_000418225.1 Zizania latifolia | reverse complement strand
CACGGCGCTCTCGTCCCGCGCCATCGCCGCGGCCGCTGCAGCCGTCGCGGACACCTCGGCGCAGCCCGACGTCGAGGAGCAGAAGGTGGAGCAGGAGGCGTCCGACGAAGCCGCGAGAAGCGTCGTGCTCTCCGTCAGGCTCGGCCGGTTCAAGAACACGCAGGCCAACGACGCCGCCGCCGGCGACGGCGACGACTCCAACACGAGCAACAGCACCAGCAGCTGCCTCGATGCGCGGCGGTGCTACTCCATGGGCTCCTACCAGTACGTGCTCGCCGACGACAGACTTCTGATATCCGTGCACTGGCGCCACGGCAACGGCAGCACCGAGTGCCGGAGCACGGCCGCGCACGCCAATGTTGGCACGGCGCGAACTGACAAGAACTCCAGCAAAAAGATCATCTCCAGAGGCGATAGCTTCTCGATGTCCAAGATCTGGCAGTGGCGCGGCGGCGACAGGAATCTCCCCGTCCTCTGCGCGGACTCCTCGCCGCGGGCCGATGACAGCCTGCCATGGGCGACGTCGACGACGCCGGCGAGCACACGCACGAGGCAAGAAAGCGACACCTGACAGTGACAGATACTGCTACCAGCCTACCACACACATACACAGAAAGATGTATGCTTTCTCGTGCCTTCTGTTACTACTTAGCAATAAGCATTTCTTGGCCGAGTTTTGCTGGCAATTAATCAATGATCACCTATGTAATCAAGCCTTCCATATTTTTGTTCTTGTTTTCTTCTCATTTCTTGGGCCTCTTGTTTATCTCATCACTGTACAATACCACCCCAGCTGACATCCAGGTTGCTACACATCTTTGCACACACATATTACATATATAACCTATAATTATGTACTTTACCTGAACATTCTTGTGTTTAATCTCATCAAGAACTTGCCCTGCTTTGCCGCAGCACAGAGTCTAGGCCATAGCGCATAATAAGTCAGGTTACTGTTCGACACCAACACTAATGTCTCATTCTGAAGTACTAGCAATGCAGTGGCACTGTGACAGGTCACAGGTGTGAGGTGTCTGTTGCTGGCTGTGTCCTCTCACTTGTGCAAGTGTGATGTCTCTGCTCACTCTTAGCTCCTTTCATTTTGATTAGGCTGTGCAAAAAAAATCATGATCTGAGCCGTCAGATGTACATCTTGCAGTTGTTAAGCTGTTTCATCGGGATCAGTGTACAGTGTACACTTTGCTGAGAGGTGAAGGGTGAACAACAGGCTGAAAATTGTCAAGGACTTAAGAGGTTTATTGATTAATGAGTAAGTACTTAATGGTCTAATTTATGGTTGATGAGAGGTTGCTAGATCATGCGCTCGTCCTGGTGATATAGCACTGAACATTAGATAATGCTCTCTGCTCTGCATCTGATATTTTGATAGATGCACATAGAGCATGCAGTGACTGTCACTGGGCCCCACCTTCTTGGGCATGGTGAGCAACTCTTCCTGTACTATTGTAATTATATTGCACAATGATACTTAGCTACCACTGGCAGACTGACAGTCTACTTGCCTTAACATGGCCATTTATGACCAGGCCTTCTTGTTTGACTAAGAGCAAACTGCATCATCTTCTATTAGTTAGGTCAAGGCGGACATGGACTGATCTCCACATTTTTTTTCTGATTTCTGAGGTTGGATATACTAATCCTTCAACTCACGTGACCGTCCTCACAAGGGTAAACAATCTTAACCGCTGAGCTCTCACATGCCGTGTTCTCTGAACCATGCAATGCAACACGCCGGCAAGTGTTACATAGATTCAGAATAATCCATAGCCTGAAAGATAGATCACATGATCAGACCAAGCATGGATCGAAAACGAGCGATGAACACCTGAACAAGCCAAGCTTTGGTAGGTAGCAGGAGTAATAAGCAGAGAGTTGCATGGAGAGGTAGCAGGAGGCAGTGGCTGTCGAGCTCTGCAAAGCCATGTAGACTCTGATCCTTTTGGAAGCTTAGCTAGAGCCATCCGCAAGAAAGCGTCCGCTTCCTTTTCGTTGCAGTCTTTTGCAGTCCTTGTCGCTTAACGGTAGCTGCAAGAAACGGTGGTTACAGCATCACTTGCGGCTGCATGCTGCTTAACAGGAATTCAGAACAAGCCTGGTCCCTGAAAACCGGGTTCCTTTTATGTTGTCTGGAGTTTGTTTGAATTCAGTGAAAATATGTCCAAATTTCGGATTTAGTTTTTAGTCATATACAAGGTATATTGAAGTGTCTATCCTTAATTTGCAACGATACAAACCCGCGATCTTTGCAGTGTTGACAAATACTCTTTTCAACTTTGAGTAGTTGAGGGAGCAAAATGGGCTCATCTTTCGTATTATCATTTATGTACTCCATCTGTTTCAGAACTTTTTCTTATGTTTTGACACCTAGAAGACAGAACATGAGCAAATTTTGGTTGAATCGGATTATATTTGACACTGACATGAAGCATACTACTATGTATGCCCAGTAGAGAATTTTTTATAAATAATATTTATTTTTTAAAAAAATTGCAAATCTAGATAGCGCCATCAAATAATTGTAAAACTAGACCTCTATTGACAGAGCTTCATAATAAAGGCTCTATCGACAGTTCAACCGTCGATAGGAAAAAAATTCTTCTATAAGAGCATTTTTCAAATGTCGACAGAGGTTTAGTTTTGCAATTTTTTGATGACGCTATCCAAATTTGTAATTTCAAAAAACAAACCGTATTTATAAAAAAATCCCCCAATAGACACGATCATGGTACAATTCAATTAAAAACTGATTGAATTTGTCTTTCTGTGCATGCCTGCCAAACAAAATTCTGTGAAACCAAAGGAGTAGCATCTGAGAAAAATAGATATTGAATGGCCATCTCGGCTCTGAACCGAACATGCAGGAAGAAGCAATGGTTTGCTGCGAAACCCTGAACACTGGTGGTTAGCTTGTGGCTGTCCTGATGGTGCCTTGCCGAGAAAAATGCATTGTTGTAGCATCTCTTATTATGACCACATCGTACTAACCTGCACTTTATAGGGGTTTGTGTGGATCAAAGCTAACAATTCGGTGGCCTTCACTTTGGTCACAGATGCAAAGAGACATCTTTTTCTCGCCATGAAAAATGGCAGAAGAAGAGCATCACATTTCAGAAAGTTCTCTACTATGCTGAGATATACACATGGTGCAATCTAAACTAGACTCTTGAAAGAATGGATTCAAGCCAAGAGCTGTACAAGCATGTTCTGGGATTCCTTTCTGGAGTCGGATCCTCTGCATTGCTTCAGAGGATCACGGTAGCTGCAGTGATCTGTGCTGCTACAGTGTTTACCAAACAGCAGTTACCTCTATTGAACAGTAAAAACATATGTACTTCATTCCTACTGTGCATTACTGCAGTTCTTTGCAGTTGCAGCATGCAATGTAGAGGACCCTGTTCCTTTCTTTTCTAGTCCCTGCTGCTGCAAGGCTCTTACGGTCACAGGAGCCTGTTCTTACAGTTTCATCAAAACTACTAGTCTTGACTCCAAATGAGCAACTTGTGGCTCATAACAATCTTGATGTCGTTTTGTTGATGATGTTCGCTTCATGCTGGCTGATTGTGAACTCTGGGCAGTTTTTTTGCAATGGCTAGTAGTAGTCCTTGGAGATCATACAATGTCAGACTGAACTCATTTTTGCTGCTAATAGATCCGAGGTTACAGGTCATGGTTCAACTGACAACCTCAAGTATATCCTTGAAGGTTACATGACTATTGCTGACAGCCTCCCTTCGAGATGAAATGGACGTTACACCCTTGAGTAATCTGATAACTTCACTGCACCCATCGACGTAGTACTTTGCTTTGCTAGCCTTCTGGCCAACAGAGCATGCAAAGACCTCTGGAGCATCAGGAAACACAGAATGGGAGGTAGCATCGTTGATGCTCTCAAACATGTCCTCGTCTGATCGATCGTTACCGATGCACATCAGAAAATCAGGTTCTTTTCCATTGCGGATTAGCGTCCGAATGACTGTGTCCACAACAATCCCCTTGGTAACTCCCTGTATTAACGAATGATGCATTTATTAAGGTATTGCAAGTCTCAACAAGCATGTAAACAATAAAATATGCCAAATACTTGCAGTGAAAAGATCTGAATGGCACAAACCTGGGGTTTAACTTCAACAATTTGATGACCATGCTTAACCACAACAGGTTCATTTGCCAGCACCCTCTCAAGATGACTCACCAGCTCCTTAGCCTGGCATGTGCCAAAGTCCTGATCTGCATCCTGATAATGCCATACTAGCGCACTCTCCTTTGGCTCTATGAAAGATCCGTCAGTTGTCTCCTTATATACCTCCATGATAGGCTCTGCAATGTGCTTCCATTCACAATCTTGAGCTTGTGAGTTTGTTTCCCATTCAGCTTCCTTGTTCCACCTGTAAGAAAAAAAAATAGTTATCAGTAATCATGTGTTCTGACTTCTGAATACTGAGAAAATTATGTGATGGTGTGCATATGGAAAAAAAATGCTATGATCCTAATACCTGATAAAATAGCCATGTTCAGCAGCAATACCAAGCTTCTCACATGGAGCAAACCACTTGCTTAGAGAAGTGCGGTCTCTTCCACTAACTATAAACACACTGTTCTTCGGATCATTGCACAAGCTTTTAAGGATAGAAATGAGTTCTGTACTTGGAGCTTTGTTGACTGATGACTGGGGCACAAGGGTGCCATCATAATCCATAAATATCAGCCTTCTATTGGTCCTCTTATAAGAAGAAGCAAAGTGTTCCAAAGAAAGTTTTCTAAATCCAGGAGAAAGAGCAATAACTCTAAAATTCAAACCAAACCCAATGGTCCAACACCTTCGGCTATAGTGATCCTTGCATGCCCTCTCTAGATCTTGGGAAAAACTGTGTGCCCAGTAAGCAACATCATGAGTACTGACGTAGCGATAATGCTTATCATGGCGCAGCTTCTTCTCTGACTGAGTCAGATCTGTTGCTTTATGCAATGCATCAGCTACATCTTCAATACTCCAAGGATTTACCCTGAAAGCACCACTAAGAGATGGGGAGCAACCAACAAACTCAGACACAATTAGTGTGCTTGTGTGAGATGAGCTCTTATCAACACCTCTGAGATTATCAATCTCCTCATTTCCCTGCCTGCAGACAGTATACTCGTATGGTATCAAGTTCATACCATCCCTCACAGCATTTACAATACAGCAATCAGATGCAGCATAATATGCAATCTTTTCATAAGAAGGTATGGGGTAGTCGATAAGGACAACAGGCTTATAATCAGCAGAACCATACTTATTGTTTATCCTTTCAGCTACAGTGACAGCTTCATTTATTGCTTCCTCCACATCTTTTCCTGTGCTTCTTGCAGGATTCACAATCTGCACGAGAACAACCTTCCCTCTTAGCTTTGGAGTTCTCGCCAAAAAAAGTTCCAAGCCAAGCAATTTTAGACTGATTCCTTTGAAGATATCCATATCGTCTACACCCAACATCACCATCTTTCCCTTGTATGTATGCTCGATTTCTTGAACCTTGCTAAGTGTGGCAGGCAGCCTCAATACAGACTCAAGACTGCCAACATGTACACCCACAGCAAGGATCTTGAGGCTCACTGTACGGCCAAAGTATTCTATACCGATGTGACCACGTTTTGATTCATAATTAAGGCCTAACAATCTGCTGCAACATGACAGGAAGTGGCGTGCATAGTCGAATGTTTGAAAGCCAATGAGATCAGCATTAAGAAGGGACTTTAAAATTTCATCTCTTACCGGTAATGTCCTATAGATTTCAGAGGAAGGGAATGGACTGTGAAGAAAGAAACCAACTTTGATCCGGTGAAGCTTTTTTCTTAAAAAGGTCGGTAGAAGCATGAGATGATAATCATGAACCCACACACAGTCATCATCTGAATTGATGACCTCCATAACTTTGTCAGCAAAGATTTTGTTGGCCCGAACATAGGCTTGAAAAAGAGAGCGGTCAAAGAGCTCGCCTTTGTCAAGGCAAATAGGAAGCATATAATGGAAAAGTGGCCATAATTGCTGTTTGCAGAATCCATGATAGAACTGCTGCTGGAGGTCAGCTTGGAGAAAAGTAGGTATGCATTTGTATTCTCTGAAGAGCTTCTGAGAAACTTGATCTTGCTCACCAGGATCAACTTCAACCTTCAAACTACCCACATAAACAACTTCACTCTCTGTTGGAAATCCGTCTTTAAGTTGGACAAGGAGTTGATTGTCATCCATTGAGAAGGACAACCGTCCAGTAGCTTCATCTTTGGTACAGTTCAGTGGAAGAAAGTTGGAGACAAGTATTTTCCTCACATGACAAGAAGATGCAGGACCAACTGAATCATCACCATTACTTGTTTCCCAATCAGGATCAGATATGATACTAGGAGAGGTCACAACACGAGGAAGAGATCTAAATGGCTGCTGAAAGTCAAACACATCTTCACTGCTCATATCTAGAAGGTTTGCATATGACATCGAAACCATGATTCCACAACCTTTTGCAGCAAAGAAAAAAAATCAAAGAATACCAATATTTTAGTCCTTTGAAATAAAGTGTATTATATTCATATATACATGCTCTATTAGGGGCATGAAGATATAAAAAGAATATGGTGAAGCTCTAGCCCACATCATTTCTTTTACCAAACATCAGAAACACTAGTAAGCTCATTTTTTATATAAAACACCTTGTTTACTGAAGTTTTTATTATTTATTACAAACCGATGACACATGATCTAGAATATCTAAACAAAGTGCTCTTTTCTTTTGAAAACAAGCCTCAATATGGTGGATCCTAATTACAACAAAGGTAGAGCCAGTGGGCGTTACGAGCAAATAAAACTATAAAATGTTTATTAAGATATATTTTTAAGTCAAATTTGGGTTGCGAAGAATTAAAACTCCATGTACTATGCTAGACCACACTGCCAGTTGTGCAGGCCAATTGATCTAAGTTGAAGACCTCAACAGATAGTTCACAATATCCACTCTCAATTGTTGTGTGGAAGCTCACAAGGATATTTTGATAGTAGAAGACTGCAAAACTGGCTAAATAAATAAATTTCATAGAGTTCATATCTGAAGACCCAAAATAAAATTAATTCCTATGAAAACAACAGCACAATAGATTAGAACAAAATTCTCCACTGGATGTATAGGTGATAAAGAATACATAGATTGCTAATCAATTAATTAATTAATGCATCAAATGGCATATTTTTCTCCAGGAGAAAAGATCCAATGCATGTAAAAGTAGAAATTATAAGACTGTACTATGTAAACTATGTGTTTCAGTGTAACTTGAAATCATCTCATGTCTTTTCTTTTCACGACGATGAGCTCAAAAAGATCCAAAATGAAACACATCTACCTTTTGTTTAGGACCACAATATCCAATCCAAACATCATTTAAGAAAAATGGACCACACTCTCCTACCAAAATAATACAAAACTACAAGTTGAAGGACCACTGTGTTCCATCAACATGACACAAACAACATGCAATCTAATCATTTCCCATTCTAACCAATCAGAAATATCAGCATATAAGTATATAACTATAGTGTCCTGCTACCTTTTCTACAATAATGTATCTACATGTGTTACCTGGCATACAGGACTTGCAATTAAGTCAATGGAACGAGCTTACAGAAACTTCAATACCTACCCAGTAGATCTGCCTAAAACATACTAGTAGTCTAGATAGAACATAGACAAGGCAAGATGGCCAAAGGAAACTTGGCCTATCCTAATTGCTGCCCATCCTAGAGCAGCAACAGTGTGTTGAGTGCAACTGGCATTACCATTAGCTCAAGCCATGCTCATCCAAAACTTCAGTCTATTTGCATGTTCCATTAGTATCCTACAGCATAACTGCTACTGCCTGACATACTACCATTTTCTGTGCCTGTGGGCTGTAACCTCAAAGCATACCCCCCTTTTTAGGGACTAGGATCAGATGCAGTTGCAGCTATTACTGAAACTTTAGCAGTCCTTCAATCAGACCATTCAACACTCGAACCAACGTCTAGATAAAAAGCTAACTCTCACATCATTCTTTAATTATTTCATTCATACAGTTATTCAATAAACCTAAATTGATCCTATCAAAAACCCTTTAAATTAATAATTTAGTAATTATAGAATTGATGCTTGGCATGTAATTAGTCTACTTTAGCTGAAAGATTAATTTTCTATAAACTGTAAATTGTTTGACATCCAATTTAACACAATAGAGACTAATTGAATGAAATAATTAAAGGAAGATGGGAGAGTTATGTTTTTTATCCAGACGTTGTTGGTTCGAGGGTTGAACGGCCGAATTGAAGGACTGCTAAAGTTGCAATCATAGTTGCAACTGCATCTGATCCTAGTCTTTTATTTAGATGACCTCAAAGCACACCTAACTGGACCGAGTTCATACCGCAAGAAGGTACTACTTGAATTATTGAATTCAATGTGCCATGCATTATATTCTGAAAATTAAATTGTCCTGAGGACAACACATCACCTGCCTACTGCCCTAGCATTGCCTATAATTGTGAGACCACAAGTAAAATTCAATGGTCACCATATCACACAGCAGTCAGATCAGCAGAACAGCGTCTATATCTCAATGCTCTTGATATGACACCAACCTTGAGGCTAACAAGAGATGTCCCAGAACTAAATGTACCGATACTTTCTATTAGGAGTCGAGCATCCAGATCATTTCTTGGATTAAATTACAACGATGGTATCGACCACACACAGTTCATATTACTACATCTACATGGCATGACAGCTAAATGATAGTTGATGACTGCTAGATGAAAATGCAAATGAGATAAGATAAGCCCTAAGTACACCCAAGAAAAGGTAGCATCCAAAAGAAGCCCCTTTCCAGCAGTACACACCAACATTTCCTCTCATATCTCAAAGCCTGGACAACATCAGTTTCCTGCAAGCAAAATGAAAGGCGGAAAGGAACAAAAAAATTCGGGTAGGAGCAGAAAAATCGATCAAAACTAGCACCCAGAGGACCAAGATTGCTCTTTTCCTCTGTAAGACTGTAACCCCCCTTTCCTCAGAAAGAAAAAAATCCCCAAAAAAACACTCTTTTTGCAAACCAAGAAGTCATGAACTAAGTCAAGACCAGAGCTAGACGAGCTAAGAAAAGAAGGGATCGAGGAGAGTGAGCGCTTCTCACCACCGCTGACAGATTCAGCAAATCCAGGTGGCGGTGTTTCTTGGCAGCTCCTTTTCTTCTTCCCCCCTTTCCTCCCTGAAGATTTCGTTGGCCTTTTTCTGCTTCCACCCACCACAGCCAAAGTGCTCTGCGTAGAGGTAGAAGAAGACACAGCAAGAGACAGGAAGCAGACACGGGCAAGAACACAGGACACAGCGGTGTGTTGAAGTTGAGAGAGAGAGGAGAAATGTTTGTGAGTTGTGACCGGTGGATTCGGAGGTTTTCTTTTGAGAGATGGCAACGGGCGACATGACGGTTTTGCCCTTACGCTAATGCTAATCCACGCACCTGCCACTTCAGATTAAGTTGCTCTTTCTTTTTTCTTTTTCCTCTTGCCATAATTATATGCATAATTAATCAATGTATTATTTTTATGAGATGATCAATGCATTACATAGCTATTATCATTATGTGTGGATAATTTTCAGGTGAGCTTACAAAGCTCAACCAGTAACACCCACGATACTTACCTTTTATATTTAGTGCATCGGATGTGAGGTTATTATGGTATAATAAAATATTTTAAATGTTTATTTTTAAATTAAAATAAAATTAGATTGCTTAATTAAATATTTTAAATTTATTTACCTCTACAAGTTTAGAATTTTGTAAAGTTAGATTTGATCAACTCTAAAGAATTCTAAATCTAAACTGTGCCGAATGAAACCTTAATATATTTTAGATTAGAGACAGCCTGAGACTCAGATTATAAATATCTTCACATTTTTGTCTGTAGTCTACGCGCGGACTTGACCATGAATCACGTCGTTGTTTCTGCGATTTTTCTATAGGTGTTGTATTCATTTTTCGAAGTTTACGCGCGGATTTGGCAACGGAGAAGGCTGTCGTTTCTGCGAGTTTTTTATTTGTATGATAGGACGATTTGCTCGATCTAAAAAGAACTGAAGAATAATCGAGTTCACGATGTGTTCATCCCATCCTAGCCGATGTAGACTATTAATCCTATATTATCCTTTGATTATTTCGGACGGTCAACTCGAGACATTTCGTCATTTAGAGTTAGCCGGTCTAAGCACAAAGTCAGGATACGATCTAGCCATTGGACCAATCTATCTGCATATCTCCAGGATCTGAAACTAGATTTCTTACCGGTTTCTACGAAAAACTGTATCTGTTTCCTATGAAACTGTGACGAAATTAATACGAGATTTCCATGAACTTATAATCTTTCTTCCAAAAAGTTCGATTAACATATAGGTTTAGTGCTCATTGAAATATAAAACAAATTGTTCATCTTTCTTTATCGGTTTAAGTTTTTAGAAATCCAAGTTCACGTAATTAAATAAAAATTACAATCTACTTCTGTTACACGAGACTTGATGGATCTAGTGTAAGAGGGAGCGTTGGAATATAAAATAAATTATTTGTCTTTCCTCATCAGTTTAAGTTTTTATGTTAAACTGGTTAGAATATAAAATAAATTGTCCGTCTTTTCTCATCAGTTTAAACTTTTGAGTTTAACTAGTTAGTGCGTGTAACTTAACATATGGTGTAAGAAAAAACATAAAAAAGACAATCATTTCAGGTCAAGGATAATCAATTGCTCTTTTTACTGTGCTCACTCATCTTAGCTGCTGGGGTACGTGGCAATTTAGCTGCCATGAATCACAAGAATAACTTATCTTATCATTAGTTAGCAAAGATGGTTATCTACTTGGACACTACAGCTCGACAATTCGGTCGTTAACTTGTTCGAGCACGTAACAGCGACACCTACCTTTTCCATATCACTTTTTCCTGCAGAATGATCAGACCAACTAGGCTACGTATGGCCTACCTGCGTATTTCTATATATGTTTCTACACATATGACAATTACTAATGCATGTTAATTCGTATCAAGGGTTAATTAATACTTCTCTGATTATTTATATACGTGGTTTTGTAATTGCGTATATGATTTAAGAAATCAACTCAAATGTCAAATTAATGACTTAGTTTATTTATTATGTTTTGAAAAAACGAGCTATTTATGTGTGAGAGGAGTATATTTATTTGACAAAGGCAAAAAGATGAGAAAGTGCCTAAAGTTTTATTTGACAAAGGCAAAAAGATGATAAAGTGTCTAAATTTCTAAAGCGACTAAAATGATTTATATAAAGAATAAGAGAGAGATATTCTAACTTGATGAGAATAGTTAAGTTATAACTGAAGAATATCCATGGACTTTTAGGAGGATATTTTTCACGATTCGACGAAAATAATTGTAACTGCAGAATCCTAAATCTATAGACTCTTATAGCATCTCCATTAGATGCCTCATCTGATGCCCTAAAGTTAAATATAAGAAATTTGATAATCTTTTAGTCTAGTCATTTTTTAATCTTTTTATGTTTGTCCATGTTAAATAAATAATACACCTATCACAAATAAACATATTTTCTAAATTATAATAAATAAGAAAAAGATATGATTATTTAAATTGATTTATTAATTATTATACACAAGTATAAACCAATCTATATAAGTAATAAGAGTGATTACATTATAACCTATATAAAAACATGGTATTCTTTTTATTAAAAAATATGGTATTTTTTATGAGTGTAACAGCATTCAATATTCAGTTAACAAACTCGAAACCGCGGCTGGTCGTTGACATCAACAATCAGCAGCGCACATCATTGAATACATTACATTAGTTGTAAAAGAGATGCGTGTCTTAGGCTTTCTCATCCGACGATTAGACGTAAATATTTAGCCAGTTCATTGTAACATATTTTTATGCACGCCGTTCAGATTAAAAGTTAGTGTTTGCGTTGAACAATGGCATGTTATGTTTTACTCTAGACCTAGAGTCAAAAATTCTTAACTAATTATTTAAAAAATTTAAAGATTTTGCCTTGCCTCACTTTTGTATGCGTCCCTGTCTACCTCTATTAATACCATCGTGAAAGTTATTTAGTATAATTCATCCGATAGTTCACCTCAAACAAACCAATTTGAGGAAAGCATCATATATACAGACTATATGTGTGTATTTTTCAGATTGTGTTTAGTTAGGTCTGGTGTTGGCATTCTCTCTTAGTTTCAGCAGGCCGTCTTTGCCTTCATCCATTTCTGGTTTTATGTCTGACCCATTTTATGTCTTACACTCCCAGAATAAATTACTGTAAGTTACTATAGCACAATCGATTTTTAAATAAATTAGCACTCAAAATATTTTTTCCCTTGTGGCTCCGCAGCTGTTACACTACTTTTGTTTTCATTGTCTTTTCTTTAAAAAAAAACATTTTTGGTGGAAGGAACCGAACCTATATATAAGATTAGCATATTCTGTGTATTACCATGTATATATAGTAGTTTCTCATATTATATCCTTAAGGCTATAGTTTAAAATTTTAGTATGATGCAGAATTCTTCGTATTATCAGATCATATACGATAGTTAGATTATCTCCTATTGTTTAGGATATCTTAATCGACTTGGTTAATGTAACGAGTCATATATCTACTCTACTCTATAATTGACAAAGTTGAGTGTCCACCATGGACACTCATCTAAAAGATCCTAGCCTTTCATTCGCTTTGGTTATATCTCAGCCCTTCCTCAACTCTAATCTACCATCTACCAATACTATAATTAGCGAGAAAACAAATAAGGAAAGTGATTAAATCTATAATTAGCAAGAAAACAAATAAGAAAAGTGATTAAATCTTACGAATAGTATATTTGCAATTTTTAAGAAACGACGGAATTTTTCATACGGTTTATTGTACCCGTGCATTTAAGTAAGAAATACAACAAGGAAAGTTAATGGCGAATGTAAGTAAGGAATAAATTAAGAAAGGAAACAAAGAAAGCAAAACTTATATGGTATAGCATGCACCCAGATTATATTTGGAAGATATAATTTGGAATTAATTATAGATGCCATGTAAACCAGAATTTAATTACATGACATTTACCCGTGCATTATTTAAGTAAGAAACAAAATAATTAAGGAATATAAATGAAACTTCTAAGTGGTACGTTTGCAATTTTTTTTAAACGACACTGCACAAAAATGTGATATTTATATGGTATGGCACCCAATTATATATACTTGCCATGTATAAGTCGGAACTAACTATAGATGTCAGGCAAATCTGAATTTGCATGGTATATATATATCCGTAACTTTAATTAAGCAGTATATGACAAAATATGAAAGGTGAATAAAACATATACACAGTATATTTGCAATTTTTAAGAAGTAATGAAAATTATACATGGAGATAACAGAGGCGTCTGTATCGCATGCAAAGATCACTCTCGCCGATTTCACTTTTTCGATTTATATAACCCTGTGCATAGTCCATGCAAAAACAGACCACAACCATCTAATCACACTCACAGCAACTAATTAATAATATAATTGTTTTTTGTTTTTTAAGTTTAGCTCATTTATTGTCTTTTATTTTTTTTACCGTGGCGTTAATTTAACTGACTAATAATATAATTGATTTTTGATTTTTATCGTTGTGTAGCACGGGTACGATACTAGTAAGATAATGTTGGGGAGCCTTCAAGGACAACATAAGGGAATCTAAAGCTAGATAAATCGAATCACGTATTGACATCTAAACATGAGGCAATCAAATATTATAATTTGATTTACATAAATCTCGCCGGCTAGATTAATATTGACACAAGCATATAATGTAAGATATTACTCTCTCTTATTTAGACATAAACCTTATAAATTAGGCAGTCAACCCAGTTTCAATTACTAACCATATATTTCGTCATGGAGTTAGGCTCTAATTAGTTCGTGATTGTCTCCACAGTAGGATTTATTTTCTTCAGTCAAATCAGAAAAGTGCAGCGGAATATACCTTTTGCTGCTTAAAGTACGTGTTTCGTTGTTTTTCTCCCAAACTTTTGCGAGCTTGTAGAAAATGGCAATCTTTACCGAAAGTTTCCCTTTCTTGTATGGTGGTGATTCCAGATGCACGCACACAAAAATGCACACTAACTCAAGCTCTCACCGTGTGCGACAGATAAATATTGAAATTCTTCTTTCGAGATATCTTAACGACTCACGATATGATGCCGACTTTTGTACTAATTTATTCTTCAAAATCGATGTCTAAAATCAATTCTACTGGTGCTAACAATGTTAGCAAATATTCATAATGTTATTATGATTGGTTTTAATAAACATATATGCAGAACGTATCCTATGCATTCTGGTGCACATCAGCTAGGAAATATCACGGAAAAAACAGGGGGGGAAATCCTCCATGTACCTCCAATTTTCCATTACAAACACATTATGAGTTATGATAATGTTCTTCAGAGTCTAGCAGATGGCACAGGATGTTGTCAGAATAGTGTTGTCACTCTGAACTCAGGAACAGAGTTGGCAATCAATCATGGACATTATTTTGATGGCTATTATGTTGTTTAGTGCTACTAGGATAAGCTGGGATAATGTTTGACAGAGAGAGGCTACTGCCTCTGCTCTAGGTGCTCACTGGGTCAGAGTTGGAAGGGGCAAGGAGAATAGGAGATAATGAAATAGATAATGCAGTGGGACACAGAGCTGCCCAACATTTGTCTCAGGCTCTCAGATATTTAGGGCTAGTCTACCATTTTTATATGCTGTATGGTTGGGTCATAATGCAAGGGCATCTTGTATGGAAGATGCCAAGTACCACCTATCATGCTGCAAAATAGGAGATAAATGTTCTGAAGTCAGTATGCTGCGTTGTAAAATGAGGAAGGTGCAGCCCTGACTGATTGCTGCAACATGTTCTGGCATGTAGGTGACAATCACAGGGATGAGTGGAGCTGTGATGGAATGTTGGGGAAGCCCATCTTAATTGAGAGTTCATTGCCAGGAGCTGTTCCTAAATGAGAGGTTTGACATAATGCCAAATTTCATATTTAGCAGGTCCAAGTATCAGCGTTCTTCCTGTCTTGAACCAACTGTAAAAATATGTTAATGGTCCATCTAATTTCCTTACTGCAATCAGATCAGAATTCTTACATAGGTGCCACCTCCCAGATACATAATTCCCCTTGTAAAGATCATTGATTTAGATTCAGAGCTACCGTTTTAAAGTCAGCAGGGTGGCAGAGATCAACAAAGCGAAAGTGGCAACTGGACAAGGAACAAGTTAACGACTGAAGAAGATTACATTGCTACTCTTACAGATACAATCTCCATGATACCATATAAATAACTTGGCACAGGTTCACTAAAAAAGTGGCACATTCAAGGCCAATTCTGCGACTAAAATGATGAGCAGTTGGCCAGAAGCAGCAGTAATTTTGTTCACTACTGCAGTACAACCCCTAGACTACCAGCTGGTGTACAATTCCATCCCAGGCATGGAGAAATAGGATCAATCTTGCAGCATAAAAATGGCAGAGTTCCAATCAGACCATGTATGTCATCCCAACACGCATAATGTTCGAGTGAGGGACCTTCAGGGTTGCAGTACCAGCCCTGCAATTCCTCCTGAGAAACGCATAGAAGTAATTGATAATAAACTTCTTTGTGAAAAACGATTCCTTCCTCGCCCTCACATCACCGTGTGCTAAGAGGTATGTAAAGCCAGAAGCTATGGCTTCTCTCAATGCCTCCAGCTCATACTCCAAGCTGGGGTCTTCTTCTGTGATGGAACTTGAGGGAGGCAAAGGAGCATTGCCTTCAGTACCAGACATTAGAGTGTCATCACCAAATCTCTGGGCAGAGAGCAGCGGAACATGCAGGTCACCGGCATCAGCAGGAGATGAAGGTATGTCAGATACAACAGACACATCATCATGCTCTACAGCCATTGTGCTTGCCTCAAGCGCAATTTCCTGGGCTTCCTTCCTCAAAAATTTCTCCAGGCTTTCAACCAAAAGATGCTCAAAGAAACCATGGTCCTCTTTCCTAACATCCTTGTAACCATACCGCGCAACACAGCGGAACATGTGGTAGTCCTTATGGCCAACCCTTCGGAACAAGAACCTTTCTTCAAGTGGGACATATGGGACAGGAACATACTTTATGCAAATGAAGACAATCGTAGAGTGCATTGCTGGCAGTGTGACCAAAAGATGTCCAAAGATTGATGGGATTCCCTGGACCAGCTCATTGTAAACAAGTCCAATCCCTGGAACTCTTACAGTGCCAAGCGTGGCTCCCAGGTCAAGGATAAAGTCCAGGGAAATCTTCCCACGCATCTCGCTCTGGTACTTTAATACACTTCCGTAGTTCCATGTGTACATTATGCAGAGAAACAATGATGAGAAAGCCAGAGGTAGCCATCCTCCTTCTTGTATCTTTGACAGAACGGCTGTTAAGTAAACAAACTCCACAGCACCAAAAATAATAGGGAAGCACAGAACAAGGAACAAGTTGGTTTGCCATATAAGAAGCATCACCAATGTAACCAGAGCAGTGCTAACCATCATGACTCCAACTTCAGCAATGCCTGAAAATATTTTTAAAACATTATCAGAAACAAATGAGACAGTTTCTGAGGAAAGATGCTGGCAGTGCAAAACACCATATGAATTAGCCTTTGTACAAGAGATCTCTTTGTACAATGGAGTGGTAGGCAGCCATCTCAGGTAGTTGTTCAACAGTTCATTAAGGCCATGCCCAAAGGTTGATCACAATTGTAACAGTAGTTTTTCATAAATCAATTATAGATTATATAACATAGCAAGAGGGCAAAGTGTTTGGGAGGGATGATATGTGGAAAGGATTGCTTGTGAAAACTGAAAGTATCCCCAATGATCAAAATACTGACCGTAAGCATTGGCAATGTCATTGGTACTCCTGAAAGTGGCCACAATGAGGATGCACATGACCATGAGAAACCAATTCATCACAGGAATGTAAATCTGGCCCATGACTCTCTTGGAAGTATGAATTACTTTGATTCTAGGAAAGCAACCAAGAGCCATGGCCTGCTTTATGCAAGAGAAGGTAGCTGATATCATAGCTTGACTGGCAATCATAGCAGCAAGCGTAGCAATCACAAATACTGGCCAGAACAGAATTTCTGCATCGCAGATAGAAAACTTGACTTAAACAATGGAACAGCAAAAGACAACTGTGAAAGTGATAATACCATAGATCAGCTTCATTCAATTATGCCAGCTGAAAATTTTACCTGGTACAGAATCATAAAATATTCTTTCTACAGCAAATGGATATTTCATCAAATATGCAGCTTGGCCCATGTAAGCAAGAAGCAAGCAAGGGAATACCACAGCTGTGAATGCTACCTGGAACAAACAAAAGCAAACAAAATTTTGGTCTAATTAAAAAAAGATTGACAAATATCATGCAAAACAACAAATCAGAAAGTGTGCCGCAGTTGACTAGTTAATGTGTTAACCTGTATTGATTTCACAGAGAAATGCCCTAGATCTGCAAACATTGCTTCAGCTCCTACAATTTAAAAAGGCAATGAGTGCATTCAAATATTCGTGGTATGCAGCAGAAGCACTTTCAATGTTACTGTTTATATTTGTTTAATGATTCAAGATGATACTTCAGAGTAACTCAACATAAATGGCACTGTCGATTTAGAAGTATTGAAACGAGTGATAGGGACTATGGTTCAGGATGCAGTACCGTCCAAAATCAAATCATAAATTATACTGATCTGCGGAATACAAAGATAGTTGCACAGGAAGGCAGAAGGGATACTTTCGTCCTTCATGATACTCCTTTGTCGATTTGCAACAGTCTTGGTAATGTAAATATATGAGTTGCAAAATACTGACTCTTGAAGATAACGATCAGTGTGATGCAAAATTTGGCCAATTGTCACTTTTGTCATTAAACATGAAAACACAACCTGAACTAATAATGTAGCTATTGCTACCGAAGTAAGAATTTACCTGTGATGCACAAGACACAACCACCAAGAGCTGACCAAGCCTTTATACCATTTGTCTTGAAAAATAAATAGATATACACTGGATTGAATGCTCTCACAACAGATATATCATATTTAACCATGTTGTAAATTCCAATGGAGCCCAAATTAAGAAACCACAGTGCCAAAATAGGAGCAAACATGAAACCAACTTTCCCAGTTCCAAACCTCTGCACACTGAACAATAGCACGAGAAACAGAACTGAAATGATTACAACTGCATCTGCAGAGAAAAAACACATGTTTTGTAACCTTAGTAAGGAGTTAATGATGTATCGAATCAGCAAATTTCAACTAGTGATCTTTAGCAAGGCCTATAGAACATCAAACCTGTGTCAAATCCAGGAATTCGACCTTGTAGACCACTGACAGCAGACATGACTGAACAAAATAAAAAAGGGGGAGGATCAGCAATAGAAAAAATATGGAGAATAACAGAATCTTCGTTACTAGAGTCTAAGGAAACATTGCGTTCGTGATGCACCTGACATTGATGGAGTGAGAATACCATCTCCAATAACCATAGATGTTCCCATTAGGACCAAGAATAGGAGAATGCTTTTGAAGAGTGGATTATTTTCGAGGCATTCTTTGACAGATAGAGCCCGTTCAAGCTCAGGGCTAGGCAACTTAAGTCTAAAACTAGAAATATCCTCATCCACACGCTGTTGGTTTGGAAGCAAACTAACTTTTGCATACCTGCAAATCAGTGAGTACAGTGCAAAAGTGCCCCCTGCAATTGACAAATCACGTAAGAACGCAGTCAGTAAGCAAACGAATTCAGAGAACATCGAACTAAACCAAACAGTTCACAATGATGACTACATATCTGAAATCAAAACAGCACATTGTTTATCCTACCTTCACCATTGTCGTTAGCTTTCAGAACTATAAAGACATACTTTGCGAAAGGGATCAATGCGATTGTGTACATGACCAGTGAAAGCGCTCCCAGGATCTGGACCTCGGACTTTATGGGCACTTTGCTGAACACGTCACTGAAGACATAGAGAGGACTTGTGCCCATGTCACCATAGACAACTCCAAGGGTTTGAAACGCCATCGCAGCGGTGCTCAGCAAAGATATATCCTGGTTCAGGTTGCAGCTAAGAGGAGTCAATCACATCATTGGGTAGATTGATTCTTGCAGTACCAAATTATTCATATGGAGAGAGCACATGTTCCCAGATTTCAAACAAATATGAACATTTAGCCCTACATGACGACAGATACGTGAATGACTGGGTCCTAATATCTAACCAATAGTGAAATGATTAAAGTTCTGGTGATCGATCAATCCGGCGCATGATCCTCTCGCCTAATCAATCCGGCGCATGGTCAAAGGTGGAATTTTTTTACTAAAGTATTCACCAACAGCAAAACGATACCCAGATTTCATTGATTATCCCCAAAGGCGCGGGTGGAGGGGGGAAAGCACGCACCTTGCTGCTGTGGCCGTGCGCGCCGCGCACGGACATGGCCTCGACGTCGAGGGAGTCCATCCGCTTGGGCCGCTTCCCGAGGCGACGCCGGAACGCGCCGGAGGACACCCGCGACAGCGGGCCGCCGGCGGAGGCGGCCTCCTCGTCGACGGAGAGGCGGACGGAGCGGTCGTCCCCGAGCGACCACGTTGCGGACTCGGACGAGTCGACCTCGCTGCCGTTCACCCACCGCGTCGACCGCGAGCCCCCCGACCGCGTCGCCGCGAGGGGCAGCGCCGCCGCCGCCGTAGGAGGCTCCTCCTGGATCCCGCCGTCGTCCATCCCTCCCTCCCTCCAACCCCTCACAGCTCCGGCGCCCGCGGTGGATCCGAGAAAGACGCGCGCTTGGCCGTGTTCGCAGCTGACGGAGCGGAGCGAGGCGTCGCGTCTTCCCTCTCCCGATTTTAAAGGATCTAATGCAACCATTAATAAATATATACCGCATAATCACATACAATTTGCCATAACAGCAATATTTAAAATTAAAATATATGTACAAGATCCAGGAAAAAATGGTATTACTTTACTCAGCAACTTTCAAACAGCTATGGTATGCTCCTCATTGTCCTTCTCCGGTTGGCTTTGGTTGTACTCGGGATACATCAACAGCTTAAGTTAATAATTTCTAATTATATTATTATCCCATAACAATAATATATAAAATTATCTAAGTTAATACTCCCCCGCCCATATATGACATGTGCATGAGTGTGCGATACCGAGATCAAGAAATTATAATATTTTTGTTATCGGTTAGTATAAAAGCATGCATACATCGCTTCGTTTTCTTAGCTATAGCTTATGATTATTTTATTTTCCTATAAAAACTGATTTAAGAATAATGATGCATTGAAAAATGGTGCGAAACTCAAATAATCATGCATGTATTGATTGTTTCGTTTTCTTAGCCATAGCTCATGATTGTTTCGTTTTCCTATAAAAATTGGTTTAAGAATAATAATGCATTGAAAAATGATGCGGAACCTAAATAATCATGTATATATTGATTGTTTCGTTTTTTTAGCCATAGCCATAGCCACAACCCATGATTATTTCGTTTTCCTATAAAAATTGGTTTAGAAATAATGATGCATTGAAAAATAGTGTGAAACCCAAATAATAAAATAATATATAGATCAAAATTAAATTCTTTCTTTTTCATTAGTCACGTATAAAAAACGAACTAAGAGAGGAAGTAACAAATAAGCCAGAATAAAAAATTGGAACAACTTGTTAATAAAATATGAAATCCCACTTCTCCTATGCGCGCGGATTCCCTTTTAGTATTCGGCATTTGTCGTTTTCTGGTTGTACGGCTAGGATTTTTCTGATGGGTTTTCTCCGATTTTTTTGTGTCGTCGGACGATCAATCACGTGCAGTAGCGATCACCATCCGTCCATCGCTCATTGGTGAAGCAGGATCGACGCCGCCATTTTCTCTTTTTATATTCTTTCCGGTTTGTTTTCTTTTGGAACTTTTATTATTTTTAATCTTTTAAAATAAAGTGTTTAAAAATAAAGCATCCAAACTTTATATTCTAGATCTGTACCATACTACCATGTGATCACGACAATATTGTTAACTTGGTAAAAAAGTAAAAACCGTAACACCACCGACAAATTGTCAAATACTCCTACTTTGCTATGCCACTGTCGGCGTGACAACATTTGTGGTTTGTTTATGGCCTGAGCCAAGAAGGTCTGTTTTTTAAAATAGAATTTAGGAGTTTATTTTAAATTTTATCTATAAACGTTAATAAAATTTAAAAACTTTTTCGATAGAACTGAACCAAAACTTTTTTAATTACGTTAATAGCTTAATTGATTGTATTTTTGATTTTTAGATGGAGATAATATTCCCTTCGGTTATCATGTAAGTTGTTTTAGTATTATAAATTTGTTTTTAACTATAAGTCGTTTAGAACTTTTAGACATTGTTTCATATTTTCCTATATGTTTGTTTTTATTAAATAAATAATTTATATTTTTAAAATAGAATAAATAAGATATAACAAAGTTATTTAAACTGGTTTCTTAATTCTCTTATATACGAGTATAAAACAATATTTATAAAAAAATAAGAATTGGTATTAGTCAACCGTGAAAAGAAAAAAATATATGTGAGTGATAAAAAAACGGAATGACGCATGCAAGGCATGATTGGTGGGCCCACCAATCAGATAAGGCGACGTTGATGTGGATCTGCCGTTGCTGTCATCGTTGGCTTGTGCCGTCATGGTCTCCGTCGGCAACCGGGGACGGCGTGCTCTGACATCTGTGCCTCGTCCTTCAGACCACCACGTGCATCTCGCCGTCGCCGGGAGGGAATGGCCGGATTGGCCGCTATAAAAGAGTAATAGTTCCAAGCTGGGTAGCTGGTGAATCCAACCAAACAGCTGATGTGTTCACCGTACGGTTAGATTAGGGGTGGGAAAGGTATCAATGGGTTGAGACCCCTAAGGATGTTTACAGGGCTCCACAGCGTGGCTTCAATCGGTAACGTCGAAGACTCCAGCTCAATCCAAAGAGTAGTTTCACGCAAGAAACATGGCTATCAGAGTTTCAGATTGAAAAAGTTAAAAAGGTAGTTCGTCTTCTGATGAGGGCATCACTCCTACGGATACACATGACACCCTTTCGATTACAATCTAAGGACCAATAACTCGAGCTCGAGCAAGATAATTAAATCTTCAGGTGAGCTCGTTCCTCAGTACCTCTTTATATAATTTTGATATAATTTTAAGAATAGATTGCTACCTAGTGATTTTATTTTGCTTAGAAATATTGGAGAGGACCAGGAGGTACATAGAGGGAGGCAAGGAGACGGAGAAGACCAGTAAGAACGTCCAAGCCGAGTTGGAAGTCCAATCCAACTCTAACTCGAGTCCAACTCAGATTCCAGGAGCAGCGTGCACCAAAATCATCTCTCAGGCCGCATACAAACTCCGTTTTCGATGTTCCACCCATACACAGAAAGCTAATTTTGGCACATTTCCAATGCATTGGTTTCACGTTAAAACTCCTTCTGGATCAACAGAAATCGTCGAAACAAGTTGGCATCCAGAATCTATCAGCATGCTGTTTTCTGCGTTATTGGACATTTGGGTCATGTATCCAGTTGAGCCCATTAGAGGTGCGTCCGAAACTACTATATAAGTTATTTCTACAGCTATATAAGGTTTCTGGGTTTATTTTACACGTTGCTTTGATAGCCGACGTGCTGCCGGTCTTGTAAGTGAACCCCAACTCGCAGATTCCAATAGAATTTCAATTCGATTGCGTTTTCTGCGTTCTTGCTTGTGTTCTTCGATTCACAGGCAAGGATTAGCCTTCGTGGCGAGGTCAATCAGTATGTGCTTTGTTGATAACCAAAGAAGAAGTGGTGATGCGATTGCAGGGGTTTGATCTCATGGATCGGAAGCCGGATCGTGTGTCGCATCTCTACCAAATCGTTGTTTATCATCCACTTGATAGAAGATCAGGCACCCTGTCATCCATTAGTTGGTATCAGAGCTCGATTTACCGTCGGGTTCTTGGATCTTAGATTAGATTGATTTCATATTTGTCCTATAGTCCACAAAAAAGCCATAAAAAAAGATAGTAGTAGGTTTTATTTCCCCTGTCCGAGATCATTCCTAGCCTTTGCATGTTTCAATTTCAGAGTCCGTAGTGTTGAGTTTGTGTCCTAAGTCGAGTCCGGTTGCTAGTTAGTATTGTGATCTCCTTGTCTAAACCGAAAACACCAGCCACAACTATCAAATCCTAGTCGGTTTGCAATTTTGAGCGAACCAGAGTCCTCATAAAACCCTATTTCGGATACCTCCAGTAAAACAGCCATAACTTTTATATACAGACTCGGAATCAGATAAATAAATATATTTCGAAGATCTACAGAAAAAATTACATCCGAATCAACTGTCACCTGTCGTAGGGCTGGCCCTAGGGTGGGGCCAGTGGTGCAACCGCCCTGCCCCCCCCCCCCCCACATTCTAAGGGCTCCACATACTAGCTTATCTCATGTAGTCAATTAGCAACTTGTTTTTCTTCTCTGTAGGTAGACAATTTTAGATTATCACTTACTATATTTTACAAAACATATGCTTAAAGTTTTTGTTCTTATTGTTTATGTTTTTGTGCATTACATATGGTGCATTATTCATTAACACATTATGTGGATTACTATGAGCAATGCCGCATTTTTAATATAATTTACTTATATTTTTCTTCACAATAAATTCCCTTGTCTGAAACACATACATGCATGTTTTTTATGAACAAACCTAGGATTAGTTGGCATTGACATAAATAGATCTATTTTTTTTTATTTTTTTGGATATATGTTAATTATGTATCGATAAGATTTCATATATATAAATTTGAGTACTATATTATTATTATATTAGTATAAGAATTCCTAAATTTTAGTTTAGCCTAGACCCGAAATCTAATGATATGCCCTTACCCATCGCCAACCGCCTCGAGCCACCAGCTGATCAAGTTTATAAGAACCCAACAAGTTTAGATGTAGCCTGTAGGTTGTCATTTTAATATATGGGACATATAAATCTATATCTAACCTATCTAGATGACCACCCAATCAGTGCTGCTGCAATCCTTTTTTGCCATGAAATCGTGCACGACCATTCAAAGCGAGGCGGCCTCTTTTGCTACACCGGTTATTAGCTGCTCTCTGTGTTGTTGGCGCACGAAGATTTCATTTGGGCCTCGTTTCAACGGCATAAAATCTAGGCCCGTGTTCATCAGGGATCACGGCCCGATCCGGCCGGGTGTGGCAACAAGTATTTTTTATTCTCTACATTTATGGCGACACATTTTTATAAAAACTGTCAATAAATATAAATGATACCGTGTGTTCAATAAATTTATACATTGAATATAGCATGGGATATTTTTAGAGTGTAAATAAGTGCAAATGTATTTTTTTTGAAAGAGGCAGGATCACTGCCTAGCTTTGATTGAAAGCAGATAGTTTGCTGCATTACCAGCATACAATCAAACAACCCAAACATTAAACTCCCAACAAAAGGCATGTCCAAACTGCAAGTTTGTCACCCGCCCACACTGTCAGGCCCTCGCCGCGCCCTTGCCCGCGTCGCGCCACACTTGCACCCGAGCCAGCCTTATCGCACCACGCCTGCACCGTCGTCGTGCCGTGTCTACACCTGAGCCACGCCCGCCTCGCGCCCACGTCATGCCTGGTCCACGCCATCGCGCTGCGTCGACCCGCCACATGGAACCGCACGCCCCGAGCTACAGGTCCCACTGCTAGCTCATGCCGCCATCATGCTCCCCACCGTATAGGCCCGCACCGTCCATCCCATCTCAATTCACTGAGATTAGTAGTTTCTTAGAGCTTGCCGGTTATTACCGAAGATTCATAGAAGGATTTTCTAAGATTGCAAAGCCAATAACAGAACTACTCAAAAAGGATAAGAGGTTTGAATGGACAACTACTTGTGAAAGGAGTTTTCAAGAATTGAAGCTAAAGCTCACTATAGCCCTAGTGTTAATCCTACCTGACATCAGGAAGGACTTCGAGATTTATTATGATGCATCAGGAAAAGGCCTAGGTTGCGTCCTGATGCAAGACTGTAAGGTAGTTGCCTATGCTTCAAGGCAGTTAAGGCCACATGAGCAGAACTACCCTACCCATGATCTAGAATTAGCAGTCGTAGTGCATGCTCTAAAGATTTGGAGGCACTATCCCCTATGTAATAGATGTGAAGTATATACGGATCACAAAAGTTTAAAGTATATATTCACCCAGACCGAGCTGAATCTAAGGCAGAGAAGATGGCTCGAGTTGATAAAAGACTATGATGTAGGCATTCATTACCATTCTAGTAAGGCTAATGTAGCCGCAGATGCCTTAAATCGAAGACCTTATCGTAACTGGGTATCCATATAGATCAACCAGGACCAGCTCTACAAAGAATTCAAGAAGTTTTGCCTTGCCATAGTACCACTTAGTACCTTAGCCACCCTAGAGGTGTAGCCTACCTTGGAATCTCAGATTCGCAAAGCTCAGGAAGAGGATGAAGAAATAAAGCAATTGAAGGAAGGATTGAAACAAGGGAAGAATTCAGAATTCAAGATCGATGATCAAGGCACTCTATGGATAGATCGCAGGATCTGTGTTCCTAACAAAGAAGACATTAGGGAGTTAATCATGAAAGAGGCTCATGAGTCAGCCTATTCTATTCACCCTGGAGGTACTAAAATGTACCAGGACTTAAAATAGAATTATTAGTGGTCTGGAATGAAAAGAGATGTTGCTGAGTATGTCACCAAGTGTGACACATGCCAACGAATAAAGGCAGAGCACATAAAATCTGCCGGATTATTACAACCCCTCCATACTCCCGAATAGAAATGAAAAGAGATGGGCATGGACTTCATCATAGGATTACCCCATACTCAATGAGGGTATGACTCTATTTAGATAATTATAGATAGACTGACCAAGGTAGCTCATTTTCTACCAGTCAAGACCACCTTCACTGGTAAATAGTTGGCTGAACTGTACACGACTCGCATTGTGTGTCAACACGGTGTACCTAGAAAGATAATATCTGATAGAGGTACTCAATTTACCTTAAAATTTTGAGAAAAAGTCCATGAAGCCTTAGGGACTCACCTTAACTTCAGCATAGCCTATCACCCCCAGACCAATGGTCAAACAGAACGAGTAAATCAGATTTTAGAAGATATGTTAAGGGCATGTGCTCTAGAATACAAGCGAACATGAGATTTATGTTTATCATACGCTGAATTCTCTTATAACAACAGTTATCAAGCCAATATTCAGATGTCACCAAATGAAGCACTTTATGGAAGAAGGTGTCGAACCCCTTTAAGCTGGGACACCACTAGAGCTAATCAAGTATTTGGACTAGAGATCATTGAGACAACTGAAAATCAAGTAAAGGTAATTCGAAGCCGACTTCAAGCAGCTAAGAGTCATCAGAAGAGCTATACTGACAACCGTCGTCAACACCTTGAGATCAAAATGGGAGATCATGTATACTTAAGAGTATCACCCTTAAGAGGTGTTCAAAGATTTGGGATCTTCGGAAAGCTTGCGCCTCGGTACATAGGGCCATATCCTATTACCGCCTGGTGAGGAGAGGTAGCCTATTAGCTAGAGTTGCCTGCCTCGTTGTCAGGTGTGCATAACGTGTTCCACATATCACAACTCAAGAAATGCCTGATGATTCCCGAAGAACAAGTACCTTTGGAAGGTGTGGCTCTCGGAGAAAATTTGACCTATGAAGAGTTGCTAATTCGAATACTAGATGAAAAAGAGAGCCAAACCAGGTGAAAGATAACTAAGTTCTACAAAGTACAGTGGAGTAACCGTACAAAAGCCGAGGCTACATGGGAAAAA
Source organism: Zizania latifolia (assembly GCA_000418225.1). NCBI lineage: Eukaryota > Viridiplantae > Streptophyta > Magnoliopsida > Poales > Poaceae > Zizania > Zizania latifolia. Next base: position 377,661 of record KE372753.1, on the reverse strand, counting down.
GAATACCTGTAGGCAGCTTACCCTGAGTTCTTTCAGGATTTGCAAAATCTCGGGATGAGATTTCTTTAAGGGGGTAGGTTTGTTAGGCCCACGCCGCGCCCCTTCTCGCATCGTGCCATGCTTGCGCCCGAGCCAGCCCCATCATGCCACACTTACACTGCCATCGTGCCGCGCCCACACCTGAGCCACGCCCTCCTCGTGCCCGCGTCGCGCCTAGTCCGCGCCATCATGCCGCGTCGACCCACTACATGGAACCGCGCGCCCCAAGCTACAGGTCCCACCGCCAGCTCATGCCACCATCATGCTCCTTGCCATACAGGCCCACGCTGTCTGCCCCATCATCGCATCGGTCACACGTCCATCGCCTATTCGCCACCGCTCCAATGTCCCGTCACCAGCCGAGCACGCCGTCCACCGCCATCATCACCTTGCCTCATCCCTGCACGTGGGCTGACACCGGTGCCACCTCACCATCCGTGCCGACCAATCCAGCATCGACATGCTCCCGACCGTTACAACCGCCTCGTCGCACCCTCGAGCCCCGTGCCCGCTAGCTCAGCCCCACGCCGCTCCCCGCCGCTCGTTGTCACATCGTCGAGCCGCCACCTCTCTCTTCTGATCTGCATACAAAAGCTTCTGTGGTCCCATTTCTCATGCACGCACTCCACCGTAGCTCCACTCATCTCTCCCGAGCACCACCGAAGCTCCCTAGCCAAGGAACGCCTGGAGACCACTAGATCCGTGCACCGCCACCGTCGGTAAGTGTCAAATTCCCTCTCCCTACTGTTCCATTGCCCAATCCCATAGCCAGAATGCGACCCTTGTGTCCTGATGTGCCCAATTGTGCAGCTCCGGTGGCCTGATTTCACCACCATCGGAAATCCCTAATTCTCCCCGCCGATCACCGCCTGTCGTCGACCCTCGCTCAAGGTACCTCTGTTCTTCGATTCCCCTTTACAGTAGCACCGCCGTAGCTCGTAGTTCATGTTCCTCACGCTAGTTAGGGCCATCGGCCACCATAGCTCACTGGTGATGAGTTCCCCTTTTTCACCATTTAGTCTGCCGTCGCCAGCCAACTAGGAGCACCTTTGAGCTAATCCATGTACATTAGGTGTTTTGTAGTACCCCCTAGATGGTTAAACCGAGCCCCGATGGCTGATTGGAGCTCCGCCACCGCCATTAGCGTCGCCAACCAAAACCACCGTCATTGCAGCCATAAGCCCCATCTATAGCTCTAATCCCAAATCCCACCGTTGGATGTATTCATCTAGGTTTAAGATAGGTCCCTATAAAATTTGGTGTCGATCAGTGCTTCGAGGAGTGAGATCGGTGGTAGAGAAGTTTCGACCATCTGCTGCTTCTTCCTCCTCTCGCCGCGTGCTCTCTGTTCCGTGTCTCTGACCGTACGAGCCTGCGTGTTAGTCATGGTGTGCACCGGTGCCGCTAGCATCCTGGTCCAACACGTCAGCCCCGACAGCTTGGGCCCACGTGTCAGCCGCCGAGCCATGGGATTTTAGGGGAAAGGAGTCGTGGACTGCCTATTCCTTGGTCATAGGCCCATCTGGCGTGGCAATGGGGTATCCTAGGTCAGCTTAAGAAAGACATTGTAGCAAACATCCTCTACAACCAGAGTAGTAGGAGTAAGCTCGCGACGTAAGGGTAAAGAGTACACCTTCTGCAGAAGTAAAACTGTTCAAACAGCCATGCCCACGGCTATGGACACGTGCATTGATAGTTGCCCATGCGTAGTGTTTGATTGGTGTTTTGGCAAATAAATTCCTTTAAGGGTTGGGAAGCGTTACCAGAGTACGCCTTCGTGGTATACGGCCAGTCTTATTGGTCGGCAACGAGCCTATGTGGTTCAAGAAGTCGAAAGGCTTCATAGTGAGAGGGTGAGGATCAACCCTAGGTGGAGAGATAATCCGCTTTGGTAAGAAGATAATTTGAGAAAATGAATAGTGAAAGAAAGATTGAATTTGAAGGATTATTATGGAAAAAGGATTGGCGAAAGATTGAATTTGAAGGATTGTTATGGATGAGAATGAGTGGGCTGAACATCAGGTTCACCCCTGAAATTTTGATAAATAAAATAAAATTTAAATTTCTTTCTTGAAACTTCATGATTGAGGTTGGGACCTCAATCCAAGGGTACACCTAGAATTTTCCAATGCATGACTTTGTTGAAAATAACCCTTGGCCGTCCTTGTCCCCAAATGCATCTATATTTAAATCCCAGTACTTGTTGAGTACGCCTGTACTCATTCCTCTCCCTTTGTCACCTCAGCATATGAAGATCTCGGAGAAGAAGTCTACTCCACCGACATTGAAGAAGAAGGAGTTGAAGGAGAAGAAGACTACCGTGAAGCGTAGGGTTCCAATCCTAGTTCCCAACTAGGAGTCATAGTAGTATTTCAAATAAATGACGTTGACTTCCGCTGTTAAATTTGATGTAATGACTTAATTGCCTCGAGGTATGCCTCTTACGGCTTCTGTAATAAATTTTGGTACTATGTGTCACCATGATCTACCGATGATTTGAAGAAATATCAGAAATAATGTGGATTCGTTTCATAAAGTGACCCTTCACCTCGTATTAGCCTAGTCTGTATGGGGTGAGGCATCACACACACCCACCAAAAAAACAGCAACCAGATTGAAGTTACATTAGTTACCAGGACACCAGCATTCTATCGCACACGAAACTAAGACAGAGTAACTAACATCAGCTTTTCCTATTTCCAATCATATGTACCACCATAAGCGTAGACTTATTTTTGTTAGCTATAGCCTTGTTAGCTCCAATTTTAAATGAGATTACTTTGGAGACCTTAGCCGCTTCTGGCCCTTTTGGGCCTTATCATCTTTTAAAAGTTTGCACGGAGCAAGTCGAGGCATTCTGAAACATCCTCCTTTCATCGCGCCAGAGCCAACACCATCCACTGTGATATAAAAAATCATTTTATAAACTAAACTCGAAACATTGGCAGGGAGAGCATTTTTAAACACAAATTCATTGCACATAAGCCAAATCGCCAGCTTCCTACTGCTAAGATTCCTAACAGCAAAGTTTTGTTTTTCTCATTTAAACATTTCATGGAGACTTCAAATATCTCTGCACTGTCAGACGGTGTTATTGTCCAGTTGAGTGAATCTCTGATAAAACACCACGAGAACTGTGAGGGGGGCATTGAAAAATCAAATGTTTCCCTGTCTCCAACAGGTTACAAAGTTTACAATTAGGATCCCCTGCCCACTTCTTCTTATTCAATTACTCCCCCACCTGGGTCCTCCCCTTAAGCATGAGCCACAAAAAACTTTAACTTTCATAGGACGGAAGATTTTCCAAATACATTTCAGGTCAACATCAATCACACCTCTGGAAATCAAAAACCTGTACAGGGATCTAGAAGAAAAACCTTGTTTATCCACCTCCTAGATAATTTGATCTGGTTTGTTATTGATTCTAACACTTAGTAGTTGATCTCTGAGTTCATTCAATTGACTAGCTTTCAAATCACTCAAAGATCTTCTAAACTATATATTTTAGTTATCATTACAGACCTCAGCTACAGTTATGTTAGGGCACAAACAAATGTCAAATAGTTTATAAAACTACACTTTTAGAGGAATATCAGAAAGCCAAACATCTCCTTGGAGCATCACTTTCCTACTACACCCACTTTATAACTGCAATTTTTTTGAACCCACATTTTTATTTTTTGTAAATTCTTCCAAAAATAGGAGCCCCCATTGCTCGAATATTGAAAAAGACTATTTCTCCAATTATATTTCCTCCTCATAATGTCATAGCACAGCCCTTCTTGACCTGATTCTAATTTTAAAATCCACTTACTTAATAAAGAAGAATTCATAGCCCTAGTGTCAAGAAACCCCAATCCACCACACTCTTTTGGAACACACAGTGACTTTTAGTTGATCATATGATATTTTTTTTTGCCCTAGGCCATTCCAAAAGAATCACCCTCTAATTCTATCTACTTGTTGATGAACTGTTTCTAGAAGCGTAAAAACTCCCATGGCATATAGGGGAATGCTGCTAAGACCAGAATTAATCAACATCATTCTACCCCCATATGATATGTGACCACATTTCCAAGTTGACAGTCTTTTTTCCACTTTTTTCACAATCCCTACAAAGTCATTCTTGGATGGTTTAGTACTATTTATAGGTACCCTCAAGTATGAGATTAGAAGATCCCCAAATTACAATTAAAAATCTCTGCCACACTTTTAGCTTCTTCTCTAGATCCCCTATACCATACACCTCAATTTTCTGGTAATTGATCCTTATCCCTGACATCTCCTCATAACAATAGAGAAGAAATTTCATTGTAATAAAGTTTTGTTCGGACCATTCCATCAATAGGATGGTACCATCTGCATACTGTAAGTGAGTCAGACCCCCCTGAATTAAATGAGGAACCAAACCTTTTAAATATCTAGATTCTTTTTCTCTTTGCAATATTTCAGATAGTGCATCCCCCACTAGGTTAAACAAAAGGGGAGATAAGGGATCTTATCTCACACCTTTATAAGTTCTGAAGAAATCTCCCACATTATCATTAATGTCAATAGCAACTCTTTTCCCTTCCACCATTTTTTAATCTATCCTTATCGGTAAATTGCCGAGCAGTCTATTCAAGAGGGTACGCGAGGTGGTAAATAGAGAGCTAGAGAAGCGTGACCCTCTCGAACCCGATAGTCGACTCTAGAAAATAAGAACCAATATTTATATTGGTTTAGGCCTCCCAAGGGATAATAGCCCTACGTCCAGTGTTTTGGTGGATTATATTGTGTCTAAGCTTAAAAAGCATGAAGAATATGATGCCTTCAGGGGCGCCTCGCCCCCTTTATATAGTCAAGGGGCGAGCCCAACAACCTAGGACTCTATCTCGAGTCGGTTTTCCTTATGTCCGGATTACATACCGAACCCAGGTCCTAATCCCCTAATTACAAGGATTCTGATACAAACATATCTCTTTATATAAGATTTAGAGCTTAGTTACCCGATAAGGATCTGACATTCCTTATCGGAACCGAACCTCTTTTTATGGGTTATACCGAACTCCAATGCTAGGCTTGGCTTGCTCTCGGTCTAGGCTGACAAGCCCTGTATGGGGTACCGAGGGTCATATCCCCAACAATCCTATCTATTTTTCATCAAAATCTTTTCTGTGTAAGACTTCCATCAAGAAACTCCACTGAACTTTATCATAAGCCTTCTCAAAATCAAGTTTCAAAATGATGCCTTTTTGTTTTTTAATCGTGATCTCATGAAGGACCTCATGCAAGGTAAGTATCCCTTCCAAAATATTCCTCCTAGTATAAAAGCAGCTTGACACTGGTCAATTATTCTATGAGCCACCCTGGTTAGTCTAAAAGTTAACACTCTAGTAATTATTTTAAAACACACATTCAGCAAATATATTGGTCTGAACTATCTGATTGAACAAGCATCTTTCACTTTTGGAATAAGCACTATCTCCCCAAAATTAGTCCTAGCAATGTTCAACTCTTCAGAAAACAACTCATCCAACATTTCTTTGAATTGACCTCTAAATTTTTCCCACAAAGCTTTGTAGAAATTTACAAAGAAACCATCTGGACCTGGAGCTGTGTTTGACTTCATTGATTTAATAGCAACATCCACCTCTTTGATTGTGAAGGGACTGATCAGATCTTGATTTTCCTCTAAAGACACCCTTCTTCGGTTTTCCCACACATCATGAGACAAATGCAACTTTGGAGCCTCTTCTTATCTAAACAAACTCTTATAAAATTTGTAAATATGTGTTTTCAATTCTTTTGGCTCAGATATTTCAACCCTTTCCTCTTCCAGGAACATAATAGAAGATTTCCTCTTCCTATAGCTGGCAACCCTATGAAAAAGGAAGTATTTGCATCTCCTTGCAAAATCCACTGTTTCTCATTTTTTCTCTGCCATTAATCTGATTTAGCTTGATAGATATCTACTAATTCCCTCTCCAAAGCATATCTCTCATCCCAAACCTGAGCAAGAATGTCACCCAATTCAGCTCTTCTTTCAATATCTCAAATTCTCTGAGAAATCTCTTCTTTTTTCTTCCTAACTTCTCTAGTAGCATTAGCTCCCCAACCTCTAAGAATTCTTCTAAGAATATACCCTTATTGTTTCCACACATCTAAAATAGAACCCTGGTCTCTAGCTGGCCACTTGGAAAGCAACCATTCCTTAAAACCTTCCTGTTGTAACCAAGAATTTTCAGATTTAAAAGAACTTTTTTCAGAGTCACCTTTTTGTCTAATTCTACTAACAAAGGATTGTGATCAGAGCCTACCCTAGTTAAATTCACTACCAAGGTCAAGGGAAAAATTAAATTCTAATTACTAGAAGCCAGCACCCTATCCAACACTTCCCTGGTTGGCTCTTTTTGCTTGTTTATCCAAGTATATTTACCTCTAGTCTTGTGCAACTCTTCTAGCTCATTGTTATTAATAAATTCATTAAAAGCATCCATCCATTTCACATTAACTAGCCCTCTAGATTTTTCTTCAGTATATCTAATCAAATTAAAATCACCCCCAATCAAAACAGGATAAGTCTGACTTGCCACCTTGTTATTCAATTCCATTAGAAATCTACTCTTTAACTCTTCTTGCACAGGGCCATAAACATTCATCAATTTCCAAGTCTTCCTTCCCAATTTCAGCTCCAACACCACACTGATAAAGAACTCTCCATGGTCAACCTCCTTCACCTCTACCAAATCTTCATTAACTCCCAAAAGCAAACCTCTAGAATGCCCATTAGATGGCTTGGTTAACCAAAAGAAATCTCTTCTAGCACAAAAACTATCTAACTCCCTTGATTTAAAACACTCTCTCATTGTCTCTTGAACACAGACAAAATCGAAATTATGTTTATGAATTAACTAAGATAATTGTCTTCTCCTACCACCATTCCCTAATCCTTTAACATTTCAAAATAGAGATTTCATTTAGTTGCGTTAGGATTTGATCCATTCTCCAAAGTAGCTTTGTTATTATCATCAATCACTTAGGGAGGATCACTAATGATAACATCCAAATTTTTGGGTAAGGTTGTTTCTAAGTTGTTTTCACATATTTTACTTTTAGCTACATAAATTAAAGCCTGAGCTAGTTCTCTAGCCTTAATAGTATTAATGTTGTTCTCTATATCCTCTGGCAGGAACCTGAATCTCCTGCTATAGACTGTAAATGAGTAGAATTAACATTTTGTAAGATAGTGAAACGACTCATCCCTGAAATGTCATCTTTTTTGTCAGCCCTCTGTTGAGCCTTCACTATTATGAGGATACCATCTCTTCTAATGCGAGCACTTTGGCGCAAAGCAAGAGTTGGCTCCTTCTTTTTCCTCTTCTTGCCAACTACCTCTCTCTTCAATTGATCTTGATCAGCTATCATCACTTTTTTCCTTTATCTGGCTAGATTTGACCATTACATTCTTCTTTTTATCTGGCTGAAGTTGATCAGCTTGTAGCAGGATTTTGCAACCCATTCCATCATCTTGATGAGACTGAACCAAGAGGGACTCAGCATCATCCCTTGGCTGAGTGAGAACACCGCCAGTAGAAACAGCTGTAGGGATGGCCACTGGACTCTATTTGTCCTAAATGTTTTCCTAATCCTGATCAATCTTAGACTGAATCAGAACTTCCTCCTCAACCAGGAAATCATTGTGAGGGAGAGACATGTCTCCTATGCCTTTATAAGTCTCAAACTCCAGAGGTTTCATAGAGCTTTTCTGATTTGCAAGCTGAAAATGGTTGTTTGTGTCTTTAATTAGATTTTCCTCCAAACCACCACTACTAACTTCTTCATTCCCTTCATCAGATTGGTAATAGCAAGCAGGAATATTGAAGTGTCCATCATCATCATACATGCCATCTTCATCATCAAAGGTATAATCCAAGTTGTCTTTTCCTTTGTTTTCAGTATTGGTATTACCATCTCTCTTAGTATGAGTAGAGTTTGAGGATTCTAATTGCACTTTTTTCTCCTGAACATGTCCTTGTTTAGTTTCTTCAATTTTATTCTTCTCCAGATGCACCTTGGCATCATCTGGTTTGGGAGCAAATCTCTTAAAACCATCCAGTTTAGGTACCCACTTTATCTTGTACCTAGTGAAGTTCACAAATACTTTTGATGTACCTTCAATCAGCCATGGATCTCTACAGATCACTCTCACTCTCACAGGGCTAGCTCTGGCCAAGTTGATAGGATCTACCTCCATTGGCTTGCCTACCAGTCTAGCAATACAATTCATGTATTTTCCTCTCTGGCTAACTGAGGTACTCCATAAGCCTTGACCTAGACAGACTGGAGTTCAGCAAAAGCATCGATTGCCCTTTCAGACTCTCTCACATTAGCTCTAATCTCAAACTTCTGAAAGTAAAAACACTTCAATCTAGCCAGCTCTCTTGTAGTTTCCTTGGAAGGAAACTCTATCAGAAATTAATCTCTGTCAATCTAAATTACAGTCCAGTCCCAAGTGATTTCAAATAAGTGCTTCAGTTCTATGAGGATTTTTATACTCAGAACATACCCCCTCTTCAACTATTAGAATTCCAGTAACATAGGATTTAGCAACTTGAACCTCAGGTACCACTATGTCAAGGTGATGGAAAGCCTGGTTCGGAATGCCATAACCACAAATATCCATAAATGGCACTGATTTTGAAACTTTTAGGTCTTCAAACAGAGGGCACTTAAAATAAATGTGTTCAGATTTTTTACATGCATAGCACAGAGGGGTTGGTGCAATGGGCATGATAGTGGCCGCTCATACTACAATTGAAGCAGGTGATTTCTTCACTTTTCACTTCTCTCAGCACCTTGAATTCTCTTCTCGGCATGTTGATAATGGGACCTTCATCTCTTCACCACTCACCCATCTGATCATCACAGCAGGCAAAATCCCCTCTCCTATGATCCCAATCACGTCTACCCTGAGCCCGAAACTCCTCATCCAATGAAGCTCCCTGATCATGATCACCTCTAAAGGAATCTCGCTCAAACATCCTTCTCTTGCCACTAGCCCGATCCTCCATCCACTTGCAATCCATGCTCAAGCTAGACACTACTTCCGCAAATAAACAGGAATCGACAAACCTAGGCGAAGAGCGACGAATCTTTAGTGCAGAGCCACCAAACCGGCGAATCTCTTCCGCCTTTGCTAGAAACCCTAACCCTAACACTGAGGTGGTGAGAGGAGCGCCCTGTAGAATCCAAACCCAGTGAGAATCTCTTGGACTCCAGGAATGATTATAGAGGTCTGCCAAGTTTGATCCAACGACTGCATGCACACGTGTATAGTCGATATGTAAATTTCCTTCATCTCCAACCACTCACCATGGTTGGGACCTCTCTGTCAGAGACGTCTCTCCCTGTCGAGAAGAAGCCAGGGGCACTAAAGGAAAAGGACTCCCCATTGAAGCATTCGTAGGAGAGACGCTCCCTACTTTTCTCCCCCTAGATCATCTCCCAGCAGTCATGATTGGGGCCTCGAGTTCTCTACGATCTCCATCCTCCAATATTGTGCATTATCATATAGCAATGCCATTTTCACAGTCATCCATGCCTGAGAAGATCACAAACGTATTTTTTCAATACTTCTATCCTTTTTTCAGATATTTTTTCATTATATGTGCACTCAAACTTCAATTTTTTTAGTTCGTCTAATATGCATGAGTTAACATAATTGTTATAGCTATATTTTTAACAATTATATGAATATTTGGTCATAAAAGATATTGATTCACATGATTGAAAAATGTATTGATAATAAAGAACAGAGGGTCAGAGGGTACTATATTTTCTCTCTCTTTAATAGCAACATCTCAAATGTATGACACCAAATCAAACCCTACAGACTGCTCTATTATTTTTTCTAACCATACTTATAGAAGTTATCAAAAATAATTTTTTTACTAATGAATCTACTAATACCAATTTTCTATATCAAATTTTGATATATATATATATATATATATATTAGTAGTTTAATATTCCAG
>KE372753.1:350770-363294 GCA_000418225.1 Zizania latifolia | reverse complement strand
GGAAGCTGTTGATGAGCTAGATTTTTTGAAGCAGCAGACTAAAGAAGATAACACAAGAGGTGCCATGGAACCTCGTATTCTAACTCGCAAGACAGAGCAGCATACCCCAAGCTCAGATACTCCTCAAGTATATATGGCACTGCACTACATTCCCTAGCATCCTAGACCAATTTAAGGAAATGATCCAGTTTAGATCCTCTGCTTCTTGCTATGGTTATGTACTTATATATATATATATATAGTCTTACTGAGTTGCTATATCTTTTTCAGCCGTTGGATGGAAATGATACTAAATCATCACAACTATTTGGGCAACTTCAAGCAGTGTCTTTACCAAGTGTCCAGCCTAATATGCAGATTTGCAAAGAGTATGTTTATCCTCTGTCATATTTATGCCCATGATACTTTCTCAAATTTAGGGATAGAGAATAGGAATTGTCAGTGTTTTCAGATTAACAGTTGTCCATCAGTTTTAGACAAAGGAATTTAGTGGAATGTACACCAGCCAGCATAAATCTTCCTATCACGATGACCACTTCAACTTACCTATTTGTTAAGACAAACTAAGCTTTTAACACACTTTTATATGTTACTAAACTAGGAGCTTTTTCCAATTAATCTTGCTAAATTACACAGATGTACCGATCTATCTTATCCTAATGGAGAATCACTGGTGCAACACTCCATATTGGGGCCTGATGGACTTTCTAGACAAAGGACAGGGTATATTTCCGGGATCAAGGTATAGTAATTTTCCACCTCATCATGTTAACATGTTTGCTTGAGAATTCAACTATAAATAATTGTTGGCTTATTAAGTTCTACTCTTTACAGGTTCAATACCCAATGAATACAGAATTGAGTGATATCTCTAGGTAATAATCTAGATAGCATAATGATTTACTATCTGTAAAAGTCATAAATAAATATGCCACTACTCCTTTCTGTTTCGACTCTTTATTTAGTTTTTTAAAAAGGTTTTGTTTTACTTACATGGCCCACGAGTACCAATTACCAAATACCAAATTGGAGTCACTTCAACAATGTTTTTATTGGAAAGACTAAAACATATATACTTTCAGATAAATGAGGCCATCTTTCCTATTTGAAATAAGTAATGTACAATATTAGAGCATCCACAATGTTGCTAGAAAACCAATATTTATGCAATAAATGTAGCATATAGCCTAGTCATATATATTGTAAAAGTAGTCTATATGACATTAAATGTAAAAATAGACAATATAGCAATAGATTATCTATAAAGCAATAAAATATACTACTTGTTGCTATCACTATTTACAAGTAGCATATTTGGTAGATCCCACAATTTATTTCCTACCTAGCTCACAATTACTATATTTTACCATAATTATTGTCACCTGCTATGTGACCTACTTCTATGGACCATATAGTCTAGATACATTGCTAATGCTCTTGGGACATAACCTGAGAAACTAGCGAAGAAAAGCATGTTTGATAGGAAGTTAGTCCACCCTTGTAGCATTGAATATATATATATATATATAAGTCTTTTTCACTTGGCATTGACATTCCCTTTGCTTCTGTAGCTTAGTGCCAGCTAACTTGAGCCAAGATAATCTCGATGGTCGCAGTTCAACATCTGAGCATAGCTCCACAGATATCCATGACAGTCAATTGTCTGAATCATTGGAAGAAATCTCCACAGCGTATTCTTCTACCTCAGAAGAAGAGTTTTCCTCTCTGTGTGTCGAACAGCATATACCAAAACAAATTTCTTCGAGGTTTTCTCATCCAACTTCTGGACATGGTGTCTCAGACAACAGCCCTTACCGGACGGTGTATGTTGTAAGTTAAAAATTCAACCTTTTTATTTTGAAAACATAGCATTTGTTGCAGAGCTCTAGCTTCGTATTCAGTGCACTCATTTGTTTTGACCAATGACTTAAAAGTTTTACTCTCTTGTTATTAGCCAGAGGAGTTGACCAGCAGTTTTTTAGTGGCTGCTGCTGCAAATACTGCACAAAATTTAGAAACATGTGGGATTATTGCTGGTACCCTGCAGGTGAACATGGTATGTTCCTTCTCCAAAGGGAATATGAACAGTGAGTTTTGACTAGATCACTAACACAGCATTCTGTTTTTATTTAGAATGCTGAATATTTTGTTGCGACGGCCTTGATAATTCCAAAGCAGAAGTCAACAAGTTATACGGTAAGTTGCTGTTTATATGTTTCTAGTTTGTTTTGAAAACTGTCCATTTCTCAACATCGACCAAAAAATGAGTTGTTTTCTTGCATTTCACATTCTTGCAAGTAAATTTGTGTCCTGTGTAACTCTACCTTTTCAGTGTGAGGCTACAAATGAAGAAGAAATACTCGAAGTTTTCGAACAGATGTGTTCACCTTCTTATCTTGGTTGGATACATGTAAGATCATTTTCTACTTCAAACTTTGACACCTAAATTTCTAAATATTTATTGAAGCATTTAGAGATTTATGTTACTGCCTTACTAGTAGTACTATAATTGGAACTTTTAAGAGGAAAATAAATCCTCAACATTTCGATGTTGTTGTTTTTCAGACACATCCAACGCAGGACTGCTTCATGTCTTCTGTTGATCTTCATAACCATTATTCCTATCAGGTAATGTTGTAAAGCTGAATCCTAAAGTACCTTTATTACTCATCCAGTGCCATGCTTCTATTGTAGTAATTTATTTTGGTAAACTGTATAATTTGTGTAATCCTCAGCACTTTATGGTGTCACTGTCCTATGTGTTCCTTCCCTCTCTTTACTGGTTTAATAAGAAAAATCATTTTGCACTTCTTATTAGGAATTCATTCTTATTACTATTGATTTGTCGAATACTTGCAACTTAAAATATATATAAATAAAAAATTGATCCGATACCCTCTATTTAGATGGAAATTGAGAATTTACCCTCCTGACTCACATGTCATTGACCAAGAAGACCTTACATGTCAGTGAGATGTGAAGAGTAAATTCTTAATTTCTATTTAAAGGAGGGTATATGATCAAATCTTCCATATATAAAATGCACGTTTGCAATCCATGGATGCTAGTTGCTACTCGTGTCATCCCATTACAACCTTCTTATGTATGTTAATATGTATATGCGTTTGACAATTTTGTATCAACAGAAGGATCTCCCAGAAGCATTTGCGATAGTTATGGCACCTTCAAAGGGGTACGCTATCCATGTTAGCCTTGCTGTTATTAACCATGGTTCATACGGTTGATGGTTGTATACGGTTCTTGTCTGAACAGCGAGCAGAATGCGTTTCACCTGACGGTCCCAGATGGTATGGGCGACATTGGCGGCTGCGACGCCAGAGGATTCCATCCGCATGACATGGAAACCTACGAGGAGTGCTCCCATCTCCAGTGGCGCTCTGCTCTGTCGCTCCATGTGGTTGACCTGCGAGAATGGTGAGAGAGATCTAGAGTGAGAGTGAGAGGCCCGGCTTCTTTCGGTCGTGGCTGTTTGTATGGAAATGCATTTTCCTCTTTGGTGAAGCTGTCTGCAGCATATACATGTTTCATGTTTGGGCATCTGATGTTTCAGCGGAAGAAGGTGAACGCTGGATTTTGTTTTTCTTTTTGGTTTCAGGGTTCGGCTCAACGATTTGTCGGGGCAGCTTTGTTTTCCAGTGTCAAGGTTCTGATTGGTATACTGGTGTAGTCCATCCAAGCATATTCCCTAATTATCTTTGAAGTATCACTGGCAAATAGCGCCAATTTTCCTTCATGTCGAATTGTGGTTAGTAATGCAGATGATAGCTGTTGCATGTGGTTTTTGGTGATCGAGGATGGTATGTACTACTGTACTAGCCTTGAGTAGACGACTTCGATCCATTGATGCTACGACATTGCTCCTAAATCCAGTCACGTAGGCCGAAATTAGTGATTAAACAATGGAGTGCACGGCAAACAATTGACAGATAAATAGCCCAAACATTCTACAAAATGGGGCATTGCAAAATCATCACTCTGTTACAGGGAAGAGCAAACCTGTTCATTTTCCACAAAACACTGGAGTATTGTCGAAGCGGCAAGCTAATATAACTTTTTAATATGTCCACGAAATGGGAAATATCTCAATGAAATCCTGTAAACAAATCATTCTGCACCTTAATAAGGAAACTTTAACTCAGTGCTGAGCTTCAAAATCCTGCTTGCTCATGAAGATTGCAACTGGTTCACCAGGAGAAGGTGGGGTCTTGTCCAGCATAGAAACATGCACACCAGCTTTAGCACGAGCAGCTTCATCAGAAGCGGACAAGACCTCTACATGGTCAAGGCCCACCTGCCGCGTGATCAACTCCAGGTTCTCCTCGAGAACATTCATTTCACCAAAAGGAAGCTTCAAGTTTAAAGCATGGGGGCCAACGCTCCTCGCCTCATCTTTTTTCGACTTGATGAAAGGCATGCAAAGCTTCTGGACTTGTTTGAAGTTAGTTTCCTGCCCAATTGAGCAATTCTTCAAAGCTTCATTAATCTCCTCATCAGGGGCGAAGGTACGTGCTTGGCTATCAAATTTAGATTGGAGCACCCTCAGACATTGCTCTTTCCATCCATAATAGTGTTCATTAACATAGACAAGACCAACAGTAAGCTTGTTTCCCTCAGATGGAGAAGGTGCAGCTCCCTTCTTGGGCTTCTTGGAACCAGATTCTTGCTTCTGGTGCAGCTTCCTGAATTTAACTATGGAGTCCTGTAAATATTTGTTTGCAATTCTTAGGGTAGGATCTGGGATTTCCGCAACTGGCCAGCCTGCTTTTATTGCAAAGCCTTCCTTCCTCAGGATCTTTTGCCACACATGCTCAGCATAGTGTGGACAAATAGGGGTGATAAGCCTAGTCTGGACTTCCATAAACCGCCATAACAAATCACGGTTCATTCCTGCTGCTCCACAAGAGAGTCTGTACTCATCTCTAGCCAATTGTAGGTCATAGAACCCCAACTTAAGGGCATCTCTGAACATGAAGGCATTGTAGCTCTTCTCTGTTTCTATCACCGCGATGTTTATCTCATTGGCAAACACGTGGTCAGCATAAGTAGAGGGAGGCCCAGTTCTCAGAGAAGATTCAGTAGCTAAAACCTCTTCCATCCATGCAATTTCTTTTGTAAGCCTCAAAATAGCAGCATTTGCTGTTTCGAAGACAAAGTTGGCATCATCCATACCATCACCAGCATCAGCAAGGGCAAACCTAGTGGCATCAGAAGAGAATTCTTCAATGGCCTGCCTGAGAGTCCGGAAATTCCCTGTGGACTTGGACATCTTCTCAGAATTAAGCATAAGATGCCCATTGCAACGAAAGCCACGGGGCCAATGATGCTCTGGAAGAAGTGCTGTGTGATTGTAAATGCTGAATGTCAGATGGTTTTGGATAAGATCCTTACCAGATACACGAATATCAAAGGGATACCAATACACAAATTCTTGCTTCATTGTGCTCAAGAGGGCAGGAGATATGTCGGTAGTAGGTGCTGGACCATCACAGAACACATAATCCCAGACTTCATCTGTCATTTGTTCTGGTCTAATAGAAGATATTTCCTTACCATACATGTTGCCATTTTGCAAAAGATGAGCAACTGTGTAATATGCCATATAGAGAGTGGAATCAGAAAGAGATTCTACAAGGAACTGCTCGTCCCATGGAATGCGAGTACCTAGGCCAAAAGAACGAGAGCAGGCCCACTGGTTCAGCCAACCTAGTGTGTGTTCAAAACCATTACGGGTTTCAGCTGAGAATGTATTCATCTTCTCCAAACATTTGACTGCCTTCTGCTTCCATTCAGTCTCACCATAAGTAATGTACCACTGATCTGTGAGAGCAACAACACACTCATCACCAGATCTTGACATAACTTTCTTCTCAGGCTCACTATACAACACTGCTGTGCCTTCTTCCAAAAGTTTGTTCTTTATCAGTGGCTTTGCTTCTTGAACCTTTCGGCCATTGAACTCCCCTACAATCATTGTTCCATCAGTAAATCCTTTCAGATATGTCATCCTTTTTGCTTCTGCAAGCTTCTCCTTGTCATTCTGGCTCTTAATCTTGAGGTCAATGCACACCTTCTCAGCAGACTTATCTCCAAATTCAGGGATGTTTATTATTGGTATGACCTTAAAGGGTAGAACCCACTCATCTTTGACTCCATATTTCTGTCTCAGAGCGGGCTTTGAGACTAAATCTTGAAGTGCCATGAAATCATCTGGAGAATCACTTGGGACACTAGTCACAATTCCAGTGCCTTTATCTGTTAAGATAGTGAGCATGGGAAGTGCGTATATGATCTCATTGAAGGAAAGAGGAGACTTTAATGGCAAACCAATCAGATCATTGCCAGATAGCTCAGCTAAGCAAGTTGGCTTCTCTGAGACTCTAGATAGATTTTGATATGCAAGATTAAGAGCAGCCCTTGATGTCACAATGAAGACATCAGTGTCATTGATCTCAAAAGCCCCATAATTTCCATCAGGCAATACCCAACAGTTTGTCTGCCCATACATTGTCTCAGGTCTCAATGTGGCAGCTGCCAAATAAACTTTCCTTCCTTCCAAGGCCTTCAACTTGGGGGGAAAAGGCGGAACCACCTCCATTTTAATTAATACATATTCCTGCGGCTGTACACCTTCACCTGAAGCTCGATCATGGTCAGCACAAGGTTGGCCATCCAATGGAGAGTAGATTGTATACCTCATATCTTTGACAACCTTGCCCATTTTCTTTAGCTTTCTCATCTGCCACCGGACAAAAGCATCATAGAATGGGTTCATGTCAGTAGTTATGAACGACCTCCTCCAATCACAACCGAGGCCAAAGGCCTTGAGGTCCTCCTTTGCCAATGGAGGGAAGTAAGTTAACCAATGATAGGGATCCTGAAATTTAGCAATTTCTTCATCCGACAAGCCGAAGCCCCTCATGATCTCCCACTGAAACTTCTGGACGCCAGCCTTTGAAGCAGCCTTAGATTTCTTGCTCTTAAATTTATCTGGGGCAACAGAAGCTGCCTGGTCAGCCTGGCTATCATCAGCAACTTCAGCACTTGAGTCATCCTCCAATTCAGGAAACACTGGAGGATATCCATATCGTTGAGTCTCCCTTGCAAGTTTATCTGCTGAGGCCTTGATAGGCATTCCCGTACAATGAAAAGCAAACGGCAGAAGGACATTTGAACCACGGAGCCTATGGTACGCAGCACCAAACTCAAGCTTGGACAATGAGAAGGCATGTCCCAAATGTAGCAAGCCATTCATGTAAGGGTATGGAAAGTTGCCATAAAATTTTTCCCCAGGGCCTGGTGGCTTGTCCCCAGGTTTAGCCTCAAAAACCTTACTCTCCTCCCAGCACTTTTGAGCATCTGATTGGATCTTGAGTAAAAGATCTCTCCGGGCAAAACTTCTGCCTCCATCAGGATTTGACGACATTTTCCTGATCAATCAACAACAAACAAGTGTCAAAAGGAAAGCCTTTGGATTTAGTTTCATATAACTGAACTCAATTTCGAACTAGATCATCGTTCAACATAACAACTAGAACTAACAAGCTCATCAAACATACACTTAACAAGTCAACATTTATTTTGAACGAACAATAGTAGAGTAATCAGCTCTGACGTACTGTGCCAAACAAACCTAACATACTTCTGACAAGGCAAGTCAATGAGATGAAGACAGAACTAGGATACCAGGACTTAACTCATGTGCACAAATTCATAATAGCCAAGTCCATAGGTACTTCTGTACTATATGTTATCCACATACTTGCTTGAAGAAAACAGAAAACTTTTCAGATATAGCAGCTCATCTAAACTAGATAGGGAAATGGATCCAGAATGACATACTACAACCCAATCATAACTCATAAGCAGAGAGATCCAGCATAAACTCAAATTCCACACAAGTGCCAGCCAAATAACTATAAGAATCTCACCGTAGAAAAAACAAACCCCTCGATCGATCTACCCGAAACCACAGCGATGCACTAATCCATCCAGACCCCCTGGTCCGTCAACGCACTGACCACTAGCCTCACAGATATTCTCGCAGAGAAGGGCGCGGACATGTACCCGAAACCCCAAACACAAGCGGCGCCTAGAAGGGCAGGAATCTGTGCAAATTCAGGCGACGAGCTAGCCCTCCAACGATAACCGCGCGGCGCCGATCTACCAAGCAAATGGATGGCGAAGCGGGAGGGGATCGGTACCTGACGACGGCGCGAAGGCGGGGGAGCCGCAGACTCAGGCCGGAGAGCAAGTTGGGAGCCAGCAGTCAGCAGAGGGTGACGGCGACGGCGGAGGCCGCTGAGAGAGAGGATTAGGGTTTATCCGGGCGCGTGGATTTGGGCCTTGGTATTCTTTTGCAAGTGGACGGGAAAGACGTGCCCGGATTCCCAACTCACCGCACACGGGAATCCCATTCCAGCCCACTTAACTGCACACGTCCACGAGCACGTGCACGGGAATCCCGGGCACATTCCGGGCCGAATTGGCTACTCACTTCCGCGGGAATCAAATTCCAGCCCAAATAGCCACGAATGTACCGGGAATCCCATTCCGCCACAACTCATCGATTTGCTTCCGATCTATGATTTTTTTCCAGAAATTATCGCGCTGTAGGACCTTTTAATTTTTATTTTTTTCACAAATAATCGATATTTTTTATTTTGAAAACTTTAATATATATATATATAAATATAACTTTTTACTCCACGGACAGTCTATAACAAGTGTTCACGCTTCACGTGTAGAAATATATTTTCATAGGAGCTACATTTAACACGACCGTCTCTAAAGATCATCCATTTTCACATGTGGTCATTTTAATAAAACACATATATTTTTTCCGTCCTATAATTAGAGCTGGATAACGAGCCACCTCAGCTCGTTATATTAACGAGCTAGTTCGGTTTGGCTCGTTAGCATAACGAGTAGAAAACCCAGCTTGGCTTGGCTCGGTCTAGTTCACAAGTTAGCTTGTTTAGCTCACGAGTCAACTCTTTAAAAGATGATTAAATGATAAATATTCAAATATTCACATATCAAATATTTTTCAAAATTCAAACATCCATAGTTCAATCACTATTTCTAGGATTCTATCAATCCATCACACATGTTATTTGTTTTATACTTCCATACGATAGTTCTATAGGCCATAATAATAAACTTATAATAATAAGTTATTAAATAATAACTAGGCACTAGCAAATAAATTATAAAATAATAAGTCTCCCTCTCATATAGTGTTTTATTGTTGCTTTAGTGGGTTAGCCTGACTACTTATGCTGAGCTTGTTAAGCTCGCGAGCCAGCTCAAACTAGCTCGTTATACTAACGAGCAAAAATACATGCTCAGCTCGTTAAAAAAATAGAACAAGTCGAGTCGAGCCGAGCCAAGCGAGCTAATGAGCTACGAGTATTTTTGTCCAGCCCTACCTATAATATTATAATTTAGAACCGGATTTAATATTTTATAGTACAGTGAATCTAAATAGTATCACTGTTTAGATTTATTTTATTATAAAATATCAAATCTGATTCTAAGTTGCAATATTATGGAACCAAAGAAATAAAAATTATTCAACAAATCATTATTTCCACGTAGCGTACCCTTAGCCGGACTGCATGTGCAGCTGTATTATGAGAAATAACATATTAGGCCATTAATTTTTTTTTATAAATTATCTTACTGACCTCATAGCCACGTATAGCCAAAACCGCAAACTCTAGATTTGGTTTAAGGGAGTAATTAGGTCGGTTTGAAAAGCTAAGGTGTGTTTGGTTGAGCTGTAGATTCTGAAAAAGTTGATGTGAGCTGTGAAAAAACTGTTGTGAGCTGTGAGCTGTGGAAAAACTGAGAAGCTGTTTGGTTAAAATAGCTGTGGATTTCTATTTTATTAGCTCCTGATGTTTGATTACATTATTAATATGTAATTTTGTATGTAAATCATTGTAATCATGAAATTTTGTAATCACTACCACATAAATGATCTTTAGTGACGTAGCTTTAGTGACGGATAAAAGACATACGTCACTAATATATCTTTAATGATGGGTGTGTTTACAACCGTCACTAAAGACCTACCTTTAGTGACGGACATCATTAAGGTCCGTCACTAATGAGTTGTCAAATTCTAAACTGATCTTTAGTGACGGGCAACGTTGAGGCCCGTTACTAAAGACCTACCTTTAGTGACGCGTGAATATCTAGACCCGTCACTAAAGATCCACCTTTAGTGACTCGTGAATATCTAGACCCGTCACTAAAGACCGGCGCATACGAAAATTTTTAAAAATTTGGGTGGACAGAAGAACACTAGCCCAAAAATATACACGCACTATTATAAAGCCCCGTCTCCCCTCTTCAGTCTTTACTCTCAACCATTCTATAATTTCCCTCCCTTGCTCTCTCTACTTGATCTTTACCATTGTCATCTCAAGCTCTATCGATGGTGGCCGGCGTCATTGCAAGATCTACTCGACGACGTCCGGTGTCACCTCATGCTCCACCTGACTATGAACTCCTCGGTATTGAGCTGCTTCAACAAAGGGTACATAGTTATTGCCATTGCTTCACCAAATCCTACTGCTTACTCTCCTCCATTGTTGTCACCTCTTTATCTTCTTCTTCATCGCCTCTCCTCCTCTATTTTGGCTCGAGGCAGAGGCCTCACCGAAGATGACCACGTGGAAAGCACATCGAAATAATGACAAAAATGATAGAAAGAGCCCCTCCATGATCACCTTGGATCTAATCTTCTTCTTCATCGTCATCGCCTCTCCTCCTCTATTATGGCTCGGGGTAGAGGCCTCACCGATGATGACCACATGAAAATCACATCGGAACGATGACAAAAACGATGGAAAGAGCCCCTCCATGACCACCTCGGATCTAATCGTCATCTCATTTGAATTGAAAGAAACTAAACGAAGCTATATAGAATAGATCTGAAATGAAAAAAAATTAACCTTTAGTGACGCATGAACATCTATACCCATCACTAATGGTTCACCTTTAGTGACGGGTATAGATGTATGCCCGTTATTAAAGGTGACGCACATACATCTATACCCGTCACTAAAGGTCACTATTAGTGACAGGTGGTATGCCCGTCATTACTGACGTGATAAGAGTGACGGGTACGATGCCCGTCACTAATGACTGTTATGACCCATCACTAATAGCCTTTTTTTATGTAGTGAATGTTTATACTAAAATTATATATTTTTGAATTATACTAAAATGATATATTTTACTAAAATTTTACCTTTTTAAATTTTACATGAACAAATATGTTGTAATGATAAGGTGGGTAATTTTCATTGAAAGTTAAACTGAAAAGCTGTGAAAGTTGAGATCCTCCAGCTTTCAGTTTGTGCTACGAAAAAGCTACTACTTTTTAAAAAACTAATTGGCTCGTAAATTTGTTTAGTTCAGCTTGTAGCTTTCTGATCAGGAAGCTGATTAGAAAAGCTAAACCAACCAATGACGTTTAGCGTTCAGTATTGGAATTGTCCAGTATTGGAATTGAGGGAGGCAACAGAATCGGACATTTCTCTTTTCCAACACGCGTAGCTAGCAAGCTGCAGGTAGTAAGTTTATGCCTACACATATACATTTCATGTTGTTCGCAAGTGCACGGTAATTTAATTCCTACCGTGCATGGTACACGCGAACATACGTATACGTAAATAGCACGTACGTAACGTACATACGGCCATCCCGATGCACGCGTACCTATCCATGGACCGGAACAACCAATAATATATATTGCTTCGACGGCTACGTGTGTGGTGCTGCTTACACGTACGAGTCAAGATAGATCGAGTAGCTTGCTGCATGCAACATTGGCCGTCGTGGCGCTGCCACCGGCCCTCCTGTTCCTCGACGCGCTGCATGCATGCGCCCGTACGTGTACGCGTAACCGCTATAATTAAAAATTAAGCAACTTCCATCATCGCTTGATTGCTTAATTGCTTCGTCACAGGTGATCGATGATCAGACGAACAAACAAGACCGGACCAGATTGATCGAGAAGTATGTATCAATGTATGCATACATGTCTTGTCACTAGCTCAGGACACGTATGCGTGTCCAGGGACGGATCAAGGGTCAGGCTTCAACAGACTCTAGCCTATCCTCCGAATTTTACAAAAAAAATTCAAGTGTATGTCATCTTTCATTCTCCATGACAACTGTGAGAGAAACTGCTACTGCGGCGGAGTCGGGAGGAAGAAGACGAAGCTGCTGCCTACGTTTAGAATATTAGATCATTACTTGGGTGGCTGTGCCTAGCATTTTAGTATTTCAGCATACCCATTTCAATATTTACAGTAACCAGCCGGCAGCCCAAGTGTGAAGTGTCATTCCTTGGAAGCTAGGGCTTCTGCACCAGCCTGCACGGGCGCACGACAGCCAATCAGATTGCAGCGATCGGCGGAGTCGACGGCTCGGCGCTTCGGCAGACCGCGCACGCCGCAGACCGCAGTAGGGCTCACGACGCAGCTGGG
>KE372753.1:340205-350554 GCA_000418225.1 Zizania latifolia | reverse complement strand
TTTTTTCTTAAAATTTATATGTGAGTATGCTTAGTTTAATTTACTGATAGATTTGCAATAGAAAAGAAAATAACATTGCTTTATTATTTTCCAAGCCATTCAAGTGACATGCCTCTAACTAATATTGAAAACTAACGATGATGATGCAGTCATGAAGCAATTCCAAACATTAAAAAACCGTAAAGTATATTTGCCTTACGAAAGAATTGCAGCGACTTAGTGATATGTTTTTTTGTTAATATTTATTTTAATTTAACTATGTATGTATAATGTATTTACTTGTGTAAGGATATATGCTTCATTTTAATTGTATGAACTTAGACTTGAAATTTAATTCTAACCCACCCTTTATTTTTATCGTGAATTCGTCACCACGAGTGTGTATTAAGAGTACGGTACCTGGTCGCTCGCTTTCGGCGCCTCGACGCGACGACGTACGGCACGGTGTTCCGTGGCATCGATCGATCGACCGATCGCCGCCGACCCGATCGGACGATCGATCGGTCGCCGCCTCTCGCTCTGGGCGTCCGGCTAGCGGCTAGCTTGCTGGCCTGGGCTCCAGTTCGAAGATCGATGCGTCTCGATCGAAAGCAACGCATGAACAGTAGATAGCTAGTCTCGTATAGCACCGTCTGTTTACGAGTACCGACCAGCTTTGATCACAACTAAACGTTAACCATTGATTTTAAAATAGAATTAAAACAGTTATTTCTAATTATATAATAGTAGTGTAATATTTTCTCTATCCAAAAATGTAAAAAATTTGATAATTTATTGCTTAAAAAGTAACCTCAATTACTTTTCACTTTAATCCGCATTCATAGATTTAGATGGTACTGTATATCATTGATATGAATGACAAATAATATATGTAATTTTTAAAAAGTTATTTTTAATTTATAATATGTGTATTCATTTAAAAAGATGATTTTAAAAAAAAGCCAATTTTTAAATTTTATACTAAAAATAAACTAAAACATGTGTTTTTATATTATTCATGTGAAATAATTGAATGCTTATATGAGATACTTTCACATGATATTATTTTATAGCTAATTATGATATATTATAAAAGAAATTAGTGATTAAAGTTCTACATTGAATATCAGACCAAAGGCCGGCCTTTATGTTTTGTATTTTGTTTACAAATGACTATATTGGATTGTAAACCTAATTATACAATTTTGTCTCGTTTGTTACAGCTCTAGCTCCAGATTTTTTTTGGAGCTGGCCAAATCTAGCTCAAAAGTTTTTTGAATCTAGAGTTGTGGATGGATTGAACGTATTCAGTTGAACAATCTAGTTTTTATTTTATACTAAAAATAAAAATTTAAATTATTTTATTATACTATACAAATTCTAAATCCAGCATAAATTTTGGAGATAAAATTGTATCAAACATGTCTATAATTTGATTGCGTACGAAAATTTGTTAGTCAAATCAAAATTTGTGACCGGAGCTAGTAATTGATTAACCCGTGTCGTAATGATGACCCAGGCGATGAGAAGGGCCTGATGATACCAAGCTTACCGCAATGACTACGAATTGGAGAGTATGTAGTAGTCTTTTCCAAATATCTGCACTGTAATGGGCTGGCTGCCTACCAAATTACTGGACTCGATCAACCAAAGCATGCATTCGCATGGTGTCACGGAGTCAAACAGCAGCAGCGGCAGCATGCTTTACCAGCTGATCGATCGATGATGCATAAAACGCCAGTTCGGTTAGGTTGTTCGCGACGAGAGAACTAGCGGCCGAAATCTCGATGGGTCGGGCCATATACCTGGCTGGCTGTTACGAGACTACGAGAGCGACATGCGTGGACGGCCACGGCCGCCGGCTGTTCCAGGAGTCCAGGACAGCTATGCTATCTCCGGATCGACGCGTTGGATCCAGTGCACGGCATGCTCGATCATATCGATTGATGGATCGTTCGCCGAGTAAGATTTTCCGAGGCCCCACACGCTCGTCAAGAAAAGAAAACGATCTGACAATCTGCTATGCTCTAGTAGTGCTAATCTGCTCACCGTGCTGTATCTTGTGCTTTTCTGCTCACAAAATTCTGTTTTTATTAAGGGCCGTTTGGCACAGTTTCAGCTCTAAATTTTTTTGAGCTGGTCTAATCTAGCTTTAAGAAACTCTGAATTTAAAGTTGTGAATGAATTGTGGATATTTAGTTGAGTAATTTAGATTTTATTTTGGACTTAAAATAAAAGTATAAACTGTTTTATTTTACTATATAAACCCCAGATTCAGCATGAATCTCAGAGTTAAAGTTGTACCATCATGCCCTAAGTATTATATATATCAAGTTATCAACAGTGTGACCTAAGTGCTAATAATTATCTTTCACTAATAATGATAGCTTTACTTTGCTCTAGTAGTGCTACCCTGCTCACTGTGCACATCGATACATGTACTTCGTGCTTTTCTGCTCACAGAGATTTTATTTTCATTAAGTATTATATGTATATCAATAGTGTGACTTAAGTGCTAATAACTTAGGTATCTTTCACTAAGGTAGCTCTAATTTAAAAGTAAGCCAATTGTATTGAGTCACAATTATTTATGCATGCATTAAAAAAACAAGGTAGAAATAAAGTTTTTATAAGGCAACTTCTAATTATTGAATAATATACTTTTTATGATATAGAATATATATATATATATATATAATAATTCTTCTTCAGCATCTCGTCTTCATCGTCAGTATTATCGTCATCCTCTTGTTACAAAGGACAACGCGTAAAACTTTCCTGCTCAATCAATTCAATTCAATAATGCGCTGGCCCGACGGAGTGCGTACGTACGTACGTACGTGCCGTGTCCGGTCCCCTTGGCCACGTCGGACAGGGACGCCCGGTTGCTTGACCGCTTCCGTGACGCGACGATTTGACGCGACATATCCCAATCACCCCCGCCGTGTGGGTCCTGCTCTGCTTGATTGCGTAATAGCCCGAATGCAAGGACGTACCAATACTAATTTATTATGGAGAAAATGCTTTATTAGAATGTAGCCGACACTGATTTATTAACGAGAAATTTCTTTTTTTAGAAGATAGATACAAGTAGAAATCCTTACGGTGTCCATTGCTCGACTTCGAGTACCGGCGTGTCCATTGCGTCCGTCTAGCCTGGATCCTACCACGCGCTGACACCCGCGTCCGCCTCTCTCAGATTCCGCCGCCGCCGTCGTCGTCTTCTCGTCAATTGCTGCATTGCCGTGCTCTTCTTTGATCCAGCTAGCTGGCGCCGCCCTTCATTGGTACAATGATCCAGCGTCTCCCATCCCCCGGTCCGGCAACGCATCTGTCACGTTCATTGTTACCTGTTGCTGGCATAGATGTCCATCAGATATCAAACTGTCGTTGTGTAAGACAACAGTACCCTATAGAGGTGTCTGTAGAGAGATTTTTGGTTAGGCTAAGAGGAGTGCGGTGCTATGATCTAAGGGTTATCCTAATCACTGGGACAGAGACGAGGAATTTTAGACAGGTTCGGGTCTCCCGGAGGATAATAACCCTAATTCTGTGTGTGGTATGAGCTTCGGGCGTGAATAGCCTTTAGCACATGAATGCTTCAGATCATATGAGTCTGATTTTTCTCTTCCTCTTTTTCAAGCTCTCACCGATCCATTTATATGGGAGAGATCGGGGATTACAAATGATGAATAAATCCCCACTAATGACCTATTTATGACATAAACGATCGAATCATGGGTAATAACTCAAAGGATAACCGCACTAATAACTGCGGGATTATGGAGATTAATGACGGCCTGGATCTTAATGGTGACTGTCCGAATACATGTGGTCGGGAGGACTTCTTTCCCGAGTGCTGTACTCGGACGCATTCAGATCCCAATCACTGTCCTCATGGCGGATTCTGACCATTGACTAATCAGCTTAAAACCACTCGAGAGCTAGCCTAAGATCATATTCCTGACACAAACATTAACATAGGTATGAGTATATAATAGAATTGATGACGGTAAAAACTTATGATTTAATTTTATACTAAATCGGCTAACATCATTTAGAAATCTGATCAGTGAGGTCAAAAACCGTCATAGCGTGTCCGTTTTGAAAAGCCTTGTCGGGACCCATGCAGTCGCGCGGCGCCGCGCGGCGCCGCCATTCGGACACGTAGGCAGGCAAGGCCGCCACTTTATTCTCGAGTAAATCCTGTCTCGTTTGTTTCTTATTCGAGTCGCGCGCGTACGTCATCGTCGCTGGTAAAGTGGGTGCTGATTAACTAACAGCGCGGCTAATCGCTGTGCTTAAGCAGGATCCAGAGAGGCTAAGCTCTGACACCCGCCTCCACGTGGCGACGCGTGCGTGGTTGCGCGAGCTAGCGTACGTTGCCGTGTTTGGTGTTCGCGGGCGAGCAGCGGGGGCCGTCGCTATGTCGGCCGTTCCAGGTGGGGCCCCCACCTCTGCCTCCAGTTGCTGGGTTTCCGCCTCCCGTCCTGACGGCCGGCGCCGAGGCGATGCACGCGACGCGGCACGCCCGGCGCCACGTGTTCGTGCCGGTCACGTGGGCCACCGGCCCACCGCCGTCTATAGGAACCTGAGTACCTCTCCGAATTCGCTAACATGATAACATCAAATAATTGATGTCATAGTAACATAGTTTATTTAATTATATAAAATCAATAAGTGTTGTTTCTTATAACACATAAAAATATCAATATGGCTAGGATACTAACATGCGTTATAATGAATCAACTAACTTAATTATATCACGAGTTTAATTTTCATGGGCTAAGCAATAATCACGTTTCGTATCGATATTTCAATTCTTCCAAGTTTTTTTCCTCTTATTAATATAAAATCTACTTAACTACGGAGTAGAATTTTTGTCTAGTTTTTTTATCATATGTGGGTGCCCATCTAATCCTTAGGCAGCTATCCGTGGACCCAACGTACCAGATGAACCCACTTAATTTCTTCTCGTGCCCTCCTCCGTATCTAAATAAGATCCTCTATAATTATTTTTACCATAATTTTTTCGTTAACATGTGAATTTAATAATGCTGAGGTCTACGTATCAGTGTTAAGTCGCTGTAATTGAGTGGATCACATATGGTCGGATGGAAGCTGGCGCCAGCGAGCCGTGGATCTCCACGATTTTGATGCCGCCGGCAGGCAGCCCCCTGATACGTAGAGACACATGCGGCCGCCCATGCCATGGCGCGGCCGACGACATTGGCCGCACGCGCAAGTGCACGACGGGTGCGAACTTCCTTTTAGATGTTACTGAGATTAATTAAAGCCTTAAAGGTTGCTTGTGATTAACCTGATCTGAAGGCTAAATCTGCCTTTACAGAGGAAAGTTTACGGTGCATTTCACCTAGACCTAGCGGTGATTACAGAATTGTTGTTCTCTCCCCTTTTTTTCAGTAGGGTGCACGTACGTGCATGCCAGCCAGAGCCGGAGCTAGATCTTGCAGCCTGTATGCATTTAACCTAGCTTGAAGACTCACGGTCGATTAATCGCACCTATCAACGACTCACCGCACGATATATACAAGCCAAAAAGAAATAACGATCGAGCATTTAATTACTTAAAAAATGCACATAAAAATGCAAATGCAATGCTTCATTCTTATCCCGTTGCATTGATTCATCAATCGAGCAAACCATCCACTACACATCTAGAAGCTAGCCTGAAACTCTGTTTGTTTTAGCTTTTGACAGCTGCAACTACTTTTAAAATTTGAAGCTAAAATAAACGGTTTAGGCTAATCTAGATTGTGAGAATCAGTAGCTGCAGAATCTAGAAATGAACTAGAATCCAGAACTGGTAAACACTAGTTTCTCCAGATTCTTACCAATTAAATACTCAGACTATTCAGTTACTCAGAGCAGCTAACTACCAAGAATCTCTAGCCATCATAAGCTGAAACAAACACGCCTATATAACTATATGGGAAGCTGTCCTCACATCGTCCTCCACGTGTCCTGCTAGACACGTGTCACCATCCCAGCCCTCTGCCTCCTTTTCCGCAACACGTGTACCGCCTCCGCTATATATACCCTCTCTCTCTCTCTCTGCAATTTACAGCCACCTCGAAACTTCTCTTACCATTTTATGCGCCCACTTTTCTCTCCTTCCAGGGTTCTCCCCCGATGTCGTCGCCGCGGCCGCCGAACCAACCCAAGCGCCGGCGGCTCCTGTCTCTTCCGGCGGTCTGCCCTTGCGAGAGCATCACGCCAGCGCCGCTGCTCTCTTCCCTCCTCTCCCTCGCGGCGGATGTGGCAGGGCGTAGGGCCAGCGACGTCGACGCTTTCCCCGTGCTCCGGCGCGGCGTGCGCAAGGTCGTGCGGGTCGCTGGGATACTGCTGGCGTTCCTCGAGGAGCTCCAGGACGCTGCGGCGACGACAAAGGCTACTGCTCTGCTCTCCTCCGCGATGCTTGGCCTGACGGAGTTGCACGTGGCCATGCAGAAGCTGCGGTTCCTGCTCACGGACAGCGCGCGGCGGGGGGCGCGGCTTTGGGTGCTCGTGAATGCCGGGCTAGTGGCGTCTGAGCTCCGGTTAGTTCTTGGGTCCGTCGCGGCGGCCATGGACGCGCTGCCGAGGAGCGTCGTGGATTCGTCCGTGGAGGCTGGGGAGCTCGCGCGGCTGGTTTCAGAGCAGGCGTGGCGCGCCGGTGTGCGTCCCGACTCCGCCGACGAACGCGCGGCGAGAAGCGTGCGGTCTATACTGGAACAGTTCAAGGACGGCGTCGCGCCGGACGCCGAGGACGTGAGGCGGGTGCTCCGCCGGGTCAGAATCGGGAGCTGGTCGGAATGCTCCGAGGAGATGGCCTTCTTGGAGAGCGAGCTGTGCATGCGGCTGGACGCCGGCGACGAGAACAGCAACGATGCCGTTGTCATGAACAGGTTAATGGCGTTCCTTGTGTACTGCCGTGTCGTGCTGTTCGATCACATTGACTCGAACAAGTCGCAAGCGGGGGCGCCGGCGCCAGCGAGGTGCCCAGAGTGGATCAGACCGGATGCCCTGCAGTGCCCAATCACGCTGGATCTCATGACCGATCCGGTGACCGTGTCCACTGGCCAGACATACGACCGCGCGTCCATCACCCGGTGGATGAAGGCCGGTTGCCGCACGTGCCCGGTCACCGGCGAGAGACTCCGTACCACCGACGTCATCCCCAACGCCGCGCTCCGGGCCATCGTCGAGCGGATGCTTCTCAGCAACGGTGTCACCCTCCCCGAGCCAAGCGCATCCGCCGGCCACCGCAAAATTGCCGTGACGTTCGGCCCTGCCGCCGCCGGCGCCGCGCGTCTCTCCGTCGCGTACATCGTCGCACAGCTGTCGACGGGGTCGACAGAGGAGCGGAGGAAGGCGACGTCCGAGGCCCGCAAGCTGTCGAAGCACAGCGTGTTCTACCGAGCGTGCCTCGTCGACGCCAACGCCGTGCCGTGGCTGCTATGTCTCCTCTCCTCCACCGACGCGTCCGTACAGGACAATGCCGTGGCGTCCCTCCTGAACCTCTCGAAGCACCCCGCGGGCCGGACGGCGCTTGTCGACGTTGGAGGCGTCGGCCTCGTCGTTGACGTCATCAACGTCGGCGCCAAGGCCGAGGCGCAGCAGAACGCAGCAGCCGTCCTGTTCTACCTGTCGTCGAACGCCGAGTCCGCCGAGGAGATCGGCCGCATCCCGGAGGCCATCCCGACACTGGTGCAGCTCATCCGGGTCGGCGCGTACCGGGGCCGGAAGAACGCCATGGTCAGCCTCTACGGGCTGCTCGAGTGCGCGAACAACCACGGCAGGGCCATCGCCGCCGGCGCCGTGGCCACGCTCGCTGAGTTGCTGTCCAATGACCGGGACGACCTCGCTGGCTACAGCATCACGCTGCTGGCGAAGATCGCCGAGCAGCCGGCGGGAGCTCTGGCCTTGCTGGCGCAGCCGGGGCTCGTCGCCGGCCTCGCCGAGGCCCTAGCGACATCATCGTCCCGGTCAGCAAAGGACCACTGCGTGGCGGCGCTGGTCTCGCTGTGCCGGCACGGCAGCGCCAAGGGGGTCGCGCCTCTGCTGGGACGGATGCCGGGGCTGATGACGTCGCTCTACACGCTCGTCGCCGACGGCAGCCCGCAGACGAGCAAGAAGGCGCGGGCGCTTCTCAACGAGATACACCGGCATTACGTGATGTCCCCGCCGCCGTCGTCGTCGGATGCCGGCGACCGTGTCGTTCGAGTGCTATAGCCACAAATCAAACCACAACACGTACGTGCCGTAAGTACACCATACTGTAGCTTAGTGTACCGCGAAAGATGCCATTTTTTGTCTCGATCTTAGCTCGTTTTTTAGAAGAGCTGAGATTGAATCTTGCATCCTCTCCTTCCTTTTCTCCCCATTTTCGTTATGTTGCAATCGCCGTACACAATCACACACACGTACAGTCATACACACGTAAGTACAGAGGAAATTGCTGATATATGTATATAGTTGTAGTAGTATAATATTATGCGACATGTTGGAGTTTGGGGTTGCTGTTGTGTTGTGGCAACTTGGTTGTGTCCACTGTGTTGGCTTGAATGTGACGATGGATTGACGTATGAAATATACGAGGCATTTCTGATTTCCCATTCGATCTGTTCTTCTCTCTCACTTGAAAGTGGCCATAAGACTGGTGAGTTTACCAAAAAAAAACATTTCCATTTATTTTTACGTATTTGAAATTTGGACCCGTTCGGCCGCATTATATATATAACTTTCAAATGTACGTGAAATCCCAGCCAAGAAGTTAATACATATTAAAAACTATTTTTAGCCGTTTTTTCTCTTAACGTTTTTTTAACCGAATCGGATTAGGCTCTAGGCCCATTTTTTCGGTCGGAACACAATCCGGTGAAACTTTTTTACTATTTTGTTATTCGGTAAAACAGTATTGTAAAATACTGTTTTCGCAGAAAGCGTCGAAGCCCGTCTAGCTCAGTCGGTAGAGCGCAAGGCTCTTAACCTTGTGGTCGTGGGTTCGAGCCCCACGGTGGGCGTGAATTATTTTTTTCACGAGTTTGGGGTGAAATTTTCTTTTCACTCCTTGTATTTTTCAAGTGAGAGATTTTTTAAGGTCGCCATATTTTTCTCTTGGCAATTGGCAATTGACGTGTCAGCATCAGTGCATCACAGTAGCACACTATTATAATTGAGTTTGGCAGAGTTGATGTCGGCAACAGAAGAGATATCCAACGTTAGATCTGATCAAAGCCTCCTCCCTGTCGCTAGCTAGCTGCTAATTCATCCACCTGCAGGTCATTGCGTGCAAGGAAGACCCAGGACAATTAGACCATTATTGCTTTTCTCCTCCAAACTGAGCTCGCCAGGTAATGGAGCTGAGCATCTCCAATCTATCTCCCTCCAAACTGAGCTAAACCGGCTCCTAGCTAACATTTACCGATACCCAATCCACCTCTCCACGACAGGGTTACAAAACCATGATAACTAGTCAATCTATCTCTCCGCATCGGGTAACAAAACCACGGTAACTAGCCAATCCACCAAGAGTCACTTCGCGTTAAATGTTGTTAATCTTCAATATCTGATATTGTTATCATGACTTACCTCGATTTAGTTAGAAAGAGCGGAAAAAACTCGGTGAGGGGAGTCTTCATTCCCATGCCTACAAGAACCTCTTTTAGATTAAAGCCATGTAAAAGAGATGAAGATCTAACGGTCGGTAGGAGGTGTGAGAAGAGGAGCGTGGCCGACCGACAGGGAGTGACGCGGCCAGAGCAGCGACATCGGACGATGTGGCACGAACGGTGGGGGACGGCGCGGATGGCAGAGGCGCGGCGCGGATGGCGGAGACGGCACGACGAGCGCAAGGTGGTGGGGACGATGAGAACACCGTCGGATTTTCCTTGTCTCCATTTGGCTTCAATCCAGAAGAATCCTCATAGGGATAGAAATGAGGACCACCCTCACCAAAATTTGTTCTAAAAAAGTACGACACATATAACAAGCCGTGGGACGCCGAGTAGTGGATGATGCCTTGGAATAGGGAATTCGACAATATGACAAGATGGAATAGTATAGTAGATAAAACAAAAACAATAATAATGTATATAACAAATGGTAAACTATAGGTACCCATGAGGTATATGAGTGACATATAAATAGTACTCCGTAATCGTAATAGAAAGGGAGAAAAAAAAGAAAGACAATCCTATCATAAGAAGTAAGAAAAATATTTTTACTCCAATCCAATACACGTAAATAAGACGTAATATTATTATCAGAAATGAGCATAAAACTAGGTAATTAAACCATCACCCTTGAACCCAAATTATCATAAAAAATATATGTCAATCACGAAACGTAATATCGTTGGATGATTC
>KE372753.1:233030-262197 GCA_000418225.1 Zizania latifolia | reverse complement strand
CATCCTCTCATCTTCTTCTTCACATCATCTCCCCGGTTGACAAGCACTCATCACCTCATGGTGGCTACCATGACTCCTCATCCAGGTACAGTCCTATCTGTTAGATGTTTTTTGTACTTCAGACATAATTTAGAGGTACTTTGAACATAATTTACATGTACTCTATACATAGCCCAGAGATAATTTACGGGTACTTCAGACATAGCCTTCGTATACGTAGTTATTTAATGCTATATTTTCCTAATGTTTCTTTTGCATGCTACTTATGGTTTAAAAGCTATGGTTTTTAATGTTTTGCGTTGTTTATATACACTATCTATAGTTTTAATGTAGTCTTGTTTAGTTAATTCGTCTATTGCTAAATAAGTGTAATCATATTATTGCACTAGACACGTATTTATGTTTGCGGTATAGTTTGCTTAATATAGTTATGTTAGAATAAATTTAATGTTTACAGGCATGTTAGATATAACCTCATTTAGGATTTTCTGTGGAGATGGACAAGTACTTATTGGTCCTGATGGTGCTGACCTTAGTAGTTTCCTATGTACTGAAAATAGTTTAAGTCGGATGGTGGAGCGTAGCATCGAAAGTGTGAGGTGGTGGTTGTGTCATATTTTTTGATTGGATAGAGAGCAGTGGGAGTTGTACTTATATGCCCGATACAGCCGTGCGGCTGAAGAGTATTTTTGGGAGATGGTTGAGGTTGGCTCGACCACCATGTGAAGAGGGTATGTCAGAAAGACACTAGAGCAAGATTGGGAATGAATCTTGCTTATCTATGCTTATCCTCGTGCCTTTCCTTCTGAAGGCGCATCACTTGATCAAGTTATTGAGTCTAAAGTATAAGTTGAAGTTGGCCAGAGTAGTTAAGTCTAAGATAAGATCCCCGAGATGGATGTAGTGTCACATTCCATGAATGCTTCCTAATCTATGACACCTAGGATTGCTGAAGGTCAAACTGATAAAGGAGATGACATAGAGGACATACCTAACTTACTAGAGAGAGAGGACTAAGACTTCGAGAAAGCAGTCGAACAAGGGAGCAACGACGACTCAGATGGAGAAAATGAAGCAGGAGAAGGCAACAATGACAATGGAGACGAATAAACTGTAATT
Organism: Zizania latifolia; assembly: GCA_000418225.1. Taxonomy (NCBI): domain Eukaryota; kingdom Viridiplantae; phylum Streptophyta; class Magnoliopsida; order Poales; family Poaceae; genus Zizania; species Zizania latifolia. The sequence goes on along the minus strand of KE372753.1, from coordinate 261,078 downwards.
TCCAACGAGTGACAAATACAAGATTTTAGCTCTCTTGCTATTAACGAGAGCTACGACACTCATTGAGAGTATGAACAGAATGAGGTTCGGTAGGATGCTGTGTATCCTACGAAAAAAAGTAGTTTAAGATGACGTGAAAGCATGGGCATTATCACTCCGACAGACATTTCGAGTCAAGAGGTCAAATCGTACAATGTATAACGTTGTGTGCGAGAGGAATGATTGCCTATGGAGGTCCACGCACATCAACCGAAGTGGGCACTACATTGGGTATGCTTAATTGTTGTTGACCATACCTGCGTGGTCGATAGAGTTATAACCAAGCATAGAAATCTAAGTGTCAACTATATTACGAGGGTGATGTACTCTGAGATTGTTGAGAATCTCAGTTATGAGCCCAGGGCCTTAATACTTTCTATAGAGAGAAGGTTTCAGTACACAATCAACTATTGTAACGCATGGAGGGCTAAACAGAAGACGCTTAAAATGAGGTTTGGTACATTCGAGAACTCATATCATAACCTGCCTTTTCTACTAGAGGTGGTGAATAGTCGCAACCCTGGCACGTACCACTCGTTCGAAGAGAAGGATGCGGTATTCTCGAAGGGTGCTAAGATTCTACATCGAGTATTCTTTGCACTTGGTGCTTGCATTTAGGCTTTCCAGTACTGTAGTCCCATTCTTTGTATGGACGGTACTTTCCTAACTAGGAACAACCAGATTGTTCCAATTGTCTTTGCCTTTGTGAAAAGTGAGAACTATGAAAGTTGGTTGTGGTTCTTACGGTACGTAAACATCAGGGTTCTTTAGGGCAGAGCAAATGTTTGTGTGTTGCATGACCGACACGCAGGACTGATCAAGGCAATTCAACATATAAAGTTTAATCCAAATGAGCCATATCCTTGGAAGAACATATAGTCTCGCTGGTGTATGCGCTATTTAGGTGCAAACTTCTTCCGTCACTTTGGGAAGAACAAAGAATTGACTAATTTATTCAAGAGACTGTGTAGCCAAAACCAAGAGAAGAAGTTCAAGGAATTGTGGAGGAAACTTGGTGAGTTGATCACAAAATACAAGCAAGAGAAGGCCGCCAAGAAGCAATCTAGAAGTGATCCGGAGCTGAAGCTGGAGCCACTTTGTGCGCTGCCTACTAATGATGAGCAGACAGTTCGTAAACGGTAGAGGGGGATAGTTCGTTGCTTCTCTGATTGGATTAGATTCGAGAAGAGAGAGCATTGGTCTCTACTGCACGACACTCACGGTGCAAGGTATGGCATCATGATCACTAACCTTGCCGAGGTTTACAATTAGGTGATGCGGGGTATGCGATGCTTACCGTTGGTTAGTATTGTAGAGGGCATACTCCGTGGAACCACTTGTACTTCATCAACCGACATACTGCTGCTTTGGTGGTACACAGGGATAAGCGTCTTCTATATTGCAGAAAGATTACGGAGTATTTCATAGAGAAGAGTAAGAAGGCAACCCAGCATCGTACCATCAAGACAAGTTCCTGGGAATTCCGTTTCAAGGTAACGTGTCGAGACAAAGGTCGGAGAGGAACAAACCGGGATATTGTTGTTCAGGAGTGCATCGTTACCGATACTTATCAATGTACTTGTAACAAACCATTTCTATACATAAGCCATGCAGCCAAGTCATGGCAGTGTGTGCCACATTTGATATGTCCGCTGGGTTATACTTGTCTGAATACTTCACAAAGGAGAAGATCCTTCAAACCTGGAGCAGTGAACTCCGAGGTTATGGGGTTGTCAACTCATTCACATCTCCGCTAGATGGTGATTCTTGTTGGGTACCAGATTTCCTGCGAGAGGGGAGAAATCTGTAGAGCCTAATATCTGTACTACGAGTATGTCAACTGTTGTCTGTTGAATTAGTGTTTGGTCCTATTGTCTGTTGAATTACTTTGTGCATGAACATTCTTCACGACAAATCGATCTTCTACATGGAATACTTTTCGAGCGTTAAAAAAATTGATCTTCGTAAAAAATATCCTTCAAACATAGCATTGACCTTCTGAAAATTTCTCGTGGAACAGGCCCAGATGTTCCGGGTAATTTCGGATGTTCGGGGTCCGGCAGAAATATCGGCAAATCCAGGGTCTGGAAGTTCTGGATCAAACCGGAACTTCTGGTTCAACATCTGTCGGCAGATGGTCTTCCGACAGAGTAATAGTGTTCTGTCGGTAGACCATCTGTCAACAGAGCCTAGGTCGGACCCGTCGACAGAGGCCATTTTTGTCAGCGTGGCTGCTGACAGAGTCTCTGTATCGATAGACTATCTGCTGACAGAGGCTAAAAAAGTCTCTGTCGACAGACCATCTACTGACAGTACGCTATTTTTGTAAATTTTGAAAAACGCATACCAGGAATGAAATTTTGAATAAAAAAATATATTATTTTAAAAAATATCGAAAAGAAACTAGGAATGCTTATTATTAAGTTAACATAATTAAGATTTGAATGCTTTCATCCGTAGGAATAGAAAAAAGAGTTATTAGTGAATGTAAATTTTCCTACGAATTTCCTCTTTGTTCTGTGGATGTAAAGTTTTCGATGAATTTCCTCTGGAATCATAGCCAAATGAGAAATTTTCCTATGCTTTTCCTTTGCTCCCTTCCTACAAACTGAATGGATGAATAGTGATCATTCCTATAGAATTCCTGTTCCTATATTTTTCTCCATTTTTCCAACAAACCGAATGAGGCCTGAGGAATTTCTTGATCACATCATGAGAACGCCAACTACTGGGTAAGGAAATTCTGAATATTTCCTGCGACCAGTTATATGAAGCATTGGCAGTATTTGATGGAATTATTGCGTTGTAATCTGCAGACATGACTGAAAATTGAATGGACCACTACCATCTGTAATTCTCACAAAAAATTACTAGCATTGTGCTGGTAAAGCACATCATTTTCCCTCACCAAATGACCTGTATGGTTTGCTAGCAGCTATGCAAGTATCACTGAGAATTGAGACAAAACACAGATTCAGACACCAGGCCCCTGAAACTTTTGAACAAAAGGCATCCCATACAACTATCAACATGCACAATAATGACTTTTTTATTGAAATAACAAAGCAAAGGTGTATACATCATCCTGATGTTTAAATCACAATGAACAAACCACTCTATAAACTGCATCCTTCAGCATAGCATCGATTGAACCTGATAGTCAGCACTCAGCAGCAACCCCGGCACCTCTGCTACTCTCTTTTCAGAGCCCTCAATGGCAATACTGGCGGTACCAGCAGCACCTGGCGAAGCTGACGACGCCATCATCCGCGCTGCCACGGCTATGGAGCCACCAGAGAAGGTTCGTCAGTGAGTTGCCGTCGTCGTATGCCGTCAATGCCCTTGTCTTCTGCAGTGCCGACTCCTTGTCATAGATCCCCTCCAAGGCGTAGACAAAGCCCTTCCAACCTTCTCCAACCCCTTCTCTTGACAGTGCTGGAATTGTCCAGTCCACAAGCTCTTTGACAAAGCCGATGTCCGGGAACAGCGCCTCGCTGATTGGCAGGATCGGCAGCAGCTGAATCCCCAGCCTGCATTCCTTCCACTCCGGTGGAGCAAACCAGAGGCCACTGTCCCTCTTGTTCGCCCACAGGACGCCGACGACACGGTTGTTTCCACTGAAATCATATTCATACATGTCTTCGCCTTCCCAGACATGCCACCACGTCTGTGCTGCAAGCATCTCAAATGCTGTCAATGTCGCGCCAGTGGAGACAAGGTGAGTATCTCCATAGCTCAATCCGAGAAGCGCAGCAGAGTAGTACGCATTGACAGCCTCGCTGGTGCTCTCCTGGTTACGCCCATCGGCAAACTCCGTCAGCCCTCCGGCCCAGGAATGCAGCTTCCATAGATCAAACATCCTCAGTCTTGTGTAGCTTGCGCCGTGTTTTCTGGACAATGTCATGAAATCGGCAACCATGGAGTAGGCCTGGGGCATGTACTTCTTACCCCAGCAGGGGTCAATCTTGGCAAGCACAGCAATGGCGTACAAGAAGTACCCCAAATGGTAGTGGTGATCATTGAAAATGCCAAAGCCGAAGTCGGCGCCCGAGTCCCTCATCCCCTGCAGTGTGACAAGGCCGCCCCATTTGGGATCATACAAGAAGCCATTGCCCTGGAAGCTGCCGTCTAGCCATGGCGTGACGGTGGTCTTCAAGAACCGCTGCACCGCCGGAATGGTGTCCGGGCAGCCAACCTCCTCCGCGATTAAGGCCAGCCTCGCCGCCCTGGCAATCGCCTTGCCGTAGAAGTAGGAGGAGGTGGTTGTGATGGGGCTGGAAGCAAGGGCGTCCACATCCTTGCGCAGCGCGGCGGCAATCTCGCCCACCCCGTCGTCGCTGACACCCCGCATCGAGTGCCATGTGGGGGACACCGGGTCGGTTCGTAGAAGCCAAGAATCGCCGACAACGCCAACCAGGTCGCCGTCGATGCTCCGGTACCTGAAGTCGTCGAGCACCTGGACGGAGCAGTCCTCGGAGAGCAGCCGAAGGTGGAGAGGATGTGCGAGCATGAGGAGGTCCCCCCACCCTTGCTTGCGCCATTTGTACTCGAGGCAGAAGGGCCGGTTCAGCGCGGCCTCGCCGGCGGTGGGGAAGCACCGGCTGTACCGGTCAAGAACCACCTCCATGGCCGGGTCCGGCAGGAAGGCGATCCGGATGACGCCGGAGAAGCCTTGCGCCGCCAGCTGCGTGACGCTGGACTGCACGAGGCGGATCGGCGCGGACGCGTAGAGGAGGAAGGTCTGGCCACTGTTCATCCGGAGCCGCCACTTGGTGAGCGCGTCGTCGCAGGCGACCACCTCGATGAAGGCGTGAACCGAGGCGACGGAGATGTCGACGGGGCCGGCGGCGTCGGCGGTGTCGACGGTGACGAAGGGGCACCCCCGGACGAGGAACGCGCGGAGAGACGGGGAGACGTCGAGGGTGACGGAGAGCTCGTCGAACGCGGCGACCCGGTGCCTCTGCCCCGCCGCCGCGTCGGACGGCACGGAGACGGTCAAATCCTCGACGAAGGTCTGGATGACGAACGACGGCGAGTGGTTCCGCGTCGGGTAGCACAGGGTGAGCGCCGCGGCGGCCGACCGGACCGAGTACGGGTGGATGTACTCCGGCTGGTCGCCGTTCTTCAGCACGAAGTTCTGGAAGAAGGAGTTGGTGGGGAGCGGCGCCGAGAGAAGCCCCGGCGCGAAGAACCTGGCCGGGTCCGGCAGCACCGTGGACGCAGCCTGCGGGAACGCGTCCCGTCCCCCCGGGAACGGCGGCGGCGGACGCCCATAGGGCATGGTGGGCAGCGCCGGAGGCTGGACCGGCGGCGGCGGCGGGGGCGGCAAGGGGCCGGGGATCGGCTTGCCGAGGCAGAAGGGGGCTTTGGAGAGGAGGCGGGAGAGGGTGTGTCCCAGCTTCTTCTTCCAGCTCCTCATGGCCTCCGCCGCCGGCCTATATATACAAATCTCACCCTAGTTTTTGTCAAATTTGGCTTGATTTTGATTTCAAAAATTCCCCCCTTCCCTAAACCAATTTCGTATTAATTCCGGAATTTCCTGATCTAATTTTGTTATCTCGTTTTTTCTGCTTTTTAAAAAAAATTGTGTGAAATTTTCGTGTTTTTAATTCGAGACCGGCGAAGTCATGCATGCCACACGATCACTTATTGTACCAAACCTTCATTGAATTTTCGGCCATATCTGCCACAATAATGTCACCGTGTCAACTCGGCGTCTCGCGGGCTTAGCGCGTTGTTGCTTGAAGCTTCCTTCTCCGGAATGCCTGCGCGCAAAAACCGACCAGATCTGGTGACATGCACATCTCATACGATTAGTCGCTAAGTAAACGCAAGAGATTATAGCACGTGTGAGACAAATACAATGCAGAGTAGGTGACACTGTAAGCAAAGAGAAGATGCAGTAGTAGCAAGCTTAAGAGCTAAGAAGATAGGAACGAGCTCCTCTAGAGTCCGGTAGCTGACTATAGAGGATATTCGTCCGATCCGAACCGTTGAGTTGAGATCTGATGGTACAAAATTTATCTCAATCGTCGTGAAGCTCCACCACCAACCGTTATAAAGTGGGCTCCACCACTATGAAATCTTACTCCCATATCGTCAAAACTCGGCTAAATGACTCGGATCGGTCGAATGCTCTCTAGAGTCCGTTTCTACTGCAGATGATTTCATTTCAAGAAGATGGGGGAGAGAGGAAACGCGTCGGTGTAATTTACCTTCGTTTTTCCTATTAGATCAGGTCGCCGAGCCTGACGATGTGGTGATGGACAGTAGCTGTGGGCTGCGATGCGACTGCATGCGTGAAGCTGCAAGCGACGACGAGGTGGTCAGATTGGTATTTGGTAGGGGCAGGTGATGGATGATGTATTTTCAGATATGGAGCAGGAAGCAAGGCGTTGTTGCTTGCTGTCCCCTGCCGTGAGGCTGGCACCACCGGGAAGGGAGGAGGGGGAAGGAAGGATGTAGGATTCTTGGAGGGGAGACGACACAAGCAAGGGATCGGATGGCCTTTGCCTTGCCGTCGTTTCGCGTGCTTTGCTTGCTACCCGAGGTCACCTACACAACGGTTGCTTCGGTTGGACGCGGCTGCAAGGAAGCAGCGACGGTAAGGCCATAAACTTGGACACAGTGAAATTGTGAAAACCACAAACCTAAAGCAAGTCGTCGACACGATCGGACACCTTCACTGGCGACATGGGCTTCTATCGCTAGAGCTCCGCACCGATTGAAACCCACGATAGCGGACGCCTCGTGTTCCTCATAGCCCATGCTCTTCAGATGTCACTTGTTAGCTTTGAACTAGGCTATCTACTGGTTGTTACAGCTAAAGCTTGTAGATGTAGAAATTTCTGTTGCAACAAGAGTTCTTTACATCTAGTGGAGCCGAGTCCAAGGGAGACTGCTTCAGTGCAACCAATTGCTAGGTAACTTTGTATTTACCAGATTTAGTTTAGGCAATATGGTCGTGTTTTGTTTTATATGTTGTAAAATTTGTTTCAGTAAATTTTTTCTTGATGTTGTGATGTTGCAATAAGTATTCTAGTTTGTTTCAATAAATTCTTAATGATGTTGCAAGAAGTATTTTATTTCATTGCAATTAATCTTTGTGATGTTGCAATTAATCCTTTACGATGTTGCAATAAGTATTCCATTTTGTTTCAATAAATTTTAGTTATATAACTACCCACTTCTTAACCGAGTTTTGCAAGCACCAGTGACATCCCATCAATCTTGCACACGCGAGTTTTTAAGCCACGGGATCGACATTGCGCAACTAGAAGAAGTGTCTGACGTTACCGCTCCGATCGGACGCCCGAGCGCTAGTCATGTCCAATATTAAACCGCGCTCGTGAAATCTTTAGGCACAACCTCATACATGTGTTTATACCCATCGGAAAAACCAACGAGTAATCCACAGGTTCAAATGTAATAACACAATTACCCTTTAAAATTCTTATCACAATAAATAGATGTATAATATGTGACTTATAAAACACAATATAAACTATAATGTAACTCATAAATCATAATATATATCACAATGTTTAAATATAAATCACAATATTAAGTTTATTATTCATACATAACAAATTACTAATATAAGTATTTTTTATAAGAGATGTATCGTTAATTGGATAAACCCACGAATACCCCCGAACGTCTCTAACCCATGTGGTAAGTAGGGTTCAAAACAAGCAGATTTAAACGGATGGAGGTCATACTACATCATATAATATTTCTTTTAAATAATATTTCTTTTAAATGGATTTGGAGTGGATGCGGGTGTGATGGAGATGTGGAGCATATTATTTTGTATGTTGGATTTGGTATGGACTCAAGTAGTATTGGATGTTAAATATATATGCAATCAATCAATGACAATAAATGATAATAGAACTGAAAAAACTCTTAGGCTCCTTTGAATTGAGGGAATTTCATAAGATTTATGGATGATTAAAATCCGTTGAATTTTTTTCAAAGAGGTCATTTGGAACAAATGAATATGATTACAAAATTCTTGTGATTATCTTCCTATGCTCTCATTCCGTAGGAAAATAAGATGATCACGTATCCGTGGTTCTATTTCCTTTTAAAGTCCAACACACACTCTCCCTTTCTCTTTTCTCAATCTTCCACAAACTAAATCCTTCAAAATTCATGTGTTTTATTTTCTACTAATCATCCAAATGCTGTACATTCATATTTCTATGTTTTGAAACCCGTAGAAATCAATAGTGCAAGACATCATATTACTCTATTTTCCATATCCTTATGTTTTTTAATCTCGCATTTCAAAAGAGCCTTAAATATTCAACATCTACCATAATATAGGTACCATTCCTTCTATGACACATAGGTGAATAGGAACAATATTTGTAGTTGACCCGCTCTTCTTTTAACATCCTCCATATCTTATGAAATAACAATAATATGGTCATTGTCAACAATTGGTGGCCTTAGGACCCTTTCAGCTGGAGCTAGGGATGAGGTAGCCATCCTAGTGCTAGTTTTAATATGTGTTAAACTTTTTTTGAGGTGCCATTTTTATCTTGACTAATAAATAAAAAATTTATAAGTTAGTAAGATGTTGTTATGCTAAAGGCTTGGTTCACTCCCACAAATTGTTACAAGTTTTTGCCAGACCTTGTCAAAAGTGTGGCTAATAATTTACTCGTCACACCTTATGTCAGGTTTGACAAAGAAATGAGTTAATGAAAAGTGAGGTAAAAATACAGTTGCCTCGGTTACAGCAGTGATCCAAACATTGCCCTAAGTTTAACAAAATTTGACAAAGTTTGGTAACCAACCAAACATACCCTAAACTGCGATACCCTAATAGATGTACAATGTAACCTAAAGCGAAGCTCATCAGGACAATTAATGTAACCTAAAGCGAAGCTTATTATAACAATTTCTAAATCCAAAACCCATGATAAATTGATAGTAGTGTTCAATTCAATTCAAATACTCCATTCAAAATAAAAGATAGATGGAGAACAGAACAATGCTCAAACTTTAGAGAGAAGGGACAACAGTTAGCCAATGTCAATCAACACTCAGCAGTCAGGAGTGCAGGGATGTCATCGCTGTGGCTCATGGGAGCTTTGCTGCCGGTCTGTGGGCATCACTTCGCAGGAGCGGGAGGCTGGAGGCGCAGGCAGCAGCAGGCGCGCGCAACAGGAGCAGGAGCAGGAAGAGAGAGCTAGAGAGGCGCCGTCGTCGGCTCGCCGCGCGGTGACGAGCAGCGGCAACGTCGCAGCAAATAGTGGCGGCAACTGTCGAGAGGCGCCGCACCGCCCATCCGTGACGGCGACGTGTGACTGCGTGGAGAGAAAAAAAAAGATAAGATGGGGATTTAGTATATTTAGTTAATATAAAATCGACTATATTCTAGTTTATTTTCAGATTATAAAATATTTTTAAATTACACTTTTACTCTTTTGATGGTGAAAGTATCATTTCCAAAAGCTCCCTCAAACAATCTCTAGCTTAGTTTACGAGCTTGTACTTTGCTGGGCTGAGTTATATTTTTATTTCGGCTCTATAAATTTGGATTATCTGGCAAGCATCGTATCAAATTATTTGACTGAAAAGTTGTATAATCTGTATATATTAGATTTTAATGATACCATGTATTTGAATGTGTTTGAATCTGTCGGATTTTTACAAACCTCTAGGTCGGTCAGATTCGGATTAGATCAGTCCGATCTATTTTCACCCAAATACCAAATAGTTGGATTAATTAGCATGTTTGCTGCACCACAAATTCCCGTCGCTCAAGAGAAGAATTTATTTAAGATCGTTTAGAACACGTGACTTTATTAATTTATTAGTGCATGGCTTTATGCACGGTTTGCAATTTTGGTATATTGTAAAATGTTACCTAGCACAAAAATCCTTAAAACTCGAAAAAAAAATCAAAACTCGTTAAATCTACCGAACCACAGATTTTTTTTTACCGGTTCAAAAAAACTCAAATTTGGAGGGAAATTTTGCGAAATTGTGAACCTGGCTTTACTCGCCTCTACAGGAAATACAATCTTGAAATCTTTGTTGAAGCGTGTAAACCTTATAACATTTTTGAACGGCGAAAATAAAATATAAATCCCAAAGCAGAAACAACAACAAAAATTTAGAAGAATGAAAAAAACAGCAGAAAGACAGTAGTGTGGTGAAGATTTTGGATGAAACAAATCAAAACTCAAAGGAACCAAGATTGAACATGGAGATATGGTACCTCTGAACTCTGATCTTGACCTTGACCTTGGCATTGTTGGCTTTCTTGACTTGTTGTTCTCTTTTTGTAGCGCGATTAATGTAGTAGGGTTTAAAATTGACTTTAGCTATCTATTATTTCAAATTAAATAGGTATGAACTAATTTTAGCTAGCTCTACGAGTTAACTATTAGTTTTAGCTCGATAAATTTTTGAAATGCAAAAGAAAGGAAAAGTCAAAAGTGAACAACGCCGTAGCACTCACGAAAATCCATCCAAAATCGGCCCGGCCCATTAGGCCCATCAAAAGCCCAGAATATACCGAGATCATCAAAGCCCATTAAGCCCATAAAAGCCCAAAATCTACCGAGCCAAGCCGACCCACCCCCAGCCTCCGTCTCCTCCCTCTCCTATCCAATCCCCTCGCGTTCTCCTCCCCCTCCCCGTCGTCCGCCGCTGCCGGAGATGCAGGCCGCGACGGCCGCGGCCTTCCTCGCCCGCCCGCTCCCGCGGCCCCACAACCGGTGAGCGCATCCACGAGCCTTGAACCCTCCCTCCCCTGCTCATGTAGTCGCGTGTCTCTTCTCCGTGGCGGCTGACGGACCAGCCCTCCCGTGGGTTCCGGTGTGTCCCGCATTGCGCAGGTGCTCGGATGGGGTGCGCGGAGGCGTATCGCTCCCGCCGCTGCGGCGGCTGACGCGGGGGCCACGGTGCTCCATGAGCCTCTCCATCGGCGCCGGCGCCGGCGCCAGCGGGGACCGTGGGTTCAGCTACGGTAAGGGGAGATGTACAGACCATAGCGCCGCCCTCAATGCCTTTGCTGATTTGTGTTATGGTGGTCCGATGGATGGAGTATTGTCTGGATTGTTGTGATGAACTGATCATATTAGTTGTGGACTTGTGATCCCGACGATTGGGTTACCAATGCATAATTTGTACCATGATCACAATGGAGATGCTTGGCAGCACGGGCAGCACGGGCAGAACGTGCGGCGTGCCGACTGGAGTTATATACAGGATTAATCAGGGAGTTAACAGTGTCTATTGCCATATTTTCTGCTTAGAAGCTTCTAGAGACATAATTTCTGGAATGAGAGATACATATGGCCTTATGGTGATATAGTGGTACTTGTGGAATAATGCTGGCGCAAACGGTAGTTTCTGGCCTTGTTGTTCTGTACCGATGCTCTTATAATCTTGTTTGTTAGGTTATCTAAGCTGTAGGAGACCGCATTTTCCGTGAATTTTGTAGACAAAGATGAGGCTAGTAGTTCTATCATGGAAAATATGAACAGTGTCATGTGGCGAATTGGCCTAGGAGGGCATGGTGCCAGCAGCCAGGCAAGGGGCCTTAGCGCCGGACCAGGCCCGCGTGAACAGTACCACGCGGTACTGTTCACGTGAACAGTACCCACGGGAATAGTCCAGGGCTGATTAGAGTCTAACAGTTAATAAGAGTCTAGGTCTGTAATTGTGAGTCCTAGCAGGTTAATGGATAGAGTCCTAGAGTTGTAATTGAGTCAGTTAGTTATTTGGTTAGCAAATTGAGTCGGGTCTATATATATAGGGTTGTAGACAGACCTTTTGATCAGAAGAGAAATAATAAAGTATTCTAGTTTCCCCTATCTAATTCCTAGTCCCGTGCTTTCTTCTCCCCTATGCCCGGCCCTACCTCCTGCGTCTTCTCCTCTTCCGTCGTGTCACAGCCGCCACGGCGTCCGCGGCTTTGGTCGCGCTTGCAACACCGATATAATCTGCGGCCACTTCCTGACCGTGACAATTTAGTGTCAGAGCAACCTCCTGTGCCTGTGGATATGTCGTCCAGCGGTGATGGAGATGCCCTTGTCGCAATTACGGCCTAGTTATCAGTGATAATACAGAAAATAGATGCAATGGAGTTGAGGCAGCAAATGCTGGAGATCAAGATGGACCGACTAGAGGCAGAGAGGGCTTCAGCCCACAATGGAGATGGCGGCAAGGGGATCCTCGGGCGTCCCTACTCCCTCGGCGATAATTCTCAAGATCATGGCTGAGTACCACGCTATCACAAGTGGGATTTTCTGACCTACGATAGGAAGGAAGATCTCCTCACATGGCTTAGTCGTTGTGAGCAATTTTTTCGTGGCTAGCGCACCCTAGAAGAAGAAAAGGTTTGGCTCGCAGCGTTCCACCTTACAGGAGCAGCTCAGCAATTGTACACTCGTATCGAACGCGAGTATGGTACCCCTCCGTGGAGGCATTTTACTGAGATGGTGGAATTACGCTTCGGACCTCCATTACGACATAATAAGCTCGGTGAGTTGGCAGCTCTACGCATGACTGGGTCTGTCGCCGACTACCAAGAGAGTTTCCTTGCACTTCTTAGTTAGGCAAGAACACTTATGGAGGTTCAGCAGATTGAACTTTTTACACAAGGATTACAGGGCACGATGTAGATTGTTGTCGAACTTTAGACACCCGCTTCATTAGAAAGAGCCATGAGCCTTGCCCGTGCATATGAGTTGCATACCCAACTGGAGGAATCAGCAAGGATAAATGTCAAGCCAAATCAGCAGCGAGCACTTGTCGTCCGAGCAGCGATCTCACAACCCTTGTCCAGCACGCACCTGTCTTCGGAGGAGATGCAAGCACGTCGAGAGGTAGGGCTATGTTACAACTGTGATGAAAAATTTAGCCCAACTCACAGATGCAAGCGGCTATTTTAGTTATGTGCTCCGTTCGTTGGCGATGATGAAGTAGATGATCCAGATGGTTCAGATACCATGGACGGCCCCAGGATTTCTCTCTACACAATTGCCGGAGTACAACCACGTGATTCCGAGACGATGCAATTGGCGGTATGTATCAATGGTGCTGATCTTGTCACTCTTCTAGACACAGACTCTACGCATAATTTTCTTTCAGAGACGGCTGCTGCTACCACGGGACTCCATCTCCGTCCTTGTTTCGGCACTCGAGTTAGCATGGCCAACAGCGATAGCATCACTTGCAGCAGGATCACCAATAATGTCGAAGTGGCTGTTGGTGGCGACATCTTTTCCATCGATTGCTTCGTCATGCCACTAGACACCTGCGATGTGGTCTTAGGAGTGCAATGGCTACGCACTCTGGGACCAATCTTATGGGACTTCACCAACAAGCGCATCTCCTTCCATTGTAACGGTGAGTTGATCATCTGGAGTAGCATTGATGCAGCAGCCTCAAAGGAGCTGTGCACACAAGTCTACACCGGCCTATAGCTTCAAGAAGAACCGCCTACAGCTCTGTCATCGCTCCCGTCGTTAATCCATGGACAGGTGATTCCTTCGCCAGCAAAGGAGTTCGGACGTCTCTGTCCAGGTTTTCAGCTCGAGGACAAGCTGATTTTCAAGGAAGGGAGAGATGTCATGTGGCGAATTGGCCTAGGAGGGCATGGTGCCACCAGCCAGGCCCAAGTGAACAGTACCACGTGGCACTGTTCACGTGAACAGTGCCCGCGGGAAGAGTCCAGCAGTTATTAAGAGTCCAGGTCTGTAATTGTGAGTCCTAACAAGTTAATGGATAGAGTCCTATAGTCGTAATTTAGTCGGTTAGTTATTCAGTTAGTAGATTAAGGAGTCGGGTCTATATATATATAGGGTTGTAGTCAGATCTTTTGAACAGAAGAGAAATAATAAAGTATTCCAGTTTTTCCCTATCTAATTCCCAATCCCGTGCTTTCTTCTCCCCTATCCCTGGCGCCCTACCTCCTGCGTCTTCTCCTCTTCTGTCGTGTCGCAGCTGCCACAGCGGCAGCGGCTCTAACCGCGCGTGCAGCACCGGCATAATCTGCGGCCGCTTCCTGACCGTGACAAATGGTTAACGTCCATTGTGTAGCTGTCTAATATATAGCATTACAGCTATACACACTGTCACTTCACTGCACATATCATCAGTGTCTCCTAAATCATGTACTTTTTATAATAAATATTTTGTCAATGTCAAACGTGTTATGCACATGAGTTATTTCTTGTCTTTGAACTAGGGATGAAAAGCAAATAGAAAGGTAGATATCATTCATTTAGCTTGGTATATCTTATATAGATTTGTATGTAGTTGTTCCCACTTCACACAGCTTGTTTCTTACAACTCTGGATTGTTGTTTTTTTTATTGCTTAAAATACCGACTCAGAATCCAATTATCCATGGTTTCGGTGGTTTTTGGACATAACATAGAGTTTATCTGAGGTCATCTTTACCCTAGTTTCTGTGTCTCCACAGAGCATGTTCCAGTGTTCCCAAGATTCCGTACCCGGGATCCCTACAAGCTTCTTGGTGTTGATCGTGATGCATCTGAAGAAGAGATCAGGGGAGCTAGAAACTTCCTTATTCAACAATATGCTGGGCATGAAGCAAGTGAAGAAGCTATTGAAGGTGCTTACGAGAAGATAATAATGAAGAGCTACCAGCAACGGAAAAAAACTAAAATTAATTTGAAAACTAAACTAAAAAAGCGAGTTGAGGAATCCCCGTCGTGGGTAAAGGCACTGCTTGGATATTTTGAGGTGCCATCAATGGATGTCATTTCAAGAAGATTGTTCTTTTTTGCTTTCATTGCTGGTTGGAGCATAGCGACTTCTGCTGAGAATGGGCCTGCATTCCAGGTACGTGCTTTGGTATTCCTGGCCTATCAAGGTCTGTGTTTTCTTGGTTGCTAATATGTTTCAGTTTCATAGTGGTCCATGGAAGCTAACCTAGATTATATGTCAAGCACTTGTTCATTTTACAGACATACTTAGAATCATTAAGTTCTCACCAAATGCCAAAAATTCTAAAATTGCATTTGCTTCTGTATACATGTTTCCAATTGTATTCACATCTGACATCTGTAGAGTTTTGCCTATTTTCGTTTGAAAAATGAAATTCTCTAATGGAACCGGCATCTTTGATTTAGTATGCAAAGATAATGCAAGGCCTGATAACTCCTAAATTTGAAATATACGCAATACTAGTCTAAAACACTTCCCATTTTGTGCATAACTGCTGAATTGACTAGCGGTTTTCTCCTTCAGCTTGCGATATCGCTCTTCTCATGCATATACTTCCTTAATGACAAGATGAAGAACCTCCTCAGGGCATCGACAACTGGGTTAGTGGAAGTTTTCTTCACTTAGTGTCATAGCTTGTTATTTGATATCCATTGTGTGCTTACTCTAACTTGTTATTCGATATCAATAGCATGCTTAGTTTTTTCTTCTTCCAGGTTTGGTGTGCTTGTTGGTGGCTGGATAATTGGTTCTCTGTTGGTCCCACTGATCCCAACATTCCTCATCCCGCATACCTGGTCCCTTGAGCTACTTACCTCATTAGTTGCATATGTTTTCCTGTTCCTGGGGTGCACTTTCCTTAAATGAAACCCTATAAATCTTGTAACCGTACAATGTAGAATTGCTTGCAAAAATTTTGAACTGCTGACATCTCCACTATGAGCCCTGGAAATTTTTGTAGAATGACATTGCTCTGAGGTTATCTGGGTTGTTAATTGTTATGGCCAAGCCTCACTAAATTCTCTGTTCAGGAGTTCTAATTTATTCACAACTTAGGCTCATTTTACTCTATTGTTTAAGGTTTTTTTTGGGAATGTGGGAATTTTTCCCTGATTCTTGTGGAGATCGAATTGATTCATATAAAAATCTTCCCTTCCTTTCAAAGGAGTCTGTACGTCGGGACCTTTCTGACCAACAAATTAATAGTGTGCTTCAAGAGTCTCATCTGAATGTTGCCTCTGTAGACATTATGGTATTGAGCAGTGGCTGAGTTGAGTTTGTCAATCTTCTCAATAGAGTTGTTGTCATTATTGTTAAGTGTTTGATATTGTTATGTTTTACGCAACTGTCGAAGCTACATCTGTTGAGAGTTTCATTTACATTTCACATGATGGATGAATGTTAGGCAGCTCTCAGATGTATATCAGCTATGATGAATATAAGGTGATGACACAGACTCTGCTGTGGTTATGTTACACTTCTGTACTAGTATATGCCTCTGGTTAGGTCCTTCTCATGCATGCCCTCTATTGCAATAAAACTGAAAATTTCAAAGATGAAGTCAAAACAAAACTGTACAGTTCATGCAAGATCAAATTTTGGGACGAATCAATTAAATATTCAGAGCTGAACCCAGGCTATCTTCTATAAATCTGCATTTTCTGCAGAAGGCTGGGAGCAACAGTCTGCCAAGGCTTTTGCCATTGGCAGTTTGATAACTGCTGTACTATCTGCACCTATCGTTTCTTAAATGATTAGATTATTGTGATATTATTCCCTTGCATAAAACTGAATCAGATTGTTGTAATAACTACTGGCTGATTCTTTTTATCTTCATCCATAAATAGAAATCTGAAACACTTGCCTGCCACATTGGATATGTCATTATATCAGTAGTCAAATATCAATTCTAAATAATTGATAGAGCATTTTTACGGTTTTTGAAGAGTTACCATGGATCCGTTTGGTTTCTATGACAAATATAAGATATTTGGTTGATAAGTAAGGTGTGATAAAATCTCTATGGTTATTATTTGATTCGTTGTCACAAATATTTGAAGGATATATGTTACTTTTTATTTGTAGTGTTATTTTTTATCCATTGTGTTACTTTTATACACTGGTATTGGTCTGAACATCTCAGTGTTACTTTTATCCACTTACTTTTATTTAGTGGGACTGGTCCAAATGTCTTAGTTACTTTTTGACCAACAGATAGAGAGAGAGAGGCGCTGGACCTTGACGTCGAGAAGAAGGGTCTTGGACGAAGTAGAGGTAAGAGGAATCTGTGAGCTTTTTCCTGAGAGTTTTGGGTGTGGCGTGCCATGGGAGACTATGGCGGGAAATCGGGCGTCACACATTTAACGTGAAAAACTCTGGCGAAGGGATAGATGGGGGTGAGTCGGCAAGAGCAACAGAGCAGGCATGTTGACAGCTGGATGGGACGACCGGCGAGCTCTTTCATGGGGCATGAAAAATTGGATCGATAGAATAACATTGGGCTAATTTTGGTAGAATAGTACTAGGCCCTATCTAGACTAACTCTAGCTATGCCTGGGTCATGACACGAGACGTGTAGAACACGGTGGACGCAGCAAGTGCTCTGCGTGCTCCTGGCGACCGTGCGCGCCATGATTTTACAATTTAGTCTTTTTTTAAAAACTTATTTCATAAATAGATTAAAAATTTATTCTAGAGTAGACTCGAAGCGCAATCCTTGCAATGGAGTTTTATTCCTAGCTCACCTTTCTTGTTTTTATCACCGCACTAAAAAATCCAGTCCTTAGCAGCGGTACTAGGGATCGAACCTGGGTCAACCCCTGGGGGGCGCAGGAGTACTCACCGCTATGCTACAACAACGTTTGCAATGAGATGTAATCCCATGTTGTACTAAAGCAAGTTGCTGGCGCTCTTGCCACGTCAGTTTCGCCAACCAGTGCGGTAGGGAGGTTAGCATCAACGACACTGACGCTAAGATGTTAATGCTCGGTGTCAATGGCTCTAGCGCTGAGCTTTGGGTATACTTCTAGAATAAGTTTTTTTAGGAATTTATTTGTGAAATAAGTTAAAAAAGACTAAATTGTAACCAGCCAATGCGGTAAGGAGGTTAGCGCCAACAACACTGGCGCTAAGATGTTAATGCTCGGTGTCAATGACTCTGGTGATGAGCTTTAAGTCTACTTCTGGAATAAATTTTTTAGACGCATATTTATAAAATAAGTTAAAAAAGACTAAATGGTAAAATTTGCTGTGGTTAAAACGATGAACTTTACGAGTAAGAAGTGACCGTTTTTTCTCAACCGCAAGTCTGAAACCACCGCTGTTGTTTCACTCGTTAAAATCCTATATTCCTTTTACAACTTACTGCACTGACCGGAGTGAGATCGTGAAATAAAATCGTAAACCAACTGCCATATAGACACGGAGACATGGAGCAGTACGCTTGAAACAAGTACAGCATGTCGCTGCTACTGCAGTACTGCCAGGCTGCTACTCCAACGTGGGCACGCTCAAAACATGCAACGAATTGTCTCGTCAAAACAGTATGCGCAGATTCTTCTCGGGAGACTCAAAGCAGCAGCATTGCAGTGGTGTAGTGGACAGCTAATAACTTCAACACACTCCGTGTGGTAGCATTTGACATTTGTAAAAAATATAAACACTTATCTGTCAACTTCTTAATCTCATCAGTCACCACTCACCACCAGCTCTCGTCTCGTTTAGCTTCTTTAACTACTTGTTTATCTTAACCATGGAGTACTTTGCCGGATCGGCATCAGCCTGATGCGATCACCAGTGTTGCATGAAGGGACACGATGGATGGGTGGACCTGTGATCCTCTGCATGGATGAATGAATGAATGGGAGGATGGTTGGAATCTGCTCAGTTACGCATCACATCAGTGTTTGTTGCTGCCATGATTCCTGGCCTGGTCGTTGCCTTGCTCTGGCCTCTATCTGACCTGACGGCGAGCAATCTCTTTTCCAAACAAGAGTTGAAAAAGGCAGTGCTACGTAGCGATAGATTCGGATAGGATAGGGATGAAATCGAATTCGAATATTACTATTTATCATATTTTGTTTTGGATTTAATATAAATATGGATATTTTTAAATACAAATATAAAACGGATAACTCGAATTCGAATACGAATCCGGATGTTTACTAAGTTCAACTTGAATTTTTTGGTGCCGAATACGAATTTTTTGGTGCCGGGTGCGAAAGATGCGAAAATTTTGTTTGCCGAGTGTTTGCACTCGGCAAACATAAATTATTTGTTGAGTGTCTCAAATTAAGAACTCGGCAAATATTTTTTTATTTTTTAAAATTTTGTCAAATGTGTTTTTCTATTTTTTATTGACAAATTTTATGAAACATTTTTAAATTTAGTGGGTAAGGCCTAAAAATAGACTCAAAAATATGAATATGATTTTTTTTGATAATTTATTTCATTATTTCATGCACTTGTAGTTTAAATTTGACCTATTTCAATTTAAATCCTAAAAATACAATTAATGAATTAAAAATACCTAACTAACCTAGAAAAATGCCAAATTTTTTCATGAGATAAGATACATTGTATTTTGATTGTAGAAAAAGTTTTAAATTCAAACGAAGATTTAACAGTCGATTTGCTTTCAAACCCAACACATTCCTTCTTTAAATCTAAATTCGTCCTCGGAGAATCTTCGGTTTTTCAAACATCGTACGTGACAACTTTCTCCAAATATTTTTAATTTTTTATCACAGTATCTACGTATCATATTATAACAACATGACAGGTCTCATGTTTTCAGACTTCATTTGATTTTTTTAGAATTAAAAAATCATTAATCTCCATGTTGCCGATCGAGTGTTATAACCTAGATTTTTCTAAATTTCTTTCTATTTAGTGGGTAAGGCCTACAAATAAACTCAAAAATATGAATACAAATTTTAGTTCATTATTTTATGCACTTGCAGTTTAAATTTGACCTATTTCAATATAAATCCTAGAAACACACTTAATGAATTAAAAATAGTAAACTGATCCGGACAAATACTAAATTTTTACATGATATAATATATGTTGTATTTTGATTGTAAAAAAAGTTTCAAGTTCAAACAAAGATTTAACCATCAATTTACTTTTAAACCTAACTCATTGCTTCTCTAAACCCTAATTCCTCCTCGGAGAATCTCCGGTTTCTTCACATCCTACGCGTCAACTTTCTTGAAACATTTTTAAATTTTTATCATGGCATTTGCATATCATATTATAACAACATAATAAGTCTTGTGTTTTTAGACTTCATTTGTTTTTTTAAATTAAAAAACCATTAAGATCTACATTGTCGATCGAGTGTCGCAGCCTAGATTTTTCAAAATTTCTTTCAATTTAGTGGGTAAGGCTTACAAATGGACTCAAAAATATTAATATAATTTTTATATAAATTTTGATTCATTATTTCAGGCACTTGCAGTTCAAATTTCACCTATTTCAATTTAAAATCCTAGAAAAACACTTAATAAATTAAAAATAGTAAACTGATACAGAAAAATATTAAATTTTTACATGGAATGAGCTATGTTGTATTTTGATTGTAAAAAAGTTTCAAGTTCAAACAAAGATTTAACCATCAGTTTGCTTTTAACCCTAACCCATTTCTTCTCTAAACCCTAATTCCTCCTCAGAGAATCTCTGGTTTCTTAACATCCTATGTGACAAGTTTCTTGAAATATTTTTAAATTTTTATCACAGCATATACGTATCATATCATAATACCATGATAAGTCTAGTGTTTTTCAGACTTCATTTAATTTTTTAGAATTAAAAAACCATTAAGCTCCACATTGCCGATCGAGTGTCGCAACCTAGATTTTTTCAAAATTTATTTTAATTTAGTGGATAAGAACTAAAAATGGACTCAAAAACATGAATATGATTTTTCTATAAATTTTGGTGCATTATTTCAGGCACTTACAGTTCAAATTTCACCTATTTCAATTTAAATCCTAGAAACGTAATTAATGAATTAAAAATAGCAAACGGATCTAGAAAAATGCAAAAATTTTACATGGAATAAGTTATGTTGTACATTGAGTGTAGAAAAATTTTCAAGCTCAAACAAAGTTACAAATACTACTAGAAAACCCCACTAACTTAAGTATTTCATAATTACATAAAAAAATAAACCACACATATTAATATAGTGATGCCATGTCATCATGAGTCTCTAAAAATCTGATATGTGTGAAATCCTAAAATGGATACTGATGTATCCATTTTCATATCCACGTTCACCAGAAATTCGGATATCCGTTTCCATATCCATATTTATCAAACGAATTCGGATGTTTCTGTTTATCGTCCACGTTTAATTTAGATACGAATACGGATATCCATATTTATAATTTATTGAATACAAATATGGATAATTTAGATATTTTGACATCCATATCTATCCCTAGTGCTACACTACACAGTACACTGCACAAAAATGTGGCATTCACTTGACAAAAGCGCTCAAATTCAGAGAGACGTGAGACCGTTCGCACAAGTGAGAAACAGAGGAAGCTACTACGATGGCTAATTTGTCTGCACTGTTGATCGGCTCGGCCAAGCGTAGGAATGGATTCGGATCGGATACGCATGAAAACGAATCCGGATAGCACTATTTACCATATTTTACTTCGAATACGAATACGAATACGAATCCGGATATTTTCAGATACGAATACAAAACGGATAATTCGAATACGAATCCGCATTCGGATGTTTACTCAGTTTAACTTGAAATGAATTCGTATTCGGATGTTTATCGTTTCATAAATTTTCCAAAAGTCCAAAGTGCCGAGTATACCAAATTAACAGTTAATACAAGAATTCTTGACTATAAATTATGGATAATTTTCTCGAAATATTTTTAAATTTTTATCATAGCATCTAGGTATAATCTCATAACAACAAGACAAGTCTTGTGTTTTTTAGACTTTATTTGTTTTTTTAGAATTAAAAAATCATTAAGCTTCACATTGCTGATTGAGTGTCGCAATCTAGATTTTTCAAATTTTCTTTCAATTTAGTGGATAAGGCCTACAAATGGACTCAAAAATATGAATATGATTTTTCTATAAATTTTGGTTCATTATTTCAGGCACTTGCAGTTCAAATTTCTCGTATTTCAATTTAAATGATAGAAACACACTTAATTAATTAAAAATAGTAAACTGACCTAGAAAAATACTAAATTTTTACATGGAATAAGGTATATTGTATTTTAATTGTAAAATATTTTTAAGTTCAAATAAAGATTTAACCATCGATTTACTTTCAAACCTAACACATTCCTTTTCTAAACCCTAAATCCTCCTTGGAGAATCTGCGGTTTCTTAACATTCTACGTGACAACTTTTATGAAACATTTTTAAATTTTTATCACAGTATCTACATATTATATCATAACACCATGACAAGTCTCGTATTTTTTAGATTTCATTTCGTTTTTTAGAATTAAAAAACCATTAAGCTTCATATTGCCAATCGGGTGTCGTAACCTAGATTTTTCAAAATTTCTTTCAATTTAGTGGGTAAGGCCTAAAAATGTACTAAAAATATGAATATGATTTTTTTACAAATTTTGGTTCATTATTTCAGGCACTTGCAGTTCAAATTTTACCTATTTTAATTTAAATCATAGAAACACACTTAATTAATTAAAAATAGTAAACTGACCCACAAAAATACTAAATTTTTATATGGAATAAGGTATGTTGTATTTTGATTGTAAATTTTTTTTAAAATTCAAACAAAGATTTAACCATCGATTTGCTTTTAAACATAATCCATTCATTCTCTAAACCCTAATTCTTCCTTGGAGAATCTCCGGTTTCTTAACATCCTACGTGACAACTTTCTTGAAACATTTTTAAAATTTTATCACAGCATCTAAATATTATATCATAACACCATGACAAGTCTCATATTTTTCAGACTTCATTTGGTTTTTTTACAATTAAAAAATCATTAAACTTCACATTGCAGATCGAGTGTCGTAACCAAGATTTTTCAAAATTTCTTTTAATTTAGTGGATAAGGCCTACAAATGGACTCAAAAATATGAATATAATTTTTCTATAAATTTTGGTTTATTATTTCAGGCACTTGCAGTTCAAATTTCACCTATTTCAATTTAAATCCTAGAAACACACTTAATGAATTAAAAATAGTAAACTGATCCACAAAAATACTAAATTTTTACATGAAATAAGCTATGTTATATTTTGATTATAATTTTTTTTTCAAGTTCAAATAAAGATTTAACCATCGATTTGCTTTCAACCCTAATCCATTTCTTCTCTAAACTTTAATTTCTCCTTGGAGGATCTCCGGTTTCTTAACATCCTACGGGATAACTTTCTTGAAATATTTTTAAATTTTTATTACAGTATCTACATATCATATCATAACACCATGATAAGTCTTATGTTTTTTAGACTTTATTTATTTTTTTTAGAATTAAAAAATTGTTAAACTCCATATTGCCGATCGAGTGTTGCAATCTAGTTTTTTTAAAATTTATTTCAATTTAGTGGATAAGAACTAAAAATAGACTAAAAAACATGAATATGATTTTTCTATAAATTTTGGTGCATTATTTCAGGCACTTGCAGTTCAAATTTCACCTATTTTAATTTAAATCCTAGAAACATAATTAATGAATTAAAAATAGCAAACAGATCTAGAAAAATGTAAAATTTTTACATGGAATAAGTTATGTTGTATATTGAGTGTAGAAAATTTTTTAAGCTCAAACAAAGTTGCAAATGTCTTACTGCCTTGAACTGCTAGAAAACCCCATTAACTTTAGTATTTCATAATTATATAAAGAATAAATAAACTACACATATTAATATAGTGATGATAAGTCATCCTGAGTCTATAAAAGTCTGATCTGTGTGAAATCCTAAAACAGATACATCTACGGATGTATCTATTTTCATATCCACGTTCAGCAGAAATTTGGATATCCGTTTTTATATCTATATTTGTCAAACAAATTCAGATGTTTCTATTTATCATTTATATTTAATTTAGATATAAATACGGATATCTATATTTATAATTTATCGAGAAACAATACAAATATCCGAGCCAAGCGAAACTGAAATCGTCTCGGCGATCGACGCGAGCGCGTACGAGTGCTAACTACGTCGGCGATGGCGATTAGAACTCTGTCTTCCCGGTCTCGTCATGCGCTTTCGCGTGCGGCGGAATTCGCGCCTCAAAAGCCGCGCACTGCCGCCACCTGAACCTCCTTCCGGGTTCACAAATAATAAATGTTACAGTTGTCAGTGACTCAGGGACGAACAGAATCCGTCCATAAATTTCGCCTGCAATATTTTAAAAATATTATATTTCAAGTGTGAATTTTGATACTGAATTTTTTCGTTGATTAGGTGTACTGTCTTACACGGTTATAGGTGATCCTCCGCATACGCCACAATGGTTGTCATCAAAATACCTTTGTATTTGTCACCGGAGAACATAACATCCATAACCAGCATCGGTCTGCAATGATAAAATACCTTCTTAGAAGGGCAGTTGATTAGCAGGGACTCATATTCTAACTAACTTAATCAGATAAAAATATCAATCAAAGTCTAAATACCAATATGTAAACTTAATTACTTATTAATGGATATTTAAAAGTGAATTAGTGGTTATGATAAGATTCATGGATTTGCCCTCCGCTGTTTTGACGTCTGTTAGTGCCTAGTTCGCAGAGCTCTCAGAACAGCTTCTCGCCCGAAATCAAGAGAAGCTTTGCCAAACAGCAGCTTTCAGCTTTTAGCTCTCTGAGTGAAATTCTAGGAGTGATTCTCTAAAATAAACTCAAAGCTGGGGAACTAAAAAAACAGCTTCCCATAAAGAATCACATCCCGCTACTCTGAGAGCTATACCAAACATGCCTTTAGTCTTGGTCATAATTTTATTTGATCCATTCAGATGTATCATATTCAGGTTATATGATTAAATAAAATATGATTTAGTTATACAAAATTTTTATCCAATTTTATATCTTGTACCATAGCCTAAACGTACAGACGGTCTGTTTCTTCGTGACACCAATAGTGTCCGATTAGTAGAAACAATCCTGCTCATCTGCTGTGCGCTTTCACTTCATTCATGTGCTGCTGTCGCAGGGCTGAACGTTCTGCATCGATCGAACGGCCACTTTTGTCTATACTTTCAGAACTCGCGTGACAACTGACATCGGTTTCTGAACATGAACAAGAAGATGTTTTCTGTTTTCTACAAATCGCACGAAGCTACCGTGGCCCAATCGGAGCCCTGAACAGCCGTCCCAAACGACGACAGATAAAATAAACCTGAGATTTTGAGTTTCGACCGACGAATCAGGCGACATGAGCAGAAATCCAACCACCGTCCGCTGCAGACAAACGCGACGTGGTCTACAAGAGAGACGACGCGTCCTGAGTTGAGGACGACAGCGTCTGCTCCTTGCATCGGCCGGTTAATTTTATACTGTTCTGCGGTCAGTTCTTTTGTTACTGGCACCTAATCTTGTGGGTGACGCTTTGAATCTGTGGCTTTCTTGGCTGAGATAAGCATATGTACCAGAAGAGTATATGAAAAATTTGCTATAGGATACCACATAGATATCTGTCATGGCACATGCACCAGAAGAGTATATGAAAAAATTGCTATAGGATACCACGTAGATATCTGTCATGGCACATATGCAGAGCGAGACTATGTTATAACATACTTTGTTTATGTGTCAATTTGCTATAGGATATCCCTGACACTTTTTTTATTCCTAACATTTTTAAGACGAAATGATTGAATTGCCCTTTCTTAAGTGTGCTCTTTTGCTGACTATGAATGTATAATGGTGTCTTTGTCTTAAATAAGTAACCGAAATTGGCCTTTGGATGTAAGAACAACTAAATTGTATGTTTCTTTTAGCAGGGAGCTAACTGAATGAGAAAAAAATACGAGTCAGATCATGAACGGAGAACAAACTAAATTAAGAGAGAAGTAATTCGGTCATTTATGAAAGTTTCTCACTCTAATATGTTAGAAATGAATGAAATGGTATCAGGAATATCCTGTAGCAAATTACCACCAAAACAAGATTAGTCGTAGCATAGCATCGCTCTGTGATTATGCCACGATACACGGTAGATGCCTACGTGTCCTATAGTAAATTTCCTCAACTATTTTACCTAGCTCCTTCCAATTGGATGACCTACTTATTCGTTTTGCAAGTGATCATGTTGGCTTAATAAAATGGGAGGAGGGGGCCCTCTCGATTCTTTGAGGCTTTTCAGTCCCATATGATGGATTATCTCACATGTTCAATTTTGAGCAATCTAATTCCTACCAAATTACATATGAAGGCATAAAAAATCCTTGGTTTAAAAGCTTGCGTCAGATCAGGAACCGATGGTTACGATGAAAACACGTGTCAACAGCCGAAGTATCCCTGGTCTGCAGGTAAGAAGATTTAGGCCATGGCATCCATCAACCGGTCCTGATCACTGGATTGAATGATTTGTCCAATGAGCCAAGAAATTAGTAGATGCAAGCATTGATGATATGAAATGTGACTAGAAACCTGCATGATTGCACTGCTGCTTAGCTCACAAGGAAAGAAGACCACAGGAGCCAGCCAGCTGATTGAGGCATGGATCCTGGCTTTGGGATAGGCATCTACCACCTCATCAATTCAGATGGGGATAGGTTAAGTAGTGGTGCACCATGACTCTTTCTATCCAATCCAATGTTCCTTTTTTCCCCATGATGAACATGGTCACACTTGGAAATTGGAATGGAGGGGGTCAATGAAATTGGCTGGAGCTCCAGGCCAAATGATGTTCTTTCTCCCTAGTGATCACCTATATGTGTCTTGTATATATGCTAAAGGTTTGATTGAAATGGCCCCACTTTAGTAGGCATTGTTTCATAGAATCATTAGTTATCTTCTTGACATAATTAGTTGACATACTAGAATCTAAGTGCTGAGGTAAGTAAACTGCTCATCGCTTTCACCATATATGTTAATTTGGGATAAACTAGGTGTTGCATGCAAGTGGTGAAAATTTTAAGAATAAAAATGGCATCTGGCTAAAATTATTTTAAAATTTATTCCCTCCTTTTCTAAAACACTTTTCATTGTTAACTTTAAAACGGTTAAACAATCAAATAGTGAAAGTCAACACCTGCAGTATTTTGGAAACAGGTGGAGGTAATAAATGTTCTATCATGTCATTCAACACTATAGTCAACATTTACAACTATATAAGTTACTCCATCGTTTTAGAACTTAACATGTTTTAGAATTTAAAATTTATTCTAAATACAGCAACCTAATAATTGTAATAGATAATTTTTATTTTCAAAATACTAATACTACCTTTAGACTTAATTACTAATTACTCTACTTAATCATTCGCCTATACTTACACTAACACAGAACCACTTAAAAATAGCTCCATATCAGTGCCAGTTATCTCCAAGCTGACACTAAAGCTATATCACTGCCGGTTTATAAAATGGAAGCTGTTAAATTTTTCAAAATTGAATGGAACCGGCACTGTTGCTCCACTTTCAGTGCCAGTTCCGTTTACGAACCGCCACTGATACATCAGTGTCGGTCCGTGCCATGAACTGGCACTAAAAGTGCTGTCAGTTCATAAACAAAACCGGCATTGTTACGACACTATAAATCTTTTTCGCGCTGCAATAATTTGTATTTTATTTGATCAACGGTTTACGTTTTAGGGTTTAGCATTTTTTAATAACAAATAATAAATGTTAAAAATACAAATGTATCTTTTTTCATGGAAAATAATAAATGTTAAAATACAAAGGTTTGCATTTTTAATAATAAATAAGAAATTTTAAAACAAAAAGTTAGCAGGTATTAATAATAAGTTGTATGAAAATTTGATTAACGGTTTACGCTTTATGGTTTACGATTTATGGTTTACGGCTTAGGGTTTATGGTTTTAGAATTTTTTAATAATAAATAATAAATGTTAAAAATATAAAGGTAGAATTTTTTATGATTTACAGTTTACGGTGTAAAATAAATATTAACAGAAAAAGTTTCATTTATCGTGTAAAATATTTTTAAATTGTTAAAGTAAAATGGTTTGTATTTGTTAATAACAATTTGTAAATGTTAATATAAAAACGTTTCATCTGGTACAGCAAAAAATTCGTATTTATTAGGAGTAAATTTTGTATGTTAAAATAAAATGTTTATATTTATTAATATT
>KE372753.1:202509-225518 GCA_000418225.1 Zizania latifolia | reverse complement strand
TTGGAAAAGTGCATGGCCATACCACTATGACTAAAGAGTTAGTCATGATTGAATCCACTACTTGATCGAGTGAAATGTTGAGCTATCCAACAAGGGTGGCACGTATCTCGCCTTGAGCTTGACTGACGTCGTGTGGTAAAGGGACTGGTGCGTGAGTGCATCAAGGTTCTGGAAATATGATTTTGCCTTTGTATACATTCGGGGGGTCAATATGTGCTGCTAGGTACCGCTATTGATCGGTGATTCAGAAATGGTTTTTGGGTAGCGGCCGTTTGTGTATGAACCTATCGGGTCACACACTTAAGGGGATGGATTCAAATCGTGCAAAGAATTGGTTCTTGTGCAAGTGGGAGATTGATGGAATTGTGTCCAAGAAAATTCTGGGGGAACCGGAAGTTTCGGCTACAGCCAGAAGTTCCGGGTTTTGGAGCAACCGAAATATCCGATGGGATCAGAAGTTCCGGGCCAGCCCTAGGGTTCGGTCTTCTGGATGAAACTAGAAGTTCCGGCTATAGCCGAAAGTTCCAGGTTCTGGACGAATCAGAAGTTCCGGTTGGACCGGAAGTTTCGGGTCGGAATTAATTCGATACAGAAGGTCTGTTTCGGAAGTTTCGGCTGTAACCGGAAGTTCTGGGTCCCGAATTAATTCGATACAGAAGGTCTATTTCGGAAGTTCCGGTTGTAACCAGAAGTTCCGGTCCTGAATTAATTCGATACAGAAGGGTAATTTCAGAAGTTCCAAATAGGATCTAGAAGTTCCGATGACCGAAAGTTCCAGCTATAGCCGGAAGTTCTGGGGTGCGCACATTAGATCTGTTGGGCTTTTAATTTGGATTAAAAGGCCCATGCTGGCACTATATAAAGGAGGAGAGGGTGGCACGCAAGGGGCTGCTGCTATTGCTCTACCCTATCCCTAGCCGCCACCTCTCCTCTCTCCCAAGTGATCACAAAGGTTGTGATCAAACCCTAGAAACTTCACGAGTGGTGCTAGCACACCGGCATGGAATGTTTCCGTCCCCGTATGTGTGGACTTCGTGGAGGTGCTGCTCGAACAGCAGTACTCGTCGTTTTCTTCGTGTGAAGATCGCTAGGCTTCATCGACTTAGTCGCCGGCGAGAGGGCGAGGCAAGGAGGGAACGAGCGAGGACGCGCTTCCTCAAATCTTCTTCCGCTGCACTAGCGCGTCTCGCGTTAGAAGGTAACGATCCATGATCCCTCACGCGCATGGGTTCCTAGACCAACGGGGTTAAAAATTTAAAATTACCGGCTAGCGTAGCCTCCCCATGTCCCAACAGTTTATACATTATACATTACATATTCTATTTATGTGGTAACAAAACTAATAAACTCATGCGATATTATCTCACTGTTGTAGATTCTAAGAAAACCCTTTGCCAATAACAATAACATTTACGCTGGTGATACCTTAAGATATCAACAAAAGATGGGTACACCAATTTGGTTGAGGTTACGAGCTGTGGAAGTAGGTTGTGTCTCCACAGAGGATGGGATGCATTTAGTGACTGAGTTCGCCTAGTAGAAGGGGACTATGTGAAACTAACAATGGGACTCTCATTGTCTATTACGGCTACTATTTACAATAGTTTTAGTAACGAGAAGACCACGATAAAAGTGAAGGACAGCGATAACGGTATTTATAGCAAACTCACATTACTTACTAGACATGCATATTTTATTTATGTAATTAAATTAGTTTTTTATAATTGTAGGTAAGGGTCCTAGAAATGCTGCGAAGAAGGGGAAGCAGATAGCCAGTGAGGGCGGCACCGAGCAAATGGACCAACTGAAGATCATCTGTTATTTTAGAAATCAAACAGATGTGACTTCAGAAAAAAGGGTTCTTCTACAAGATATCTCGGCAGGTCTATCCTCCGAGACTCACTTATATGTATGCACAATCAATCCCTCGATTGTGAATAAGAAGTCGACGGTAAGCACTTTGCACATGTCATAATTGCAAACATCTATATATTTGCACTTGCCTTGTCTAACTAGCTACCAACATATTTTATTCATAATAGTATTTTTCAAGACAGTATTGTGAGAAGTACATCACACCTCACCTATACCAACAGACCTCACACATCTAAGTGACAGCAGCAGGAAGCACAGCAGCCCCAGTTGCAATGCATAAAGCAACAGATGGACGGTGCTACCTGACCACTGGTTTTGGTCAATTTCTGTGAACCAGTGATTTAGTTATCGGCACAGTATACGCTTTTCATTTCCACATCAACAATAATGGTGCACTTGATGTAACTATTTATGTAATTTAGCCTGTGCTTGAGTTTGTAAGAACAATGTCACATTTGAAACTTATGGAAACATTTATATAAATATGTTCCGATATTTTAAGTTAATATATGTCATATTAATTTGATTTGAGATTGTCCACGTAACATGATGTAAGCTATGAAAATAAATTTAGCATATATGTGTATTTAGATATAGAATTAATACAATGTGGTTTATATATAAAAAAACGTGAAAATACACAACAGTGCTGGTTCAGTTCTGGAACCAACTGATACGCGTTTTCAGTGCCGGTTCCAGAACCGCCACTGTAGCCGTTGACTATCAGTTCCGACTAACCAGTGGTGGTTCAGAACTCGCCACAGATTACCATTTTGACCCAACACTAACATCTGTTCCTGTAACGGTATTACCCATTCTGATAAGGGTATTATAATCTTACTTATCTCCTTAATATATGTGTGTACATTCAAATGCTTTTAGTGCCAACACCGGTGTGATATCTTAATACAAAAATTTACATTTCTCACCTCACTCTGCGCTTTTTTACTTATTATTGTCATTACAGAGTTCCTCAATGAGAAACCATTAGGACATTCCCAGTGCAAGTATATATGCAAATATATAAGGTGCCACCTAGGATTAGAAGTGACTAGGTATGTGGTTGATAAAGCGCCAAGTAAGGGTCTATTTGTTTTAAATAAAATTATAATAATTCAGCTTATTTGTTAAAAATACAAACAACAGATAACTTGTTAGATCATCTTATTACTCTAGAAAAGAGTAAAATATTTCTTACATTTTGGTGAAAATTATCTATTGCCATCAAATACACAAATCATAGCTCCTCCTCCATCTAAATGCTTTATTTTGAGGGCATTGCAACCATTTGCTATCCAAACGCAATAATCTTGAGTCTCGACTACCAATAATCCAGTCGGTTAAGTAGCTCATAGGTTATTCTTCTTCGGATTATTACAAGTTAACTTATTATAATTCTCACCGCATTACTATAATCTCAAGTTAAAACGAATAGAATCTATACCAAGAAACTTGTGAGTAATTATAATTATCTTCAAAGTTGTAACACATACAAACTACCTACTATGATGCTTATTTGTCAACACCAATTTATCACTTCTGTTTTCTCATGGACACTATCTTAGACACACTTTGCACTGGGAATGCCTTACAGAACATACCAAGTCAAAGACTCATGTCTTGCTTTATATATTTACTAGCAAGTTGCTCGTGCTTTGCTACGAACAAAAAGAAATTTCATAATATTGTATAAAATAAATTAAATATATTTTATATGATATATGTTATTGACTTTTTTGCTAGGAGTGCTTATTTTGATTATATATGTGTCAAATATTAGTTGTTGTGTAGTAATATTAAATAATATCAATAAGAGAACTATAAAAACTATAGTAGAAATAGGTCGGGTGACAGATTCAACTGCCACCCCAACTAGTAGAAATAGGTCGGGTGGCAGATTCAACAGCCACCCCAACTAGCTATTTTTAAAATAGCATATATATATATATAAAAGATCTGCGAAGCATATTAATTATGTCTCCCCATGTTTTTTTATTACCATTGAATATATTCTTCGACAAACATATCCTCCCCAAAAAAACAGTTGGAAACAGCTCTCCATGCATGAAGATGCTACATTGATCAGCCGTACACATTGTTTATTCAATGGAATAATGGAACCATTTCTACTAGGACTAATTGTTTATGAGATGGAGGGAGCTAGTTGATGTACTAGTTTGCTACTGACAAAAATTCCTTGTTGTCAGCTTATGTTAAGGCAAGAATTAGGGTGTACTACTGTTACCATGGCACTAACCCCTTTTTTCCTTTTAAAAGTCTTAGAGCTGCTTTAATAGATAACATATCATGTCCCTTTCTCTAGCTAGAGAATCAATTCTCTCAACCCCACCAATTTAAACTTTGTTCTCAATTACATTTGGGTCCTTGAAAGTAACACCTCTTAATACATACTACCTCTATTTCATATTATGAATTGTTTGAATTTTTTAAGTCGAACTTATCTAGTTTTAATCAAGTTTAAATATAAATATATTAATATCTATACTATCAAATAAATATATTATTAAGACATATTTTATGGTGAATTTAACGAAACTAATTTGATTTTATAGTTGTTGATATATTTTTTATAATATCAGACAAAATTAGATAAATTTAACTTATAAAAATCAAACGATTTATAATAGAAGTACTGTTATAGCAAGGAATCTTCTCAGATCAAATGCTAGATTATAATGTCTACTTGACCTGTTCTCCGTTTGGAAAACGCTAATTCTACAATTTTTTTGGAAGAAACTTTTTTCAGGGAATTTTCAAAGGAATTTTCTTTGAGAAAACACAGGGATTTTAGTTGGCAGGCATTTGACCTCACGCGTGACCTGTTCTTAAAAAAACCGTCGTCCCAGCCGATCCGGACCATTGGGTATTGGTTTCTAAATTGGATGGTCCAGATGAGCCAAAAGTCAGCGGCACCGGGCACCGTCCCTGCCACTGTAACGGTAAGGGTCAGGAAACCGTCAAGCAGCTTCACTTGCCGGCTTGCCGCTTCCACTGCCACACCGAGGTAGCAGCGTCAGCGAGCGAGAGAGGTGAAGGGAAGGAAGAAAGCAAGCAGCCGAGGTGGGGGAGGGGAGGGGAGGTTGAAGGTGGCCGCTCGCTAAAAGCGCCAGCTTTAAAGCGGAGGAAGAAGAAAGCGAGCAAGTAAAGAAGAGGGAAGGAGAGCGAGGAAAGAGAAGAGAGACGTCGTTTTCGAGGTGCTCTGCTTGCCTCGGCGTCGCCCAAGCCAGGCCAAGCTGCCCCTTCCTTTCTGCCGCCACGGCGAAAAGCTTCTCCTCCTCCTCCTCGGGATGCTGGACTGATCGCCCAGGCGCGCCAGCTCCTCCTCCCTGCTCTTCCAGCTTAGCACCCGCACCAAACTCTCTCTTCTTCTTCTTCTTGGCGTGGCTAATTCCACACGAAAGCAGAGTGTGCCATCGTGTGTACGAGTGAAAAAGGGAGAGACTTTGTGTGGCAGATTCCGTTCTAGGAGCATCACACCAATTCTTCTTTCCGTTGCCCCTTTTCTGCCTTTTGCCCTGTTACGAGTGGGTGATTGATTGTTCCTTCCTTCCTCGTGAGGGTTCTTGGTTCTTGGCGGCTTCTTGGTCGAGCTGGTTCTTTTCTTCATCTGTCCCCTTCCAGGTCCAGCTGAAGCTATTGACCAGCTGACCCTTCTCGGAGCTTCTTGAAGCTTGTGGGAGTGGAGTGACTAGTGAGGTGGTGAGAGGAGTCTGGTTTGTTGTGAGTTTGGAGACGGAGTGGGAGGAGGATGGCAGCCGCGCCGCCGCCCAAGGCCGACGAGCTGCAGCCGCACCCCCCCAAGGAGCAGCTGGCTGGCGTGTCCTTCTGCATCACCAGCCCACCGCCATGGCGTACGTGCTCTGCTTCTCTAACTCCACCTCAGAGTTTTTTTTATCTCGATCGCTGCTTAAAATGTTCTTTGTGCTTGTCCTTTTGTGCTAGTTTTGTCCATGCTTTCTTTTTGATGTCGAGGTTTCGACCGGTTGATACATGTGGTAATCATCTGTTCATGTCAAGTAGAATGGTTCATTACTGAACTTTTGGCCTTACTTTTATTTTGATACTGATGCTTTTGTGTATAGAACTGTGTTTGTCCATGTTTTTTCTCTCTCGTTAGCAATAGTTTGCTACTTTGTTCAGCTGAGAAAAGAGACTTTTGATTAACTAGTCTAGAATGATTAAGTTCACCTTTAATTCATCATAAAAAGGTTCTTAAGTTGCACACTCTTTATGCAGTTTCCTAGCAGTAAACAGTGTATATGTTCAGAATTCATAGATGTGTTCAAGTATGCAAATTTTTGTCCTCTAAACTTGTTATATTATCTGCAGCTGAGGCCATTATACTAGGATTCCAGCACTTCATTGTTATGCTGGGCACCACTGTCATCATACCAAGTGCGCTTGTGCCCCAGATGGGCGGAGGAAATGTGAGTCCCAAGACTTATGTGCTAAATCTTTGTTATATTCACTTGCTTGACAAGTGAATTTACTATGGCTAAAGAGGGATCAGGGTTAATTTACACCAAAAATTTCCAACTTCTGTACATGCTGGATATCTGAATAATAGGCGTGCTGCTTTCTGTCAGGATGAGAAAGCTCGGGTAATTCAGACACTGTTGTTTGTTGCTGGCATAAACACCTTGTTCCAAACATTCTTTGGCTCTCGTCTTCCGGTCGTGATGGGCGGCTCATATACTTTCGTTGCACCAACCATCTCAATCATCTTGGCTGGACGTTACAACAATGAAGCAGACCCTCGTGAGGTAGTGTAGTTTGTTCTTCACGCTGCCATTGTCATTGTCTATTTATGACCTTTCTGGGCCAAAAGCTTACAAGTTTCTGCTACTGTCGCAAAGAAATTCTCACGGACCATGAGGGGAACACAAGGTGCTCTAATCATTGCATCGACGATTCAGATCATACTTGGTTTCAGTGGTCTCTGGCGCAACGTCCTTAGGTTGGTATTGTTTTATGTATTTTGTTGATTAAAGTTAGATCTGTGTCATGTAGAGTTTCAGTTTCTTTTTTTTTTCAGATAATGGAATAGAGTTTCAGTTTCTGCAGTTTACCATCCTTTATAATTTTTTGCAGATTGTTAAGCCCATTGTCTGCAGTTCCTCTTGTTTCACTTGTTGGATTTGGGCTTTATGAGCTTGGTTTTCCAGGGGTTAGTTTTGCTCCTGCTATTTTATTTTTAATCATGAATACACCTTCATGCAATAGATTAATTTCTTTTAATGAATGCAGGTAGCAAAGTGCGTGGAAATTGGTCTTCCAGAACTTATCCTGCTGGTTGCATTTTCTCAGGTATAAACATCATGTTACTACCCTTCGCACAATCAAATCAATTTTAAAATGTACTACTGATCATGCTTGCATTCTGGATAGTATTTGCCTCAAGTGTTGCATTTTGGGAAGCCTATCGTCGGCCGGTTTGGTGTTCTTTTCACCGTTTCGATTGTGTGGCTTTATGCATATATTCTCACAATTAGTGGTGCTTACAAGAATTCCCCACCAAAGACACAGGTGCATTGCCGTGTTGATCGCTCAGGCCTTATTTCAGGAGCTCCTTGGTAGGACCCTAGGACAACCATAGTGCTATTCTTCATTGTTATCTTGATGGCAATCCTTACAAGGTGCTGAAAAATTGTTGTAGGATTAGAGTTCCCTATCCCTTTCAGTGGGGAGCTCCAACATTTGATGCTGGAGAAGCCTTTGCAATGATGATGACTTCATTTATCGTTCTTGTGGAGGTTGGTCTGCAATACTTCACCTAAAATAAGAAGGAAAGACTACAAGCATGTGTTATATGCTATCCATTTAGAAGTAACAATCTGAAAATTTTCTGCCTTGTAGTCAACTGGAGCTTTCATTGCTGCCTCAAGGTATGCAAGCGCGACTATGATACCTCCATCCATCATTAGCCGGGGCATTGGTTGGCAGGTAAATGAATCAACTATTGTATCATGGAGCTTGTCCCATCTCTTGATTGATAACATTGATCATCCTAAAATATCATCTCCAGGGCATCAGCATCTTGCTTGATTCCTTTTTCGGGACGGCCAATGGAACCTCAGTTTCAGTGTAAGTATAACATTAGTGGTAAAAAGAAGTGGCAATCCTTGATTGCTCAGATTTTCTTTTCCTTGCTAACTGGCAGTTTGAATTTGGTATTCGCAGGGAGAATGTTGGTTTACTTGCTTTGACAAATGTTGGCAGCCGTAGAGTAGTGCAAATATCTGCTGGTTTCATGATTTTCTTTGCTATCCTTGGTAATTTGCTCCTGCCCTTATAGCTATTACATATATTCTTTGTGCAGATGTGTACTTCTTCCCTAACACACATGGCTAGACTAATTATGTTTTTTCTGATAAACCAGGAAAATTTGGAGCACTTTTCGCATCCATTCCATTGCCTATATTTGCCGGCATGTACTGTATTTTCTTCGCATATGTTGGTAGGTTTCAGGCATCTGAATTAATAAACATAGAGTCCTCTTCTGATTATTCTCAGCATGTTATTTTGCAGTATGATTCACTGATCCTTCTATGTGCAGGTGCCTGTGGTTTGAGCTTCCTTCAGTTTTGCAACCTAAACAGCTTTAGGACCAAATTCATCATGGGGTTTGCATTCTTCATGGGGATATCAGTTCCTCAGTACTTCAATGAGTACACAGCAGTTGCAGGTTATGGTCCAGTGCACACTGGTGCCAGATGGGTATGAGAAACACATCCTACAAAGCCAATCCATTTTCCTTCATACATCATACCCCATGCTTTGTGCTGATCACTGATCGTAATCTTTTGCCGGTTTTGTCAGTTCAATGATATGATAAATGTACCGTTCTCGTCGAAGCCATTCGTCGCAGGGCTTGTGGCATACTTCCTGGATAACACCATCAAAACGTACGATAGCACAGTGAGGAAGGACAGAGGTTACCACTGGTGGGACAAGTTCAGGAGTTTCAAGAAGGATGCAAGAAGCGAAGAATTCTACTCGTTACCATTCAATCTGAACAAGTTCTTCCCTTCAGTCTGATGATCTTGCGAATGCCACAAGCAGCTACATTGTCCATATGTATGAACATAATTCTGCTGGCCTTTGTCAGTGTCGCTGTGCGTCAGTTTTGTGTATTTTTAGGCGAACTGGACTAATTGGATGGACAATGGAGATGTGTTTTAGAATGCAAATACAGTGTTTTGGTGTTTGGTCCTACCGGATGAATGTGTCATAATTTTATCCTTTGTCTTGCAAGCTGTCCATGTACAAGTTGCTTTCCTAGACCAGATAATAACATCATCAACAATTTTGCCTGATGCTAATTTTGCATTTTCCAGAGTAAATACTGAAGCTGACAACATGGCCTGATGTTAGTTTGGCTTTTTTAGAAGAACAATAGATAATGAAGTGTTTCTCAAACTATTTACCCATGTTGCTTGTGAAAAGTGTTGGCCCATCTGATTGCTGATGTGATGTGTTCTTGTATATATACATCACAGCCTTGCTTGGCTAGATTTGATCTGTATTCTGGTCACTCCATTGACATAGAAGCCATTGGGCCATCTGGAGGGATTGGCTCATGAACCAATTCAGAATCATTAGGAGTCTATTGGGCCTAAAGCCTTGCAGCCTTCTTTGAGATGTGTGACATGTTTTAAACTTTAGCTCAAGGACCATGATTTTAGGGTTTTGATTTTTGCACTTCAAATATTGTCATCTCAGAATCTACCAATCAATGGACAATGGATATCTCATTGCATTCATGTCGGTGAGTTCACAGTGGCAAATCCTGCAGTGTACCTCAACGGAGTAATCTGTCAAAAATTACCCTTTTGTTTTAAAAAGGAGTCAATTTCAACCGGATAAACATTATCCAAATGATTGCCTTGGATGTAAAGCACCAGTGGTTAGGACAAATAGGGAAGATAAATGTGAAATTATGCAAATCCAGTGATCAATTAATTGGCGCGTTTGGCTGCACAGATGTCACTAACACAAAGATGATGTGACTGATTTTCATGCCATTTTGGTTGGCACTGTTGGAATATAAAGTGAGGTTACTTGTTTGATTTTTTTGTGCATGCTGGTTGCATGAGTGTGCTGCTGCGTGCGCGCACCAAATTGAAGGTT
This sequence comes from Zizania latifolia, assembly GCA_000418225.1. Classification (NCBI taxonomy): domain Eukaryota; kingdom Viridiplantae; phylum Streptophyta; class Magnoliopsida; order Poales; family Poaceae; genus Zizania; species Zizania latifolia. Next base: position 215,492 of record KE372753.1, on the reverse strand, counting down.
CGGTCCAGAGCCGGACCGATTTAAATTGGGCTAGGTGGCCCATTAAAAATCAGTTTAGGTCTATTTTCTGTTTTGTCTTTTGAGCAGTTTTTTAGAAGATTTGTTTAGCCTTTTGAGCAGTTTTTTAGAAGATTTGTTTAGCCTCCAGATTAAGAGTTCAATATAGGTTTTTGGTGTCTTTATGGAGAATTCTTGTGGGAATTTTTGAGAGACACCCGGTACACTTGATCTTGACAATAAAGTGAATTCTTCGCATGATTAGGTGTGGTAATCTTGTTCTTTTTAGTTTAATTGGTATTTGCATGTCTTGCTTGTGATTTTAGATTAAATCATTGGTTCTAGGTTTAGGGTTGATTTGATTTATTTAAAATCTATCTAAGACATTGTAGTGCTAATCTGGAAAGTTTAGTCCATAAATTTTATATGGTTTTTCTTTAATTGTTAGTTAGTGCTTAATCAATTTCCGACACTACTCTGTTCAGCGGTCTTGTTTCATTAATATCTTTTGATCCAAAAGTCTGATCGACGTGATTCCAGTTGGGTTAGTTCACAAATTTTATCTACTAACAAAATTTCAGGTCGATCGGAGTTATGGATTTGAATCTATAACATGTTTAGTGATAAAACAGTGTTCTATCCAGAACTGAAAACGTGATTAATTTTAGATTTTATAATCAGAGTTAAGCATTTAATTTTTTATCTTCCGCAATCATTCACCCCCTCTCTTTGCCTATCTCAGTGTGAATCGATCCTATAGGAATATAAACCATCAGATTAAGTTTTTGGGTTAAACTCGCATGTGCATGCAAAGTCACACCTAAAAATCTTGCATGGATCACACAACCGAATTGCAGTTTCAATAACGAAATGACTCGAGACCACAAGTTCTTGGTATGCCAACGCCCAACAGCTAGGGCTTGAGGTTGGCATCTGGCCCCCAAAATAGGAGAGATATTGGTGGCATCAGATCCCCAAAATCTGCATGGAGTTGAGGCCCATCCTAAATGCTGATGGCAACATCTTTCATCTCCACATAAAAATCCTCAACAACCATGATGCTGTCTGATACAGTCCCTGAAATAGAGGAACACAAGAACAGAGTTCAGTAGAGAAATAAAGTCCATGATACAAATGTCACAATGGTTGCTGGGTTCCATTTGCATCCATAGTGGTTATGGACTTATGCTTATACTTAAACCCTAGTTTCGAAAGACTCATCTATAATTTTGTAGCCATATTATAATATTGCGGAAACAACGGTCAATGTACTTGATAACTAGTAGAAATGTGATAGGTCACAAAATGGAATTTATGGGGGTTGAAAATGGATTAAACCGCTGATGTAAAATTGGAATCAGGTGTTATCCAACCTAATGGTTATGCCATTTTACATTAGAATTTGCCAATTACATCTTCCAATGTGTAGAAGTATGAGATGCATTCTTTAGCGTGTGTTTGGTTGGAGATTGGAGAGGAAAGTATATAGGTTGATATGGTTTCATCATAGTTTTTAAGGATAGAATAAACCTATTAGAAGAATTTTATGGTACCTCTAAAATTTGTGGACCGTCCAATCTGTACGATCTAACGGCTCAGATTTGATATCGATGTTCTATTAATAGGTTATATAATATTCCTTTAATATGTATGAGCCTACATACATGCAGCAATTAATTTCTTTCTTCACATGCTAGCAGATTAATTATTGTATGTACTAGAAAAAAAGGAATAATCAACAAACTTTCCGTGTGGCAACATGCATACAGATTACTTTCTATAATCAAGCTGGTTAGCCTATTTTCTTTTTTAATTAATTATTTTAAATATACTTAATCAACAGCACAGATTAGTTTTAACTATTACCTCCCTAGGAGATAATGAGGATATCGTAAATGGACCCACCTATTACAGTTCTCAGGAATCGGATGACTCTATCCACTTTATCTACCAATCAAACACTTAAAAATTAGGATAAAATTATTCCATCACACTCTACTCTCTAACAAACGCACCCTAGTAGCTTGATCTTCTCTTTTCTAATTATTCAATGGAGTTCAATTTGATCTTATAGGCTCTTGGAGAGTGCCTACTAGACTTGTATGCTACAAAGGGTCTCCAAAAGTGACTCACCGGTCAAACTCTAATGACCTCAAAAGAACAGACTTGATATGTGCCTGGGCCCACCTGTCATGCACCCCTAGAAAATGCCTGCAGGTGCAAAGACAAGAAAACAAGAACTAGTGTTTGATGACAGGGCTCTCCTTTTTCCTATGCTTCCTGAAACGATTCTTCAGAGCCCATCATTCCTACGCATGAAAATATTCAGAGAAAGAGAACCTGAAAAAGCCATCTTTTTCTTGCAAAGTTGCAAGCCAATTGTAACCTAGAAAGTAGCTAGCTGTGTACATGTTGGCTCAATGTCCATCCAAACAGGAGAACACAGAGAAGATCGAGGTTGTAGTTAGCTGAAGCAGCTCCTCTGATGTCGGGGAGCCAACTACAGAGAGCAGCCGTCCAGCCGACATCCGACAGTGTGAAGCCCGTCTCAGCCACCGTGAAACCCCACCACTAACTGCTGCGAAGCGGGCCCCATCACCACGAAGCCCCACTCCCGTACCGTCAGATCTTGACTAGACGGCTCGGATCGGGCGACTGCCCTCTGCAGTCGGTTTCTCCGACTGCAGAGGGTCTCATTTCTGTAGTTAGCATGACACCTGGAGACAACTTCTTTTTTGTGTGTTTGGGTGTCAGAGATTACTTGGCACATGAAAGGGAGGAGAGTTGGAGCAACAACTACTCATGGCTTTCTTACTCATCTTCCTTCTTTTCTTCTCGACAACTTTCTCATTGACATGATGCGTTCTTGCTTGCTTCCTAACACTTCTCCATCCATGCATGCTTGCTTTCCAACCTTTTCTCTGCTTAATGTTGTGCTGTGCTGTGCCTGTCCATTGGTTTTGCTCCCTATGCATGATTGCCTCCATGAGAGGGCCATCAGTGAGAGACAAATTGCACTTAGGCATGCAGGATCTATGTCGTCTAATGAGACAAATGCCCAACCAAAACCACAAGCTAGATGAAGACATGTATGTCCATTAGGCCGGGTTGCTTCCTTTCACCTTGCAAGCTCCAATATATTGTTATTGTCACTATAGGTGAATCAGTGAATGCACAAACAAAGCCAACCAAGAAGTGCTTGGAGCCAAGAAAAGGTTAGCTAGTGCAACCTTGTCTAACTAGTTAAACAAATAATAATCCAAGTTGGAAGCCTATCTCACCCTTAATTGCCTTGGCCTGCAAGAGGTGTTGAGACATTGTTATACTGTATGAAAGGTGTTTTTGCCTTCTAGTGAATTGTCAGGTCTAGCTAGTTCATATAAACTTATTCATAGGATCTAGGACTAGAGAACAATCTACTTGACTGCCTTATTTGGCCCTTTGACCCTTATGTCCCTTTCACCATCTTTAATTCTCTTATTTTCTGTATGGCAACGACGAGGGTTTGTTTGGAACGCAGGATTGCTACGTAAATTTCCACGGCTAAAAATATTTTGTGGAGATTTCATTTTAGAGGTCATCAGCATATTAAATTATAGCATGGCCTTCCAATATCTGCTGCCTGTAACCATGGAGAATCTTGCAATTAGACTGAGCAACTGCAAGTTAAACAGTCCAATTTATGGCTAACATAGACAATACTTGTACCACACAGTATTCCATTCCACATAATGCAACCTTGTCAAGATATGGATAAGCAAAAGAGGGACAAGAAAAAGAAGAACAGCAGGTGATGGTGCCAACTTGTCTTTTAGCCATTAAAATTGAGGTGAGCTCACATCACACAAAACAAAAGCAGCTGCTTGTGTCATCCTAACTAACACCCATACAGTGTCTGCTCATGTTGTGTGTAATGCAATGCAAAGGACCAAATGGCAGGATTAGGTATGTGTTTTGTCAGTAGCAAGTGTAGATGCCATGTTGGGATTTGCTTTGAGGGGCACAGGGACATATTCTAAGACTAATTAGGCACAACACATGCCCTGATCACAAGCGCAGTACTGTAGGCAGCCGGGAGAATCATATGTGCATTTGATACCTAGGTTGCCAATATGCATTAGAAATTTGGATTCTTGTAAACCAAAAGTTAAAAATACATTTTCTTTAAAAAGAGCAAAAAAATTCACACATATATATGCATCTTGGTACCATGCCTGATGCCTTCCTTTCTCTTGATATTCTGGACATGTTTTATATAACTTCAGTTCTAAGATTCATACTTGATATAGATTATATATGCTAAATAAAGTTGTTTGATTTTTTTTATTTTAAGTCTAAAATAAAAACCAGATGTCTTAACTAAATATTATTAGGGCCTATTTAGCATAGCTCTAGTTCTGAGATCTATGTTAGATTTAGAGTTTATATGATAAAATAAGATGGTTTAAATTTTTATTTTAGTATAAAACAAAACCAGATGACTCAACTAAATACCTGCGATCTACACATGGCTCATGATCCGAGATTTCTTGGAATTGTATTTAAAAAGATCTAAGAAATCTTAGATTTATAGCTATGCCAAATATGGCCTTAATCCACACATGTCTTTAGTTCTAGGATTTTTTTAGAGTTAAGAATGATAAGTCAAAAAAATCTTGGATCTAAAATTGTGCCAAACAGACCTATCAATATGTAATATAGCTATTTGTTTGATTTGTAAATTTTGCTAGTTTTACGCTTTGATTTCTTGAAGCTACATGCTCACAAAGCCACCCATTTTGTTGTCACCGTAGGCATCACCTAGAAGAAACGCTGATAAATAAATATAACGGAATCACCCTATATTTAACTTAATTGAAAAAACATGAGCATATACATCTGGTTTTTTTACGAGGTTGATTTGACAATATGCCTACACTCCCTAAGTCGGATTAGATGGCTACATTCTTCCAACTATATAGTTTGACTTGATATCAAGTCTTCACTAACTAAAACAAAGGTGCATTTTGTATAGTTGAAACAATATAGCTCTCTAAGCCTAGACATAGTATCTTATTAATACAATCAGAGTGTAAATGTCAATTATAAGTCATATTACACCTAACCAGAGCTATGTTACCATTCAAGTTTTACTGAAACTTGCTAAAGATTGGTTTGTAAAAACTGAACAATTTTGTTTTGATATAGAGTTGATCAAAAACCATTGGTTTTTATATATTTTCGCTCCATTTTTTAATAAAGATCTACTTTCAAAAAATGGTAGGATAAGCCTATACCCGGCATATATGAAAGGAGCGAAACCGGCGAATCTTCAACTCTTCAGTGGATTCAATCTTTTCAGTCGTCTAAGCGGTTGCGGAGGATGTCAATGCCCTAGCGCTAGCAAGGTCCCCTCACTCTCAATTTCTGTAATATTTTCTTTATTCGCTCTTGTAACCTCCTTTTCCAAAAACTCTTTTAGACCTTTTCATTCGTTTTCTTCTTGATATATGGCAGCCGCCCTCTCACTCGCGTTTCAAAAAAACGCCTACACCCGGCAGACTCGGGGCTAATCAAAGGCGCAAACGAGCAGAGTGAACCGCAGGGCTTGGGCGGCCACCACACGGCCACACGAGCTTTTTGCCCAGAAATTTAAGCCGTACGACCCCCGCGTCGCCCGGATGGCCTCGTGAATGGCGTTTCTACTCTGCCCACTGCTACGTTGCGTACGTGCGACGGCAGCCACGACGCACGCGCGCGCGGCAATTTCGACTCGGCGTCGGCGAACCTACGTACTGTGCTGTTTCGAAGAGTGAGCAAATTAAAGCCGGCAGAGCCACGCTGAGGATTCAATATCTACAAAACATTTGTTTCTCGTTAGTCAGATATTTCTTAGTTATTTTTTATAATCTTAAGCTGTTTCAACGGATCATAAAGTCTATTTGACATAATTTTAGCTCAAAGGTTTAGATTTGGCGTTTGTATCAGTGCGATCCTTGTAAGTATATGATCGTTTTTCTGTTTGTATCAATGGACGGTCATTTAGCTATCTATATCAGTGATATATGTGTCATTGTTATCAATCAATCATCTAGAACAGTGGGATATAATTAATTAGCGACGGGCTACATTCGCGCGTTAATTAAGTTCAATCTTCCAAAACTCTGAATAATTATTTACCATCCTCTCTGATAGCTAGCATGCATGCATGCATAATGCCTTGCCGACCTACACTATAGATCTCTTGTGAAACCTGATTTAATGATTATATTATCGGATAGGGTAATTTAACCACGTTAACTATTTGTCTTGTTTAGTTGACTTGAGTAGTGCTCACGAGTGCTAACTCTGTACACATATGCTGAGTGCCAAAATCATGTGACACGAGTCATTTTCTTCTCTGATTGTGTTCTCCTTAATTAATTTCCTCTCCGTCCTTTCTTCTCTCAGAATTTTCTGAGAAATTAAATCTGTGTGCGATGCAAAGTTGGAAAGAATCAAACTTTATTCCACAAGCACTTCACGAGAAATTAAATCAGTTGTTTTTTTCACTTGTTCTGCATGAGAGCAAAATCAACGGGTTTAGCTATGTGATTACGCCAACTAAGCACGAATATAAAACATATTTGCTTTCACAAATCCACCAATTCCAATACTTCTCGTGCACGCCAATTTCGAGTTAATTAATAACTATACACAGACGCGATATTTCCACGTAAAAACATATGAAAAACTAGTCTATGTCACGTTAATTTGCCGTTTGGTAGCAAGTCCTTGTAGCATACGTACGTACGTGTCGACATGCTAATTTGCAAATTACAACAACTATATAAATGAAATAATGTCAGTACTCGTACATGCATGGACCATTAATTCCTCGCTAATGCAGCCAATCTCGTGCCGGATCACAAACAGCTAGTACAGTCGTTGTTGATCATCATTGATCAATCTCGATCTTCTGGATTAATTGTTAAAACACACGAGCATGCATCTTGGTAAATAACAAACATAGAACATGCAAGTACGTGAAAATACAGTAATATACGTGACACAAAAACATCAACTTGGGCAAATTGCTAGTTTTATCGAGGCAACTCTCTACGTTATACGGAGTATACCATAGTTCTATTCCCACTACCAACCACACACGTCAGATATATTTATTTGCGGATATTTTGTGTACTGTTCGCTCCCGTGAACCATTGCCGGCTAGTTGCGTCTTAACTATGGTTCGTAAAACCGGTCGCCAACGGCACTGATAGATAATAGTAACCCATTCAGTCGTTGGGTTTCTGCTCTGTTAGGGTAAAATATTTCTGTTGTAAGAACTATAACTGTCACGATTTAAATAAATGTTTAGAGAGACTTCGAACAAGCATAGCCTCCGAATGATTTTCAGGGTTCGGTCTATCAGCAGATATCATAAAGCCAACTCAAGGCTTTGGAGCATGGCCTTGCTGCAAGGCTCTGAAGGTCTGAAACTATCTCGAAAAGATGATCAAAATCAGGGGCTTCCATCTCCTCTGATAAGACACGTATTTAATGCTAAAAGCCTCGAAGGCCGAGAATAAAGACTTCGCTACACATGTAATGAGTACTTTCATATTCATACGGTATATTACTGTACAACACATATGTAATTTTATATACAGTGATGTTATATATTGGTTGTAAGTAGAGGATAAATTAGTATTACCTTGTTTAACTTCTGTCTATAAATATAGACCCCTTTACAAGGGGTACAGTATAGGCATCAAATATTTGATATTCACATTAAGATAACCATTCACTTGACGTAAGGCTATTATTCTATTCGAAGGCCTGAGTCTACATACTTCACACGTTTAAACTAACTCTTCAAAGCTTATTCGAAACCTGCTGTTAATTCTTATTACACCAACGTACTCTTATCGATCCAGTTTAGTTGTAATCGGACCACTGCATGTGATTTTGTTAATATGGTGTCAACAAAGTGTACACCCTGCATATAAAATGCATTAGGAAATGCTGCAGGTGATAGGGTTAAAAGGCAAAAAGCATAAGACAAAGAAATTAAAGCTGCTGACCTCCCAAACTTGGCTGGAACCCTAATAAAATGTACACATCTTTTGGACCATGGCATGATCTGCTGGGATCTTTGTGCTGGCTTATAATATGAAGCAAAGTAGGAAAGCAAGAGAAGCACTAGGATTAGATTACTTACTGTTTCCATCTTGCCAGATTGATTATGGTTAACTGGGGCTTTGGTTTTAAAGATTTGCAGATTCTCATCATAGATTAATCAATCAAGGCGCCAGTAGATCACCAAGGGGGTTCACTAAGCAACAAATGCCCCTTTGGTCATGTGTATACATGAGGACTATTATTACTTTAGAATACTCCATGTTAGTGACATTATGAACCATGGCACGCATGAGCCATTGAGCCCCATTGTTTTGATTAATTACAAGTGAAAAAAATAACAAAACTTAGAAACTCTGTTTGTAAGCTAGTTGCAGCTTTTTTGAGTAATTTTATGATGCATTCTACTAGCCGTAGAATAAATCTCGACCATTCGTCTTTTGTCATTTAAAAGTGAAAAATGATTTGTACTATTATCTTGATTAATGATAGTAAAATTTTAAAAAGTTAAAATCGTTAAAAATAAGTGATGCGGAGATGACAACCAACCAACAAAAGATATATATTTAAATTCTCTAATAATCATTATACTAAAAATATGATAAATTAAAATATTAATTTAACCTTCGAAATCTATCGTACTATAGTCAATGGTAGTAGAATGCACATAACATTGCTCTTTTTGAGGGATCTGGACTATCTGAGTTGCAATTTGAGGTTGAACTCATGTGTCATACGTACGTGTCATGAAAAGATATATGATCAAACCAGAAATACTAGACAAACCGGATATATTTCAATTCACAACATCCAAAAGTTAAGAAAAACGACTGAAATATTCAAAGATTAATCCAGTCACCTAAAAGCTAGGCAAACACTTTTTGTGAAATGAAGGTCTGGTTTGGAATACTGAAAAATTCTAGATTTACTCATGAATTCAGACACCATCTCCCAATGAAATTCCTACAAAATCCATATAAAGAAACGGTACGGTGTTGTGATGTTATCTACGAATTACCAACAACTACATCAGAAAGGGATATATTCTTTTGTATGCTACCAAACACAAATAAATTTTTCCCACCTCATCGATCGACTTGTCTTTACTTACATTTGCAAACATCCACCATACATTTGATCAAAGCGTGCAGACATGGTCATGATCAGCCAGATACTGGCACTCTTCCTCTGCATTGTCGCAACATTGTAACTTGAGCGCATACACTGCGAATGCAGCAACTAGCAAGTCGTTTCTTATACGCATCAGCAAAACTGCAACTGCAGCTACCTGCAGCTGGCCGTTACACAAGTGGAAACTTCGCCCCCTCATGATTCGTGTACAAACCAAAACAAGAGCGTATTAAGGAGCTTATGACAGATACAATTACTCATATGGTTTTTTTTAGCTTCTGACAACTCTAACTACTTCTAGAATCTGAAACACTCTAACTACTTCTAGAATCTGAAACTGTAATAAAGGGTTTAGATTTTGGACCTAGCAGATTGTAAAAATCAATAGTGACAAAATCTAGAAATGAACTAGAATTCAAAAGCTGAGAAACATCAGCTTCTTCATATTTTCACCAGCTAGATATATACTCAAACTATCTAGCTATTCAGATCAGCTAGCTACTAAGAATCTTCAGCTGCTAGAAGCTGAAACAAACAGACCCTTAGAATTTGAAACTCTCACAAACAATCTAGATTGTTGCTTCAGGTTGTAAAATTCAATAGATATGGAAGCTGAAAATAAATTAGAATTTAAAAATAAAAAACATCAAGTTATGTAAATTCTCATCGGTTACAAATCAGCAAATGTGAAGCTCCAAAACAAGCCCCAGTACACAAACTTATTCCCAATGGCCTCTCATACATATATTGAGTGACATTGACAGGTGGGCCATGATGGTCTTATCCATGTGTACCACTGCTATGTATTGTATCAAACTGAAGGACCCAGATGCTCTTTTTGTGATGTTTGAAAGGCTTTTGGAGGTTACGGAAAGATCCTCCTGGTTAAGAGAAATTGTCACTTTGGTCCTTTCAGTTTCAGGGTGTTGTCAATAAAAGATTATGCAGCCAATGAAATGTGGTCACTGGTCAATGCACCTTCAACACTCTTCAACAACTCCTAGGCTCCAGTCATATAACATGGACCTAGATTGAACCATATTTTTTCTCCTTGCTAATATAATATCACTCATATATAAGTAATATAAATTTTCGAAGAGGACGATACGTATATGAATAAGATGTTTCGCTGCAGATTTGAACCGAAGCAACACAACAATATAGAATTCTCCCTTGCTCTAAAATTCTTGTGAAATTCCTGCTATTCAACTGACCTTGAAATTTAGTTGAAACAAACCAAACACAACTATATAGAATTCTCCCTTGCTCTAAAATTCTTGTGAAATTCCTGCGATTCAACTGACCTTGAAATTTAGTTGAAAAAACCAATGAGACAGTATTCGTCACTAAACATGCTTACAAAACCACACCGAAACATACATTTACAATTAGAGTGATTTTACGGTCCTTGAGAAGGTACCAGGAGGTACCATATTTTTCAGTGTTAATTTTGGTACCAGGAGATCTCCTGGTACCAAAATTAGCATTGAAAAATATGATACCTTCTCAAGGACCGTAAAATTTTCCTTGCAATTATATAAGTGCTTCAACAAAATGTGGATAAAACTGAAAGAAACTGATGGCATGCTGTGCAAAGGCTGATCATGATGCAACCCAAAGATCTCCTCACGTCTGACGCCTGGCCCCACATGTAAGCATCTGACTCTGACCGTGGGCCAGCTGACATGCCCTCAGCTGCCACGTCACCGCGTCCAAGTCAAGCACTAGCGTCTCACTCAACCCTGAATAGCAAGCTAGCCATCTCAAATTTACTTTACTGTGATAATCACATATTACATATGTGCTTTTCAGGTGTAGGTATATAGTGCTTTAATGAGAGCTTATAATAGAAGAAACTGTAAAGTTTGACGTGAAATACCTGAAGTTTTCAAACCAGAAAATCTGTCGAGCCCACATGAACTGATGAACATCGTTATATATCATTATCAACGCAATATACGATGATAAGTAGAGAGAATGGAGTAGTTTTCATACATCAATCAATATGGTATACATAGTTTATATAGTTTTAGTTCTCTCCAGAGAGAAATAACATACGTCTTATTCATATATGTCTATATTGATCTAGATAATAAAAATATATTACTAGCATGTATAAGATTGCTTAGTTACTTGATATCTCAATGTATATCTATCTATCTATCTTATGATTCGATCTAAATTATAGTGTCTCTTGAGAATTTCTTGTTTTGTATTCATAAAATATAGAAGATAACATATTATTACGTAAGATTCTAAATCTTTAAACTATTATCTTATACATATACCGTGAAAAGCACTAATACAAATAACACTAATACAAATTGCTATCCGGTGCACCTGGGTTTCATTCCTTTTTTTCTGATGAAACGCTGTCTCTAGTCCTGCTTAGAAACAGAGAGATCGCTTGTATAAGAAACAAGTAGGAATTAATGAAAAGTAGAAGGAAATCCGGCTAAGATGTAGGAAAAGGAACCAGAAGAAAATGAAGAAACTTAAAAACAGATAAACGCAAAACTTCTAAATGTACAAATGTACAAATGGAAAAGTGAAGCGTGCGTCATTCCCAGGGAATACGGCGAGCTTGACATCTCAAAGATGTTGCAATCTGGCTTTCAACGCAGTGCCACATCGGACTCTTGCTTATCTTTTCTTCTTTCTTTTTGTTCTTGTTTGTTGAGACCTGATGCATTATTGCTTATTACCCGGATTCCGACATTCTAACAAAACCAGTAAGTCAGAGTACCACTGTTTGCATAATGGTTCGAAATTATTTAGTCCACTTGATAATATATAATGTGTAAAAGCAGCTCCTCGTAAATAATGTGATAATGGTAATAGCCCCTAGTAATATCAACTCCTGCGAGAGGTTTCTTTACAATCAATTATAGAGTAAGTTTGAGATTGATGTGTAGATTCTGACACCATCATATTTATATATCAGTTACAAAGTCATGAAAATGATTACAGATGATCTCATTTGATCAAACTGTATGCCATTGAAAGATGAATTAATTCAAAGTTACATAAGATGCTCTAAATATTAATACATTCTACATATGGAAGATGTATAACATGTTACACAACAATGTTGCTGTCTTTTATGCCGAACAAGCGACCATATCGTTTGTATTACACGTATAAGTCTCGTAAAATTATGGTTTTGAATAAATTTGATGTGTCCTACTTCCCTGTCCACAAACATAATGTTTTTTTAGATTTAGGACAAATTAGCAACAAAATATGTGATCGAACGATGGGTTAGTCTGGAAAAGATAGAGGTGGGACCAGATAATAAATTATTGGATTGCTTGGTTCACACACCAGAAATTTGTATATTTATAGACAAATAGTTACATATATAAAGTCTTATATTTATGGACGAAAAAAATATAATTATAAGTAAAGTCATAACAGATCTTAATCCATAATTAACCCGAACCAGGAAACAAAATCCAATAAAAAAGTTAAAAAAAAAAAAACTCCATTAAAATATGAGCGCTTTCACCGCTCCTCCTCCTCCGCCTCATTTAACACCACCACCTCAAAAACGGAAGCTGCATGACCTCCTCCTCCACCGCCTCCGCCTCCGCCTCTTCACTCCCAAGAACTCGCAACACCACGGCAGCGTAGCTCAAACCAGCGCTAGAGGGAGAGGGGGAGGAAGGGAGAGGCGGACGGGCGGGAGAGATGGGCAACTGCCAGGCGGCGGAGGCGGCGGCGGTCGTCATCCAGCACCCCGGCGGCAAGGTGGA